>OZ024742.1:61944185-61989185 GCA_964016885.1 Eledone cirrhosa
AGGGTATCCAGCCGTAGAAAACCCGCCAGACAGTCCTATACGAGCAAGACAACCACTCTTGCCTCAAGTGGGAAAACTCCCGTCCAAACCCATGCAAGCGTGGAAGATGGACGTTAAACGATGATGATGATACATATATATATATACATATATACATGCATATATACATACATATATACATATATATATATATGCATATATATATATATATATCAAGAGAAAAGATATTACATAGAAATGTGATTTATACACAAGGCTCTTCTTTAACAATATTTATATATTAGAAAGTCATTTAGTTTAACAAAATGAAAGATAACAGAAATAAATATATTTTATATATATCTATAATCTTTTAAGTGCTCACACTTGCAAGTTTTGTTTTGTTTTTATCATGAATGACGGAAGTATTTTTAAGTTTTAAAAACTTTGTGTATTCATCTATTTATATCAAGTTCTGTCTTAATTTTGTAGTTTATTATATGTAATGTAACCGGTTCAACATGACAGCACTATCACAGTTTTTTTCTATTTTCTTTAAAAATCGTTTCAATTCCTTTCTTAAGCTTCCAATTGCCCAGTGGTCCTTACTGCAACTGGGTTTTGGGGGCGGGAGGAGGAGGCAGTACCTTAATCTTTGCTAAAAGAAAGACTGCTATAAGAGATATAATAAAATCACAGAGAAAATGCTATTGTTAAAAGAAGTGATGTTATTAGCTAATAATACACGGGAGCCGTTATCATCCTGTGGTGTTTTCTGAAGAGTCAACAAAGCAGCCACTCAAAGCGTTTCAACATTGGCAACACATTTTTTAAAATAATATTTTTCATGACACATTGTTTTGTTAGCGACACAAAAATAAAAAATATATATATAAATAAGAGAACAGATTGCAACCCTCATACATTTCCTGATTATGCTTGACCATGAGTTTGTACATTAAAAGTTTCTCTCAAAGGCGCAAGTCTAGGCAAGATGTTTAGTGGGTGACCTGCAGTAGCCAATAGACACCAGTCTCTTGTCACCTCGCCACAAATGTATGATCAATCTTTGCACCAATATCGTTGTAACTTATTTTATCCTGCTGAGTGTACTGGAGCCATGTGAAATAGTGTCTTACTCAAGAACTCAACGCGACACTCGGCCAAGGAATCTCGTCTTACAATCGCATGTTCAACACTGACCACTAGGCCACACGCCTTCATGAATCATGAAGTAAGAAGACAATTGATTGTGTAGTCCTGGATGCACAATATCCAAACATAATCACAACTAAAACGTCTTTGATAATAAGTTGAAGTAAGATTCTATAGTTCCAGTCTGAGGAAAGATTGGTCAACCTTAGTCATGCACTGATAAACAAAAATAAAAACAAAAAAATAAAATAAAAATGTGTTGCTAATTATAACTGCCCAAAAACTTTCAGAATTTTATTTCCATATTTTAAAAACAGAAATATCGAAAATGTAACAAAACCTGAAAATTTTTGGCGAAAATTCGGAAATATGAACATGAAAAGAGAAAGATTTTGAAATTGCATGACACAAAATATTCCTTGAATGAAGTATTTCCGTTACTTCTTTCCTTTCTCTTGGGATTTTTTTTTGAGAGAAGAGAGGTTTATTAATGCTTCCGTATAGGCTACTGTTTCTGCTACGTCTAATTCAGATGATGTACTTGTTACCGTTATTATATTTATTGTTACGCTCATATTCATTGTTGTTGCTGTCTTTGTTGGTGCTGTACTAGTTAATGTTTCCGTTTCTACTGCTGCTGTTGTGTTTAATTCAGATGTTCTTGTATTTTTAGTGTTGCTGATGTTATTGTTTTTTTTTTTTGTTTTTGTTACTGTTGTGAATATTGCTGTTATTTTATTGTTTTTTTGTTGTTCTTTGTTGTTTATTTTTATAACACTATCGAGTTCTGTTACATCATATCCATGATGCAAATTTTTGTCAGAATATTTATGAATGATAGAAAAATATTTTTCAAGTCTTCAAATGGAAAGCTATTGTTTCGATCTTTCAATCTCAAACTGAAAATGAGTTTCAATATTTTTTTTTTTTTATTATTTTAGATTGCACTTTGCTGACCTTCAACAATAGTTTGATTTGTTCTGTTGCTTTTTATTCTAAGATTTATTTATTTAGATTTTTTGGTTTTAATCACATTGTGGTGCAGATTTGTCAAGTGGGAGAATATGCTACTTAGAGATATAGAGATGTCTTAATTTCAATTTCTCTAGCAGAATAGGTGTTTTTGGACTATACATATATATATATCCCTAAACTTAAAACAATTACATCGTGGAAGTATATATTAGATATTATATACCAGTTATATAGTGAAGCATTTGAAACTATAAATAAGCGTAGACATGCGATTTCTGGCTCAGTCCCACTGCATGGCTTATTCAGCAAGTGTCTCTTACTAGAGCCTCTGGTTAACCAATGCTTTATGAGTGAAATCTGGTGAATGGAAACTGCAGGAGCCCGTCGTATGTATGTGTGTGTGTTTAAATTTGAGTATGTGTTTATGCCCCGTAATTTAGCAATTAAACAAAAGGAGATCGATAAAATAAGTACCAGTCTTCCAAACGTAAATATGATCCAGTAAATACAAATAACTGACACAAGTAAAAGAATTAATTAGTTATTATATACGTTCTATGTAATCTAACCTATCACATGGTCAGTTAGTCGGCGACTAAACCAACAACCCCACCAAGCTTGCTTAACGAGGAGAGGGAATTTTGGACACCCTGCAAGATAAAAAACAAAACCCATCAAAGGGTGGAGGAAATCAGGAGAATCAGTGGCCATCCAGTGCGGGTAGACAGAGCTAGTTAGCAATGGTTGGCATCGGCAGTATCAGTAGAGGGTCTGATGCCATGCTTCACAGCAAAGAGTTACGGTCCTTGCCATTCTGAGTTCAAATCCCGCCGAGGTTAACTTTGCCTTTCATCCTTACGGGGTCGATAAAATAAAGTACCAGTAATACACTGGGACAATTGCTGGCCTTGTGCCGAAAGTAGAAACAATTATGTCTAGAGAAAGAGCGGTGGTTTGGAACTATCGATAGAGCATCAGACACCATGCTTTGCAGAATAGTTATGGCCCTTTACGTTCTGAGTTAAAATCCCGACGAGGTTAAATTTACCATTCATCCTTATGGGGTCGATAATATAAAGCACCAGTAATTCACTGGGGTTGCTGGCCTTGAGCCAAAAGTAGAAACATTATGTCTAGGAGAAAGATCACTGATTTCTTATGTGACAACCTTTTGGGTGGCCAACAACTCCATTCTTAAGATGAAGGCAGATAAACTGCGATTTAGCTAACTTCCGAGTAATGGTTGAATGAAGATTCGGGACCCACCAACGTCACCTTTTTCCCATGGACATGTAGAATGTCCATGGTTCCTGACACTCAGTTATGAGGATAGGAAGAGACCAGACCAATGTAGTATAACATCTGTAAATATCGTCACTGTTATAAGTGTGGGCAAAAATGGATTTGTATGTTACTTCTTTACTTTCTCTCCATCTCCTGTCTCTCTCTCTCCCTCAGAGGTTTTTATAACTCTAGTTCGTGGCTTGCTGTAGGCTAATTGCGATCTTGTAACTCCTTCAGAACAATGGATCTCTGGTCCGATGTCTGCGCTGCTTTCAGATATACAATAAGCTCGAAGAAACCTGCTCCACATGAGTCATATATAGAAACGAATATACTTGTTCAGGGGACCAGACTTAAAGTGGTGGATAATTTTGTGTAAAATCAGCCATGTGTGCCAACAAATTTATTTCTTATTAGAGGACCAGATTTGATAGCATTTCACAATCCATCCAACTCTTGCTGGCAGGGAAATGGACATTAAAAATGATTATAAAAAGTAAAGACCTCCTTCAGTCATCAATGACCATGGGATGTGCACCATGAAAGTTCTCTGAGATACAAGTTTGGGCAAGGTTGTTTGTGGAAGAGCAGCAGTCGCCCATACATAGCAGTCTCCCCTCTTCACACCACCAACGTTGGCACCAGTGATGTCGCAACTCATTTCTACAGCAGAGAAAACTGGAGCAATATGAATAAAGTGTCTTGCTCAAAGACATAATGCATTACTTAGTCTGAGAATCAAACTCACAACCTCAAGATTGCAAGCCCATTGCTCTAACCACTAAGCCTTATGCCTTCACAAGATATTGTGTTCACATGCCAGGAATCGAACCCAGGCCACCTGGTTGAAAGCCAGGAATTCTAACCACTATATAATATATAGAGAGATAGCTATGAACCCAACCAGAATGCCTAGCGGTTTTTGTTTGTGTGTTCAGCAAGCCTTTTCAAGGGTGTATACCCACTCTGTATCTCCCCATGCATTGAGTTCTCCCGTGATTTGAGGTCTCCCTGGTCTCAGCACCACAATCTCTATCATCCTTATATATATAATCATATATATATATATATATTGTGATGTGTACCTATGTATGTGAGTCTCTGTGCATGTTTATATTGATACCATTCAGAACAAATGGTGCCTTTGTTCCGGTTCCACATAAAAAGGATGTCCTGCAAGATACTGCTTCATTGAATACCAATAGTATATACAATACTTATAAAAAATATAGGGCTTGGCATTAGAAAACAGGAAGCATGCCTAGCCACCAAATAACTGCCTCAAGAAATTTCTGGCCAAAATACAAATGCAATAAGAAATTCTATGTTCCTAAATGCAATCACAAATTTTATTCTGATAGTTTCTTCCCTTGCACATCTTGCCTATGTAATTCTCTTCCAGCTTTTTGCTTTCCTGACCACTACAATTTGAAAAATTCAAAAGCAATGTCAATTGTCATCTCTCTCCTTAAATTATGTTCTCTCCATCTTGTCCTGATTCCTTCTCAGGAACCCCTTGCACTTTTGTGGTTTTATTACTTTACTTGAAGTGGTGAGTTAAAAAAAAACAAAAAAACATGCCAGTGTGGAAAAGTGGACATAAAATGATGATGATGGTGCTTGTGATGGTGGTGGTGGGGATGAACATCATAAAAACAATTATGATGAGGATAATGAACATATGATAAAAATGATAATGATGACAAAGGTGATGTTGATGATCATGATGAATAACAACAACGTGATTCAAGTGAAATCTGATTCTTCATTTCTTTTTTTTTTCCTTACATTATCTTTTGTTTGTTTTACTTTCAAAATCTCATTACATCGTTTTCTTCCTTCAAAAAGACATTGATCTTTTTGCCTTTTTGTTTGTTGTTTAAAACTAATTATTGCTGTCATGATGAAGGAGGAGAAATAATTCAAATGGCTGTTGAATTTTTTTTATTTTTATTACATGTTTGGTGCCTGAGGTGGTGCTTCTCAATTCTCAAGAGAGAGGGCATTGCAGTGAGAAAGTAAAGAGAGAGAAATAAAAAAAAAAAACAATCATTTATTCTGAAAGGCATCTTGGTTATTTTCTTTTTCAATCCAATTTGCTGTAAATAAAACGAAAGTGAAAGTAGAGATATGATACATTAGAAACAGAGATCAGCAAACTTTTTTATTTGGGAGGGCAGGTTGGATTGTTAAGTTGTTTTTTTTTTACATCTTAAAGACCATTTAGAGGGATAATAAAGTAGCAGAGTAAATAAATGATTTATTCTTTAGTCATGAGACTGAGACCAAGTTAGCACAAAACTTTCAAGGAATTTGGTAATTCATATTGACCCCACCACATGGATTTTTTTTTTTCAAGTCTAGTTCTAATTTTATCTACATATTTTTTTAAGCATGGACATAAATAACCAGGACATAAATAAACAGTAAGCCTACATACAAGCACACACACATTTGGCAGAATTATTAAGCTGTTAGATTTAATAAGTACTTTATTCTTTTACTGGTTTCAGTCATAAGACCAAAGACATGTGGAGGTAGGGCACTGTTAAGCAATTTAGTAAATTACCTTCCCTACCCTAGTGGAGGAGAATAGAAAGCATATCATAGGTAAAGAAAGGGCCATGGATGGGGAAATGATAAGTGTAAGTCATGGGTGCATGACAGGTATGGTAGAGGTGAGACGGTATGTCATGGCTGTATAAGCGTGGTGGCAATAGATAAGATGATATGAGGGAAAGGAGGCATGATCTTAGAGAAGGTACAGTGGTGATGCAAACAACAACTAAGGAGTTATGACTGGAGCTTTGAGTTTAACTGGAGTGGAGGTGGTCCTGGGTAGAGTGGTTGGTGTCAGGAAGGACATCTGGATGTAAAATATTGCCTCAAAACCCATGCCAATATGGAAAGGTCAATATAAAAATTATAATTATACACACACATCATCATCATTTTACGTCCGCTTTTCCTTGCTTGCAAGGGTGGGACGGGAACTGATTCTGGCTTGATTTCTACAGCTGGATGCCTTTCCAAACACCAACCTCATTTACAGTGAGTGCTGGGTGCTTTTTTGCCGTGGCACCTCCACGACCACTTTACAGTGGAATGATAGGGACCCCAGTACCTATCATCTCATTTCTACAGCTGAGTAAACTGGAGCAATGTGAAATAAAGTGTCTTGCTCAAGGAAACAACACATCACCCGGTCTGAGAATTGAACTCACAACCTTTCGATTCCAAGGCCAATGCTCTAACCACTAAGCCATGTGCCTCCATATATATATATATATATATATGTGTACGTATTGTATATTGAATAATAAATGCGATATTTATGAAAAACATTTGAAGGTTTTTCACTGAATTTTTAAGATCGTGATCATCGGCACACACCGAGCCTCAGCAAAAACAGGGGGAAATAATCAACGCATTTCTTGCTTATTAGCGGTTATTGAGCCTACATATCTCCCGTCTTTGTTGAGGCTAATGTAAGCTTGAATCTTATAAATTTCAACCTATGTTTATAAGCTGATGAAAATCATTTGCATACGGAACAGTAGCCAGTCCAGCTTAAATTGATAATGATCACAACCTTAAAAATTCATAGCAAAAGCCGTCAAATGTTTTTCATAATCATCCCATATATTATTCAACATACAATACATACATTTATATGTATATTGCGCTATGCTGGAGCACCAAGACATATATATATATATATATATATATATATATATATATATATATATCTCATCATCATTTTATGTCTGCTTTTCCCTGCTTGCAAGGGTAGGACAGGTCCTATTCAGCACAGCATCTCTCATCTGAGGTCTGCTCTTACCACCCCCGCCCATGTTTTTCGTGGTCTTCCTCTACTGTGTCTTCCTTCTACTGGGATTTCTTGGCACTTCTTTATCCAGCGGCCATATATATATATCATCATTTAACGTCCACACTAGCATGGGTTAGACGATCATATATATATATATCAGTTAACGTTTTCTTTCCCTGCTAGCAAGGGTTGGACAGGTCTTCACAGATCAAGTCAATACTGAAACAGGTTTAAGGACATTCCAGACAGGCTGGGAGCCCATTTCCTCACTTATATACAATCCCACACTCTATTGAGTGCATTTTATCATAATATAAACAATAAGGACAAACCACAACAGAAACACAAACCCACCATCTCAATTTTACTTTTGAACTTTTCACATAAGAACTGTGAAACCTGTAAAGTAAATAAATATTCTTAAAAGACTCCAGTTACATTTTCAATTTATTTTCCTTATGTTTTTACCCGTGTGGAACATTTAAAAAAAACCTTACTTTTTATATATATGTGTATATATATATATATGAGTGTATACATATTTACTTATATAAGAAAAGTTATGAATATTTCTACAAATAAATTTGGAAATTAGTAAACCCATCTTCCAAAAGATATACAAATTACCATTATAGTTATTTTTAATGATTTTGTTTTAATTTTAGCTATAAGCACATTAATATAATTCGAACTAAATATGTCCGAAATCAAAACAAACATTAGTCTTTCATAAATGTTCTTTAAAACAATAAGAAACAATATATAGATGTTTATATATTGTTGACAAAGAAGGGTTTCTCCCTATAAACGAAAGGCCAGTTATATGATGCCTGTGTGAGATGCGTGATGCTGCATGGTAGTGAAACATGGGCAGCAAATGCGGAGGATACACGACAGCTGGAGAGAAATGAAGCAAGCATACTCCGTTGGATGTGCAATGTCAATGAGCGTGAATGACCAAGCATAGACGAGTTGAGAGAGAAACTGTGTATAAGAGGGATAAGCTGTAGTGTGCGGGAGAGAAGACTGCGATGGTATGGACATGTGATGTGCATGGAGGATGACCGCTGGGTAAAGAAGTGCCAGGAAATTTCAGTGAAAGGAAGACACAGTAGAGGAAGACCACGAAAATCATAGGCGGAGGTGGTGAGAGCTGACCTCAGATTACTGAAGCTCACGGAGAAGATGATGAAAGACTGTGACAAATGGGGAGATGCTGTGCTGAATAGGACCCATCCCACCTTTGCAAGCAGGGAAAAGTGGACGTATTATGATGATGATGGGACACACAGTAAGTAAAGGTTTTTAGATAAGGGATGTAAACAAACTGACACCCGTAAATAATGATATATTGAACTTGAAATAAAAGTATTCCATTTGAAATACCACATTTCCTGGCATCAAAGACGCTACTTTTTTCCTAAAATAAGTCTCAAGAATCTACCATGCATCCTGGAGGCAGAAGGTTGTTTATTATTTTTTTTCAAATTTTTGGTTGTGAAAGTTAGGGTGCAACCTCGAGGACAAAGCGTCTTAAACACCGGGAAATATGGTAGTTTTACTTTAGAACCTGATCAGAAAAATAATAGGTAACTATCATCATCATCATCATCGTTTAACGTCCATCTTCCACGCTTGCATGGGTTTGGACGGGAGTTTTCCCACTTGAGGCAAGATTGGTTGTCCTGCTCGTATAGGACTGTCTGGCGGGTTTTCTACGGCTGGATGCCCTTCCTAACACCAACCACGTTTACAGTGTGGACTGGGAGGTTTTTACCGTGTTACCTACACAGCCACATTACAGCGTGGACTGTGTTTTTTTGTCGTGACACCTACACAACCTCATTTGTTTCGGACTGATGTTGTGGTACCAACATAACTTCACATTGAAGGGGGGGGGGGGGGGGGGTAGTGGGACAGGGGTGTATTATAACTATATACATATATTTTTAAAATATGTGTGTGAAAATATTCTTAACTCGTTACATATAATTTTCTTCTATACCTGCATAGGACATTTCACTAACGAAAAATCTTCTAAATATTTTCAAATCTTTCTATTATAAATAACTGAACGTACTGCCCTAAATTTGTTGTAAAAAAATTTTAACAACCCCTGCTGTAACCAATTCTTATTTATTTATTAGTTATCAGTGTTTTTCTTGGAAAAACACTGATAAATTTATAATTTTGCATGTTTGAAAACCTTATACAAGCTTATGCTAATTTTGCACTTGGAATTTTAACTGCCTGCCCTAAATGCTCCTTGCGTTCAATCCTCTCTTTTTCTTAATATTTGTCTTATGATATTAATTTATTGTTATTTTATTATATATATTTCCTGAAGAGATACAGTTGGGATAAAGCACCCATAATGGAGTTAATTGTTAACTGGTAATCTTCAGTTTCTCCACAGATGGATTCAATATTCTAGCAGCGTTGAATCGTTTGTAGAGATATATAAACAAATAATAATATTCTATACTTGATTTCTTAAAATGTGTGTATGTGTGTGTGTGTGTGTGTGTGTGTGTGTGTGTGTGTGTGTGTGTGTATATATATATATATCTCTAATCGGGTAAAATTCCCGAGATCCATGGACGAGTTCTCTCCAGCGGTCTCTGTCCCTCATTATCGCTGCCATGTCCTGCGTCTCCAACAGACCAGTATCTGTCCTTAGGGCATCAACATACGTTAACCTTGGTCTTCCTCTTCTAGTGTGTCCATGTAGGGGCTCCCAAAGAAGCACTGAGTCCAATGTCAACTCTGGATGTCGGTGAGCATGTCCAGCTAACCTCAGTCTCCTCCGTGTCACTTTTGAGCTGACTTTTGGGATGCTCCCATACAGCTCTGAGTTTTTCATCCTCAGTGTATACTGATTAATGTTCAGAGCCATCCTCAGCATTCTCGTGTAGCACCCATCCACCATCTGAGTGAGTTTCTTGGTAGATATATATATATATAACTAGGGTAAGAACGGGATGGAAGAAGTTTAGGGAACTACTACCACTGCTAGCTGCAAAAGGCTTCTCCCTCAGAATGAAAGGCAGACTGTATGATGCGTGTATCCGAACAGCAATGTTGCATGGTAGTGAGACCTGGGCGCTGAAGGTGGAAAACTTACGTAGATTAGAGAGAAATGAAGCCTGCATGCTCCGATGGATGTGTAACAGTAATATACGTGAACGACAAAGCATAAATGAATTGAGAGAGAGACTGAGCATAAGAGGAATCAAATGCTGTGTGCAGGAGAGGCGGTTGCGCTGGTATGGACATGTGATGTGTATGAAGGATGACAGCTGCATAAAAAGGTGCAGAGCACTAGAAGTTGATGGAAACCCAAGATGACCTGGGATGAGGTGATAAAAGCCGACCTTACCGAATTACACCTCTCAAAGGCAATGACACACGAGCGTGACTTCTGGCGTCACGCAGTAATACAGAGTACCCGACCTCCCATGGGTACAAGCTGAAGCATATAGACAATATGCCCCCACACCCTCCCACCGCAAGGTGGTCGTGGAGGTACCACGGCAAAAAAGCACCCAGCCCACACTGTAAAGTGGACGTGTAGGCGCCACGAAAAAGCACCCAGCACTCACTGTAAATGAGGTTGGTGTTAGGAAGGGCATCCAGCTGTAGAAATCAAGCTAGATCAGTTCCTTTATGAGCAAGGCATGGTCAGCCGACCAGACACTGCCCACAACAGGACAACCCGTCTAACCCATGCTAGCGTGGAAGAACGGACGTAAAACGGTGATGATGATGATGATGATATATACACATATATATATATATATATATACACACACACACACACACACACACAGTGGAGTAAATGAGAATCTAAATAGTATCGAATTAATAAACAGGCTAACAAGACAGTTCTTTCAAACATACACAGAAAAAAACACACACAAAAAATATAAAATAATGTATACCTCTTGCAGTGTTGGATCTGTAAACATACAGCAGCTGCAGCAGCAGCTTGTCATGAAAGATGTTATCAAGCATTGAAGACATATTTTCGTGTCGGTACACACTGCTTCTTTCTGATGCACTTCCACAACCAATCTGGCGTCACACAGGCAGCTGAAGGTGAAGCTGAGCTGACATCACTTTCCTGCAATGAGATGAAGATGTGTTTTGTTTATTTTATTTTTCTTGTTCTTGTAGCAGTTGTCATATTTAGAATTATAGAAAAAATAAAAAAAAGAAACAGGGTAGCATGAATTCTATCATCATCATCGTTTAATGTCCATCTTCCACACTAGCATGGGTAGGACTAAAGAAGTTTCTATCAGCTGCTATGAGGAATTGAAACCCATATCTTCCAGATACTGTCTAGATGCTTTAATTATTAAGTTAAGGAGCCTTTGACAAAGCCAGCAATTTAAGAGAAAGGGAAGTTGATTAAATGTCACTGGTACTATATTTTTATCAATCCTGTAATCCACTGCCAGGGTATTCCTAATAAAAATATTGCTATATTTTGGGACAAGACCAGCAATTTAAGGGGAAGTGAAAAGTCAATTAAGTTGACCCCAGTAATTGACTGCTACTTTATTTTATCGACCAACTGGAAGGATGAAAGGCAAGTTGACTTTGGTGAAATTTTAAAATATAGAATGTCAAGAGCCCAAACAAATACTACTAAGCATATGTCTAATGCTGTAATGCCTCTGCCAATCCCCCATCCTAGTAGTAGTAATAGTAGTGGTGGTGATGGCGGTAGTAGTAGTAATGAGAATTTCTTTATGATAACAACAATTTCCTAATGCTGATGATGAGACTAATAACTAACCTTGCATTATGTCTATACATATTAAAACACACATTGACATATACATATATATGCACACACACATGCACAATGTGCATTATAATACACACACACACACACACACACATATATATATATATATATATATATATATATACTGGGTACAAATCAAAGTTGTAGCCACACAGTAAAGCAGATACCAATCAAATTGTTTGAAGCAATCACAAAAGCACTTAATGGTGTGAATAGTTCATACATTTTCACTCAATATATATATATTTATATATATATATATATAATTGAATATACAAGAGAGGTAAACACAAATATAAACATACATGTGTTCGAATTGTAAGGGACGAAGTTGAGCTATTTAATTGTAAGAAACTATTTTGAGTTTCTAACTCAATATATACCTCTGATATTGTCGGCTCCTTCTTGTCAAGCTAATTTTAATGTTGTGTAAACTCGGCTGCTGTTTTTAGCAGCGTATGTTTATGAGACACGCTAGGTTCTGATGCCATGTGCGTTATTTTATATTCGCACACTATTCAGTCTTCTGAAATATTTAGAAGTGGAGGGATTACTAATTTTTACACCCACTGAAGAGCAGAAAATTGATAATTTCCTTCACTAAATAAATTGCGAAACAGCTACCAAAGCTGTCTGGGTGTTCAGGCAGTTGCCCAATATAGGTTTGTTTTTCTTTTTCTTGATTTAATAATTTAAATTGAGTCTGGCAAACCATATTGTTATAGCTAGTATTTTTTTCACCCTAGTGAACTTTGTCCCTTACAATTCAAACACATGTATGTTTATATTTGTGTTTACCTCTCTTGTATATTCAATTATATTACACGGCTCAGAAAAACTTCTTTCTTTGAGCTATTTAATTGTAAGAGACTATTTTGAGTTTCTAACTCAATATATACCTCTGATATATAAATATATATATATGTAAAAAATAAACAGAAATAACAACACAATCGGTACAGTATATGGAAGTAAGCCTTTTCAAGAGCGTAGTCAATATTATATATATATTGACTACGCTCTTGAAAAGGCTTACTGAACACACAAGCCGAAGCTACTTGGCGTCGTGGTCGAGATTTTACACATATCCCCCCACACATACACACACAGAGTAGCATAGAATTGAAAGAGAAACTGAGGAGAAGAGGTCAAATTCAGTGTGCAGGAGAGGAAATTGCGATGGTATGGATATGTGATGCATATGGAGATCTACAGCTGTATACTGACCTCTTTTATCCATTTCTAGAGGTACTTTACACAATTTGTCTACGCTATTATTTATAGCAATCGACTGTGGTTACAGTTATATTGCGTGTTTGGGATACCTATATTTTCTATGCATATACTTTTAGTACATCTTTCCAAAAGTCTTCATTAATTATTTAAAATACAAAGCATTTTATTAGAATTATGGTAAGAAAAGAGTTAACAGCTGATGCTGTTTATGTCCATAACATAACAGTTCAACAGAGATCGATGGAATAGTAGATATCCCTTCAAAGCAGTACCCATCATGGCTGCAGTTCAATGACTGAAACCAGTAAAAGAGTTATTATTCAATACCTGTTTATTTTTCTATGCCTGCATGAGTTGGATGGAGCTCAGCATTTATCATGAGAATACAAGACTCTCACATGGATAGAACACCAGTCCATCACAAGACTAACCTTTCAACTGCCTTTGTTGGTACTCATTTTCAACTGAAGAATAGGAGCAACATGAAATGAAGTGCCTTACTCAAGAACACAATGCATCACCTGGTCTGGGAATGGACCCATGACTTTATAATCATGAGCCCAACATCCTAACTACTAGACCATGCACTTTCATGATGAATGAGTAAGAAAGTGGATATATGGATATTGAGATAAACTTACATTGATGTCTTTGACAATAACGACATGTGTGGCATTGGAGATGTCATGTTCCTGCAATACTTCTCCATCAAAAGTTCCATTAGTTAAGGAAAAGAAGAAGAGATATATAGAAACATTCCATTAAATAGAGAAAAAAACAGTATGAAATATTCATTTATGTAAAGGTGGTTGGTGTTAGGAAGGGCAACCAACGAGCTGTAAAAGAAAAACAGCCAAAATGCAGTCCAACTTCTTGACTTGCCTCATAGCATGGACAACCTGTCTAACCCATGCAAGCATAGAAAATAAGACATTAAATGATGATGATGATGATGATGATGATAAACATGCTGAAAAGAAGGCCAGATAATCGAATCCATAGTTTGAACCAACATATCTCATAATTTCTAATTCAGCAGATTCTTCATTAAAGAACCTACTTTACAAAAAGATGAGATGAGTACATACATATTTCTATTGGATCAAGGCTGACCTGGGACTAAACAACAACATATATAAGATGGCTAGCCATAATAGGAAGGTTAGATTCAGCAATGTAGTCAAGGATATACAAAAAGACAAGATAGTCGTGACTGGAATACCTCAGATTAAGTCTGACTAGAGGCTAAATAACAACACCAAATGACCAGCTTGAGAAACCATATGGAAGTTCACATTGAACAATGTAGACATGGAATGGAAAATGACAGGAAGGTCATGACTGGAACACCTTTGATCATAAGTCTGCTGGATCGAGGCTGACCTGGGGCTAAACAACAAGTGACCAATATGATAAACCATACAAGGAAGTGAAAGTTTGTAGTCTAGTGGTTAGGAATTTGGACTCACAAACATAAAATCATGAGTTCAATTCCTGGACCAGGCAGTGTGTAAGTTCTTGAGCAAGAGACTTCATTTCACACTACTTTTCATGATAGGACTCGGGGAACATATCATTAAAACACCTGAGAAACTTATCAGATGTAACTTCATAGGAGGGCAGCTAAAGCTAAATAGGAGTGAGCTGTAACAGCTACATTTGATCATGGGTTTACTACATCAGGGCTAACCAAAGACTAAACAAAAGCAATAACAAATATACAAGATAAGATAACACCCGGTCTATACTGTAACATGGTCGGTGTTAGGAAAGGCAATCAACCATAGAAACCAAGCCAAAAACGGATCCGTATGAGCAAAGCATGGCCACCTGACATGATTTGACTCATAATAAGACAACCTGTTTAACCCAGGGAAGCATAGAAAATAAAAGTTAATGATGATGATGATGATGATAATGATATGCCATGAAAGGATATGCAATGATGTATCGCTTCAATTTCTTGTAGGAATCCATAGTTTCAGGGAGATAAACCTTCACATTGTGGAAAACACTGTGCAGTGGATCAGACTGAAAGAGAAAGAAGAGAGAAAATTTATATTATAATGATTGTATTTAATTTTCAAGTTCGTCTGCCACACACAAATGCTAGGATTGATGAAAACTTTGTAATTGTGTTCATAGATCACAAAAGTAAGACGAAAAAGGTGGAATTGGTAAATGTTCTGTGTGTTTTAAAATGTTTTCATTCATACCAGAAGTCAGCATTCTCTGCTAATAGCATTATATATATATATATGCTGTTATTAAGGATAATACTCAGAAGGGGAGTGAGAAAAAAACACAGTTAAATAAGGTACTTAATAAAGAATAAGGATATTTATTTTATATATAGAAATGACTTCTACAAGAACAACTGGTTCATTTGTATGAAATAATGAGGATTTCATATGAATTTATGTAGTTTTATACATTTTAATGTTTCCGAAGATCAAAATGTATTGATGTTTAACATTTGGAAATATATTTTCATTTTTTGTTTTCACCTTTGAACCTTTCCTTTCGTGCTTTTGAAATGCTGCTTGTATATAGATTTAATTTCCATATACTCAATGATAAAATGATTTTTTTAAACCTTCACTATCTATAGTTATTTTCCACATTTGAAGAAACAGCATCATCATCAATTTTACGTCCATTTTTCCATGCTTGCAAGGGTTGGAAGGGTCCTTTGCAGCACAGCATCTTTCCACTCGTGTTCCTTTGTCATCTCAATTTGAGATCAGCTCTCACCACCTTCAACCAAGTCTTCTTTGGTCCAACTCTAATGCAGCTTCCTTCCACTGGAATTTCCTGGCACTTCTTCACTCAGCAATCATCATCCATGCACATCACAAACAAATACATTTTTACTAAATATTTAATTGCGGATAGGCAGTATCGATAGAGTGTCGGATACCATGCTTTGCAACATAGAGTTACAACCCATAACGTTCTGAGTTCAAATCCTGCCGAGGTTAGCTTTGCTTTTCATTCTTACAGGGTCAATAAAATAAAGCACCGGTAATGCACTGGGGTCAATTTAATCAGTTTTCCCTTCCCTTTCAAATTGCTGGCCTTGTGCTTAAAGTAGAAACAATTATTATTTATAATTCATGCTTTATAATTTTACATTTGTACAATTTGGGGATTTTTTACCCAATAGATTAAACCTTGGATGAATGTGTTCTTTATATTTGCAGATTTAAATCTCCTTGACAAATCTTTAGCAGGTTTGCTACAGCTGGATGCCTGTCCTAACACCAACCACATTTACAGTGTGGACTGGGAACTTTTTACCGTGTTACCTACACGGCCTGTTATATATATATATATATATATATATATATATATATATATATATATATATATGTATGTAGGAGGTGAGTTTTATTGTAACACAATAAAGCAATGCAAATATCGGATAAGTAGCACTCTACAGTTTGTAGGACTGGAGTATAAATAATATAAGATCAAAAGATGGTTAAAAGAGTTCCAAGTATTTTATTATGCGCATTTCAAAAACAAATATCATCATGAGATGATATCTGCGTTTTCATCAGATAAAATAGGGATACATGATATGAAGGTTAAAAAACACTTGTGAATAGTGAAGTTTTAAATCAACATATTTTTAAATCAACATATGTTGATTTAAAACTTCACTATTCACAAGTGTTTTTTAAGCTTCATATCATGTATCCCTATTTTATCTGATGAAAACGCAGATATCATCCCATGATGATATTTGTTTTTGAAATGCGCATAATAAAATACTTGGAACTCTTTTAACCATCTTTTGATCTTATATTATATATATATGTGTGTGTGCGTGTGAATATATATTTTACGTCCGCTTTTCCCTGCTTGCAAGGGTGGGACGGGTCATATTCAACACAGCATCTCTCCACTTGTCACGGTCCTTCGTCATCTCCTCCGAGCTTCAGCGATCTGAGGTCTGCTCTCACCACCTCCACCCATGTTTTTCGTGGTCTTCCCGTTACTGGTATTTCTTGGCCCTTCTTTACCCAGCGGTCATCCTCCATGCGCATCACATGTCCATACCATCTCAGTCTTCTCTCCCGCACACCACAACTTATCCCTCTTATACACATGCTTAGTCGTTCACGCACATTGACATTGCACATCCAACGGAGCATGCTTGCTTCATTTCTCTCCAGCCGTCGCATATCCTCTGTAGTTGCTGCCCATGTCTCACTACCATGCAGCATCGCACATCTCACACAGGCATCATATAACCATCCTTTTGTACGCAGGGAAAAACCATTCTTTGTCAACAGAGGAAGCATCTCTATAAACTTCTTCCAACTTGTCCTTATTCTAGATACACCTCCTCCCATGCTAATCTGATCACCTAGGTACCGGAAGCTATCAACCATTTCTATATATATATCATCATCATCATCATTTTACGTCCGCTTTTCCCTGCTTGCAAGGGTGGGACGGGAACTGATTCTGGCTTGATTTCTACAGTTAGGATGCCTTCCTAACACCAACCTGGGTGCTCTTTTGCAGTGGCACCTCCACGACCACTTTGCAGTGGAATGATATGGACCCCAGTCCCTATCATCTCATTTCTACTGCTGAGTAAACTGGAGCAATGTGAAATAAAGTGTCTTGCTCAAGGAAACAACACATCACCCGGTCTGAGAATTGAACTCACAACCTTTCGATTGCAAGGCCAATGCTCTAACCACTAAGCCATGTGCTTCCATATATATATATATATATGTATATATATATATATATGTATATATATATATATATATATATATATATATATGTATATATGTATATATGTATGTATATGTATATATATGTATATATATGTATATGTATATATATGTATATATATGTATATATATGTATATATATGTATATGTATATGTATGTATGTATATATATATATATATACAATCCGTTGTATATGAGGCAATTATAAGACCTATTCACACCAACCAACCGTCTATCGGAGAACGTTATGTGGGCATGGCCCAGGATATCTTTAAAAAAAAGATACTATGCACACGTCGCTTCCTTTCAACACCAGGATAAAAAGAAAACTACGGCGCTGGCAAATAGAGTGTGGGAGATGAAAGAGCGTGGGATCCCATATGAAATTGATTGGTCTATTTTAGACCAATCAAAAGAATATGTTAAAGGCACAAGAAGGTGTAACTTGTGTGTAACAGAAAAATATAGAATTCTACAAAAGCTGAAATCTCACAACACCTGCTTTAACTCTAATTCTGAAATATTTAAAATTTGCCCACATATAAGAACTCATCTTTCTCGGCATCAAAACACCATTTTGGACACTTACCCACCTTGAACACTCCTTTTCACACATTCAGCACTTATCTTATATTACATCTTGAACACTCTCTCTTACTTTAAACACTATGGACTTTTATCATACATTCAACACTTACATGATGCCCTTATTTTATATTGCACTTATTTTATTCATTTCTTCTTTTCCCTTACTTTTACCTTGAACAATCTCTCTTACTTTACCACGAACACTCTTATTTTAAACACCCTTTTTACATATTCAACACTTATTTTATTCTATTTTATTTTATTTTACACTCATATTATTCACTTATTAACTTCATCATTTCCTGAACACTATCTCTTATTTTTACCACCATGGCCCTTTACCACATAATTCCAACACTTTTATTTTATATTACACCTAGTTTATCCATTTCTTCATTTACCTTGAACACTATTATTTTAACCAGAGACTTTCTCTCTTATTTTAAACACCTTGAATTTTTTTTACATATTCAACATTTATTTTACACTTATATTATTCACTTATTGACTTCATCTTTTCCTGAACATTCTCTCTTATTTTAACCACCCTGGGCCTTTATCACATACTTTAAACAACAAAATATTTTTATAACTCTGTTCTATACATAGAGCACTCGTTTTTCCTTTGCCTTTATCACATTCTTTTAGTAACAAAATATATTTATATATTTTTATAGCTCTGTTCTATACATAGAGCACTCGTTTTTCCTTTGCTTTCTCTTCAGAATTACCTAACACACACACATATATATATATATATATATATATATATATATGTGTGTGTGTGTGTGTATGTGTGTGTATATATGTGTGTGTGTATATATGTATTTATCTGTGTGGTTATCTGTGTGTGTTCATATTGTATATTTGTGTGTGTATTTTTGCATGCTTCCATATGTTTATACTTCCACTGGACACATACATGCAAGTATCTATATGTCGTTATACGTATGTGATTGTATTTATGTATAAGTCTATCATTATGTGTGTGACGTCTTCGTATCATTTTGTCCGAACGCTTATCTAGATTTTTATTTTATTTTATATTATTTTCTGTTTTTCCCTTGTATGTGTGTAGGTATATGACTAGTGTGTTAATACACTTCTGTTTATGCCATGCGTATATATATATGAATGTGCATGTGTATATGCATGTATGTGATGCTCAGTCTCTCAGCCCACACTGTAAAGTGGTCATGTAGGCACCACGGAAAAAACACCCAGCACTCACTGTAAATCAGGTTGGTGTTGGGAAGGGCATCCAGCTGTAGAAATCGAGCCAAAATCAGTTGCCGTATGAGCAAGACAAGGTCAGACGACCAGGCACTGCCCACAGCAGGACAAGCTGTCTAACCCATGCTAGCGTGGAAGAATGGACGTAAAACAGGGATGATGATGATGGTGATATATATACATATTTATATATATATGTGTATATATATATATATATATATATATATATATATATATATATATATAATCATCACCGTTTAAAGACTATTTTCCATAGTTGCATGGGTTATACATGTCGTCCACATCAAGAGACAAGTCTGGCCAGAATTGGCCATGTGTACCTTGCTCTGACGAGACTATAAATTCGACTGGGGTCTTTATAGTTGGATGCCCTTCCTACCACTAAATAATAGAAGGAAGACGCAGTCAAGGAAGACCACGAAAATCATGGGCAGAGGTGGTGAGAGCAGACCTCAGATCGCTGAAGCTCACGGAGATGACAAAGGACCGTGACAAATGGAGAGATGCCGTGCTTAATAAAACCTGTCCCACCCTTGCAAGCAGGGAAAAGCGGATGTAAAATGATGATGATGACGATGATGATATATATAAACATCATCATCACTGTTTAACATCCATTTTCCATGCTAGCATGGGTTAGACAGGTTCTCCTATTTGAAGCAAGTCAAGGTCAGATGACCATGTCTTGCTCATAGAGAACTGATTTGGGCTTGGTTTCTATGGCTGGATGATCTTCCTAATGCCAACCACATTTACAGTTAGTACTAGGTGCTTTTTTTCGTGATACCTACACAACCTCTTTACAATGTGGGCTGGGGACTTTGGTGGGAAGGGTGTGTATGATTAGGGATGTTGGTATATATGGGTATGTATGAGGGGCAGAGTGTTAGATCGTGGGAGGTGTGTGGAAGGGGGATGTAGGTGAAGGTGGTGCATACCAGATGTATGCTTCAACCTGTGCTCATAGGTGTATGGGAGCGGGGTGGGTGGGGTGAATACTATGCATATGCTTCCGCCTGTACACATGGAAGGTGGGTCTTCTGTATTACTGCATAACGCCAGAGATCTTAGCTATATGTCATCGCCTTTGAGAGGTGCAATTGTGCAAGGTCAGCTTTTATCACCTCATCCCAAGTTTTCCTGGGTCTTCTTACTCCATAGCTTCCATCAACTTTGAGCACTCAGCATCTTTTTATATAGCTGTCATCCTTCATATGCATCACATGCCCATACCAATGCAATCTCTCCTGCACACTGCATCTGATTCCTCTTATGCCTAATTTCTTTCTCAGTTCATTTATGCTTTGTCATTCACATATATTACTATTACACATCGAAGCATGCAAGCTTAATTTCTTTCCAATAGATATATATATATATATATATATATATATATATATATATATATATATATATATATATATATAGAAGAGCGTCATAAGGGAGCAAGTTTGCAGAAGTTGTGATACCTGTATGTGTGTGTGTGTATCCAGCCAACACTGTAAAAGTTGTCATGTAAGCTAGTTACTTCCCTTTACATTATTTCAGGACATTAAATGATGATGATGATTTTATATATATATACACACCGTATTCCCCAGCGCCAAAGACGCTTCATCCTTGAGAATGCACCCTAATTTTGACAACCAAAAATTTAAAAAGAAATAATAAACCTTCAGTCTCCATGACACATGGTCGATTTTTTAAACTTTTTTTAGGAAAAAAGTAGCGTCTTCGACGCCGGGAAATACGTTGTATATATATATATTAATGGAGAAGGCTGTGCTGTTGTTTTTGAGGTTCTCCATTAAATGGACGATACTGGAAAAATCCATTTTCTATGTCAATGGGACGGGATTTTGCCAACTGTGTACCTTGTGTAAGTGGAATATACTCTCGCAACTGGATGCAGAGAAACGATGCTTAAATACCCAGTCCTCATGAAGCAAAATTCATTCTGAAAAATGGTGTGAACCAGATTAACTGAATTTATTTACTTTGACTTTTCAACTTTACTCTAGACTCCTTGTGTAACACAAGTTGCCTCCCTTTTGTTTTTTTTATAGTTACTTCCCTTTACATTATTTGAGGGATTTGTCTATTTATAGTTAAATTCGGGATTACCTACCCCAAAAACTCTCCTATCCCTAAATGCTAAATGGGGAGAGCCATCTTTATCTATATAACAGGCTGAATGAGTTGGCGAGAATAACCAACTTAAGTACTTCTATATGTTACTGTTGTAACTCAAGGTGGAAGCATGATAGCCATACTCCTTGCTAGTTCACCATCAAGCTCTATGGATTACATCCAGATGTCCGATTCCTCGCCTCCAAGAGACTCCTGCACTCGATGAGCAGGACGTCAGAGTGAAATCTTACAATATATAGGAATGTCTGGAAGGGGGTTGGGTAGTTCCCTGCAACTTGCATCAAATATCGATGAAACCAACCAAGGTCTTTGGGCCACCATGCATAACCGGTAAGGAGCTGTTTGGTGGTTCCATTAACAATTAAATAGTGTAGGCCAACCTAAGGTAACTTAAAGTAATTCTCTAAATGAGACACAGGAAGAAGAATTAGAGTTAAATTAAAATACAGTAAATTAGGTGTAGTCTGTCTTAAGGTAACTTAAAGGAAATAGCAGTGACACATGAGGATGAATAAGAGATAAATTAAAGTTAAAGATTGAGTTAATTAGGGTGGGGTCATAATCGTTCAGTATAAAAAAAAAAGCATCCTGTGTAACAATATACAAGATTAAAAAATAAGGGGTAACAAAAGAAAATGACAAGTACATATAATATAATAAAAGCAAAGAAACAGATGCAAGGAAATATTGAAAAATAGTCTGGGATCTGCACAACGGTATCCTAACAGGTACAAATGTGTCTAAATATATAATTGTTTCTACTTTTGGCACAAGGCCAGCAATTATCCCAGTGTATTACTGGTACTTTATTTTATCGACCCCGTAAGGATGAAAGGCAAAGTTAACCTCGACGGGATTTGAACTCAGACCATAAAGGGCTGTAACTCTTTTGTGCAAAGCATGGCGTCCGACCCTCTACCGATACTGCCAATCCACCGCGTCTAAATATATAATGAGGACTGGGAAGATAGATAGGGGAAAATATGGAGAATAACATTAAGATAGGAGTTGGAATAGAGTTCATAGTGTTCGTGGAGAGAATTCCACTAGTCTGCCAGTTTGCGTGCAGCAAGGGAAAGGGGAGAGGGTCTTTCCCATAAGTGTTCTTACTCCCATGGTTAAATTCCATAAAGTGTTGTCAGTGATCAGGGGATGTTATTATCCTGAGTTTTCCGCTAGTCTATAGGGATGAGTTGGGTCCTCTGGTCAGCTCTGGTAATTAAAACGAGGTGAATGTTTAAGTCCAAGCCATTGAAACATGCCATGAGATTTGGGCAGAGCATATGAAGCCATCGTCTGTTTATTGATACAGCAAAGCGCGCAACTTAATAGGAGCATTTAATAAGAATATTTCATATATATATATATATATATATATATATATATATATATATATAGATAGATATTACCCACATATACACATATACATACATATATATATATATATATATATATATACAATATACACATATACATATATACAATATACACATATATACAATATACACAAACATACATATTACTCTTTTACTCCTTTACCTGTTTCAGCCATCCGGCTGAGGCTATGCTGGGGCACCGCCCTTGTTGCTACACATTTTATCTCCAGCCTGTATAGGTTGGCCACTGGTGTACGAGGGAGTTTGTTGCTGCTGCCCTTAGGTTTCCCTCGTGCCTTGCTGTGGGCTCATCCGGGATCCTGGATAACAAGGTGTCGAGATGTTTCTTGAAGACATCCACCTCCACGTCATGCAAATCTCTCAAACCCTTCGGCAGCTTGTTGAAGAGTTGAGAGCCCTTGAATCCCAGGCTATTGCAATACCTGTTCCTTATTCTAGATGTGGAAAATGAGACCTTTGGCACCACACAGTGACGTCCTGTTCGACGGTTGGTCCAGCTCCCAATGCCAAAGTTTGGTGCTAGTCCCTCCAGGATTTTCCACATGTAGATCACTGCGTATCTCTCCCGTCTTCGTTCCAAGGATTAGAGGTTCAGTTCCTTTAGCCTCCTATATATATATACAATATACACATATACATACATATATATACATATATATACACATATACATATATATACAAATATATACATATGTATACACATATACATACATATATATATATACATACATGGTGGCTGCCAACTCGTTTTCGAGTACGGCCACTACTTTATATCCATGTAGGAGAAACCCTACCGATGCGCTGAACGAGTGTGACTTTTTAGTCCAGCCAGCGACTTGAAAACTCTGGTACAAACACTACACCTGTGACAATTATTGACACATAGTGCTGGGCCCATGGTACCATGTGATGACAAGTGCAGATAGATCTCCAGATATAAAGCAATTCCTGTGCCGTGAAGCTTTTATAGTGAGCAAAGGCACTGCACAAAGCCAGTCCCACATACATACATATACAAATATACATACATATATATATACAAATATACATACATACATACATATATATATACAAATATACATACATATATATATACAAATATACATACATATATATATATATACAAATATACATACAAATATACATATACAAATATACATACAACTATACATACATATATATACAAATATACATACATATATATACAAATATACATACATATATATATATATATACAAATATACATACATATATATACAAATATACATACATATATATACAAATATACATACATATATATACAAATATACATACATACATATATATATATATACAAATATACATACATATACAAATATACATACATATATATACAAATATAGATATATATATATATATACACCAATATACATATATATACAAAAATAGATACATATATATATATATATATATATACACCAATATATATATATATATGGTGGCTGCCAACTCGTTTTCGAGTACGGCCACTACTTTACATCCATGTAGGATAACCCCTACCGAAGCGCTGAACGAGTGTGACTTTTTAGTCCAGCCAGCGACTTGAAACCTCTGGTACAAACACTACACCTGTGACAATTATTGACACATAGTGCTAGGCCCATGGTAGGACAATTATTGACACATAGTGCTGGGCCCATGTGAGGACAAGTGCAGAGAGATCTCCAGATATAAAGCAATGCCTGTGCCGTGAAGCTTTTATAGTGAGCAAAGGCACTGCACAAAGCCAGTCCCACTCTCTTAACCAAGATGCTATTTACCAAAAAGAAGAACAAGTCAACATCATTGGATACCATCAGGGTTGCAGGTGTTATATCAGAGTTTTCCTTCTCCTAGAATTCTGCCTTGACTAAGGCTAAAGGGGTCATCTCTCCCGGTGATTTTGGATGGCCATTGACTCTTAAGAGCTCCTTTGCCCTTTGACAGGTTTTGTTTTTAGTCCTGCAGGATGTCCAAAGTCACCCTCCTCACCAAGAAACCTTGGTGGGGTTGCCAGTTTAGTCGCCAACGACCCGACCATGAGACAGGTTGTACTGGGATACATGTTACCAGTAGCACCAACTGGTGACCTGACATAATATATATATATATATACAAATATACATACATATATATATATATATATACAAATATACATATATATATACAAATATATATATATATAAATATATACATATATATACAAATATATATATATATATATACAAATATATACATATATATACAAATATATATATATATATATACAAATATATACATATATATACAAATATATACATATATATACAAATATATACATATATATACAAATATATATATATATATATATATATATACAAATATATACATATATATACAAATATACATATATATACAAATATACATATATATACAAATATACATATATCATCATCATCAACGTTTAACGTCCGTGTTCTACGCTTGCATGGGTTTGGACGGGGGTTTTCCCACTTGTAGCAAGAGTGATTATCTTGCTCGCATAGGACTATCTGGCGGGTTTTCTACAGCTGGATGCCCTTCCTAACACCAACCACATTTACAGTGTGGGGCTGGGAGGTTTTTACCGTGTTGCCTACACAGCCACATTACAGCGTGAACTGTGTGTTTTTTGACGTGACACCTACACGGTCTCATTTGTTTCGGCCTGGATGTTGTGGCACCAACATAACTTTACATTGAAAGGGGCGGTGTGGATGGGGTGGGGGTGGTGGGACGGGGGTGTATTTTGTTAGAGATGCCTACTGACTGTAGTAGGTTTTACTTTGTATTTAAGTAAGGCGGGTCTTCTCTATTACTGAGTACCGCCAAAGGTCTCGGTCCAGTGACATTGTCTTCGTGAGGTGTAAGTTTTTGGGTTTTTTTTAATGACCATGCTGTAAAATGGAGGGGTAGAGAGGGCCCTTGAGTCTAGTAAGACATCCTCTCTAGTGCTGGTGGCACAAATAAAAGCACCCAGTCCATGCTGTAAAGTGGCGCTGGTGTTAGGAAGGGCATCCAACCAGTGTATCAATGCCAAAAAGCTTATCAGCACAGCAACAAAACAGCATAGAAAAATATGAAGACGTCGCATCTCAGAGTTGCAACACTTAATGTTGGCACTCTCAGAGGTAGATCTGCTGAAATAGCGGAGATGCTGGAGAGAAGGCAGGTGGATGTGTGCTGCGTGCAAGAGGTGAGATGGAGAGGTGCCTCTGCGAGACTAGTCGTAGGCAAGCGTCTTAGCTATAAGCTATTCTGGGTAGGTAAGGATGATGGGTTAGGTGGAGTAGGCATTTTCCTGGCTGAGAAATGGATCAATAAGACAATAGAGGTAGTTCGAGTTAGTAATCGAATAATTAAGCTTAGATTAGTTGTAGGTAGGAGACTACTGACAATCATCTCGGTCTATGCTCCCCAAGCAGGCCTAGGCAAAGATGAGAAAGACTGCTTTTATGAGCAACTTTTGCAAACAACCACAATGACAGAGGACGGAGACATCGTTATGCTAGCAGGAGACTTCAATGGTCATGTTGGACAGCTCCAGGATGGTTACACTGGGGTACATGGTGGGCACGGTTACGGTTCAAGAAATGAAGAAGGAGTGAGACTTCTTGAATTTTGTGCTGCAAGTACATTGACTATTTGCAACACAAACTTCCAGAAACCTGCCAATCACCTAATAACCTACAAATCTGGTGAGCACATAAGCCAGATTGACTTCCTGCTAGTTAGGCAGCGGGACAGGCAGATAGTGTCTAATACCAAGGCATACCCTGGGGAAGAATGTACCCCACAGCATAGGTTAGTTGTTAGTGATATCTCAGTAAGCAAGAGATGGAATGAGACATATAGGAAGGTGTGGAGAAGAAAGGTCTTGAAGCTAAAAGACCTTTCACTAAAATTCAAATTTAGGAAAGCCCTTCAAGATGTATATGACGAAAAAGAAGACGATTTAGAGACGTATGACATAGATAATAACTGGAAGTTCTTACGTGACAACTTGCTGCAGGCTACTGATGAAACCTGTGGCTGGAGCAGAGCTCCAACCAGACAGAGAGTGACCTGGAGGTGGAACAGCACAGTAGATAAGGCTATTAGAGACAAAAGACTAGCATGGAAGGCTTGGAAAAAGGGTGGGAGTAGGGAAGAATATACAGCCACTAAGAGAGAAGCTAGACGTCAGGTGTACTTAGCACGCAGGGAGGCAGAGAGTAGGAGGTTTGCCAATGTTCTGCGACGGGAAGATCAGAGGCGTGCGGTGTTCCACATTGCAAGGCAGTGTGTCAATGCAAATCAGGATGTTGTTGGAGATAAATGTGTCCGGGATGATGCCGGTGTACTTAGTGTCACAAATGACCAGAAAAAGGAGGCCTGGAAATGTCATTATGAGAGACTGATGAATGTGGAGAACGAATGGGAGAGAGAGAAATTACCCTTGGTAGATCCGACAGAGGGACCAGCTATTGAGATTGACAAATATAGGGTCCAAGAGGCAATTAGGGAAATGAAAAATGGTAAGGCGGCCGGACCATCGGGAATAGTTGCTGAGATGCTGAAGGCATCAGGGGACGTAGGCACTAAACTGGTTGCACGCATCATCAATCAGGCTATATATGGTGGTGTCATACCCAAAGACTGGTGCAGCAGTATTCTCATAAATTGCTACAAAGGTAAAGGGGATGCTTTGGAGAGGAGCAATTATAGGGGTATAAAACTGATAGATCAGGTTATGAAAGTGGCAGAAAGGATTTTAGCACAACTAATTAGAGAAAGGGTCAAACTAGATGAGATGCAGTTTGGTTTTGTGCCTGGGAAGAGTACAATAGATGCCCTCTTCTTGGTGAGACAAATGCAAGAGAGGTTCTTAGAGAAGAATAAGCCACTATACTTAGCCTTTGTTGACCTAGAGAAGGCCTTTGATAGGGTACCCCGATCTGTCATCTGGTGGTCCCTAAGGAAGCTAGGTGTTGAGGAATGGCTTGTGAGGACAGTGCAAACTTTGTACAGAGGTACTCTCAGTAAAGTCAGGGTAGGAATGGAGTTTAGTGAGGAATTCGAGATACAAGTAGGAGTACATCAGGGTTCGGTCCTCAGCCCGCTCTTGTTCATTATAGTCCTCCAAGCCATAACAGAGGAGTTTAAGACTGGCTGTCCATGGGAACTTCTCTATGCTCACGATATGGCTCTTATAGCAGAATCAGTAGAGGAGCTAGAGAATAAATTCCGGCTATAGAAACAGCAGTTGGAAGCAAGAGGACTGAGAGTAAATCTAGCTAAGACAAAAGTGTTGATGAGTAGAAAAGAGGACAAAACCCTGATTCCGTCAGGGAAATGGCCATGTTCGATATGCAGAAAAGGAACTGGCATAAATTCTATAAAATGCACACAATGCAGGTCCTGGGTACACAAGAGATGTAGCGGGATAGCAGGCAAACTAACAGGTAGGGAGAAATATGTATGCAGTAGATGTACAGGGAAATTAGACAGTAGAAGTCACACTGATAGACACATTTTTCAAATGCGAGAGGGCGCTATAGAAGTGGTGGATAGCTTCCGGTACCTAGGAGATCAGATTAGCATGGGAAGAGGGTGTTCCGAGCCCATAGTATCTAGAATAAGGACGGGTTGGAAGAAGTTTAGAGAGCTGCTTCCTCTGTTGACGAAGAAGGGTTTCTCCCTGCGTACGAAAGGCCGGTTGTATGATGCCTGTGTGAGGAGCGCGATGCTGCATGGTAGTGAGACATGGGCAGCAACCGCAGAGGATATGCGACGGCTGGAGAGAAATGAGGCAAGCATGCTCCGTTGGATGTGCAGTGTAAATGTGCGTGAATGACCCAGCATAAATGTGTTGAGAGAGAAACTGTGTCTGAGAGGGATAGAATGTAGTGTACGGGAGAGGAGACTGAGGTGGTATGGACATGTGATGCGCATGGAGGATGACCGATGGGTGAAGAAGTGCCAGGAAATGCCAGTTGAAGGAAGACGTGGTAGAGGTAGACCACGAAAAACATGGGCAGAGGTGGTGAGAACAGACCTCAGATCATTGAAGCTCACGGTGGAGATGACGAGGGACCGTGACGAGTGGAGAGATGCTGTGCTGAATAAGACCCGTCCCACCCTTGCAAGCAGGGAAAAGCGGACGTAAAATGATGATGATGATGATATATATATATATATATATATATATATATATATATACAAGATGGTGGATGGGTGATGGCAGATGGTGGATGGGTGATGGCAGATGGTCGATGGGTGTTACACGAGAATGCTGAGGATGGCTCTGAACATTAATCAGTATACACTGACGATGAAAACCTCAGAGCTGTATGGGAGCCTCCCAAAAGTCACCTCAAAAGTGACACAGAGGAGACTGAAGTTAGCTGGACATGCTCACCGACATCCAGAGTTGACATTGCACTCAGTGCTCCTGTGGGAGCCCTTACATGGACACACTGGAAGAGGAAGACGAGGGTTAACGTATGGTGATGCCCTAAGGACAGACACTGGTCTGTTAGAGATGCGATAATGAGGGACAGAGATCGCTGGAGATAACTCGTCCATGGATCTCGGGGAATTTTACCCGTCCTAGATAGATATATATACAAATATACATACATATATGTATATACATATACATACATACGTATATATACATATACATACATATATATACATATATATACAAATATACATATATATACAAATATACATATATATATACAAATATACATATATATATACAAATATACATATATATATACAAATATACATATATATATATATACAAATATACATATATATATATATACAAATATACATACATATATATAAAATATACATACATATATATAAAATATACATATATATATATATACATATATATATACAAATATACATATATATATATATATACAAATATACATATATATATATACAAATATACATATATATATATACAAATATACATATATATATATATACAAATATACATATATATATATACAAATATACATATATATATATACAAATATACATATATATATATATACAAATATACATATATATATATACAAATATACATATATATATATACAAATATACATATATATATATACAAATATACATATATATATATATACAAATATACATATATATATATACAAATATACATATATATATATACAAATATACATATATATATATATATATACAAATATACATACATATATATACATATATACAAATATACATACATATATACAAATATACATACATATATATACAAATATACATACATATATATACATATATACATATATACAAATATACATACATATATATACATATATACAAATATACATACATATATCTCCACACTTCCATTTCGTATCCAGTCCAAACATCCAATCTTGCCAAATCCTAAATGTAGTTGACGTATTCCGAAAACAAATCTGTATTTTTTGTTATTACTTGTTAAATACGAGAGTTTTTGTCGTATTGAACAGAACAAATCTTGTATTTTTGTTAATCGCTTGTTAAATACAAGGACCTCATTCAATCCTTACCTTATAGCTAGCTACCCAACACCCTCCCTCCCGCCCCCACGCACCACCATTGTTATTACGTGGACCAATCATAAGCCAGAGCCCCCCCACGCATCACCATTATTATTACGCGGACCAATCATAAGCCAGAGCCCCCCACGCATCACCATTATTATTACGCGGACCAATCATAAGCCAGAGGCCTATACTACCGCTTGCCCGGTTGCCTTTCGATATATGATGGATTGATGGACTACGGAATCCTGGAGAGTGGAAGAGAGAGAAAAAAGTGGACGCTCAGCGACAATGCCAAAGATAAAGACAAATTCACCTCGTGGACGAGAATGCGAGCACTCCTCTTTGTTTCGACCACGGACGGCTAACATAACCCCATGTGACGGCTACGACGAAATCCATGGAGGCTATGGGTTTGGTACTAGAAATGAGGAAGACTCCAGAATCCTGGAATTCTGTGACGCAAATAACCTAACTATCTGTAACACTAACTTCAAAAAACGTGACAATCACCTGATCACCTATAGATCCGGGGAACACACAAGCCAGGTAGATTATATCCTTACCAGAAGACGTGACAGAGTGTCTGTTGTAAACACTAAATCCCTCCCCCATGAAGAATGCACCTCCCAACATAGACTGATAATTAGCGACCTCATAGTCAGGACGAGAGACGTACTCGACAGCAGAAGAGGACTATCCTCAGGAGAAAAATATGGAAGCTAAAGAACCCCACAGCCAGAAATAAATTTCAAAGCATATTACTTGATGCTTTCGACAGTAAGGAAGAGCATTTAGAGTCGGACAATATAGAGGGACAGTGGGAATTTCTGAAAGCAAACCTGCTGATGGCGACAGACGAAGTCTGTGGCTGGAGCAGGCCTGTAGGCAGGAGGAGAGTAACATGGTGGTGGAACAGTAAGGTGGAGGGGTCAATTAAGGCCAAAAAGCAGGCTTGGAAAGTATGGCGGCATGGGGGAAGTAGAGAAGACTATCAAGTGGCCAGGAGGGAAGCTAGGAGACAAGTGTACTTCGCAAGAAGGGAAGCAGAGGAAAGAAAGTTCAAGCATGTTCTACAACGCGAGGACCAAAAACGTGAGGTGTTCAGGATTGCTAGGCAATGTGTCAAGGAAAACCGTGATATTGTCGGGGAGAAGTGTGTACTTAATGATGACGGCGTACTTGACATCACTGACGCTGATAAGAAGGTAGCTTGGAAGTGTCACTACGAAAGGCTACTAAAATAGGAGAATAAATGGGAGAAAGACAGTCTCCCCCACATCGACCCAATAGAGGGACCAGCAGTGTTAGTCGAGGGGAGTATAATAAGTAAGGCAATCAAGGATATGAAGACGGGTAAGGCTGCTGGGCCTTCGGAAATAGTTGCTGAGATGCTGAAGGCATCTGGCACGGTGGGACACACCATGGTTACCCGGATAGTTAACCAAGTCGTACAGAATGGGGTTGTTCCGAAGGACTGGCATAGCAGCATCATCGTTAACTGTTATAAGGGTAAAGGAGATGCCCTAGATAGGAGTAACTATAGAGGCATTAAATTAATCGACCAGGTCATGAAGGTCACGGAAAAAGTAATAGCGCAACTAATCAGAGAGAGAATTGACCTAGATGAAATGCAGTTCGGGTTTGTGTCAGGCAAAAGTACCACAGACGCTCTTTTCATTGTACGACAACTACAGGAGAAGTACCTAGCTAAAGGTAAACCCCTCTACTTAGCTTTTGTCGACTTGGAGAAAGCCTTCGACAGAGTCCCCCGTTCCATTATCTGGTGGGCCCTTAGAAAACAAGGTGTCGACGAATGGCTTGTGAGAGCTATACAAGCCATGTATAAAGAAACAGTCAGCAAGGTTAGAATTAACAACGAATATAGTGAAGAGTTTAGTGTAAAAGTTGGCATCCATCAGGGCTCTGTTCTCAGCCCCCTACTATTTATTATTGCCCTTCAGGCTATAACAGAGGAGTTCAAGACCGGCTGCCCATGGGAACTCCTATACGCAGACGACCTGACACTCATAGCTGAATCAATGGCCGAGCTAGAGAAGAAATTCCAAACATGGAAGCACGGCCTAGAATCAAAAGGACTTAAAATTAACCTGGCTAAGACTAAAGTTCTAGTTTGTAGGAAAGAAAATAAGGCGGCGGTCCCTTCCGGGAAATGGCCATGCTCAGTGTGTAGGAAAGGCGTAGGTAGAAACTCCATTTTATGTCCCAAATGCAAAGTATGGGTGCATAAAAGATGTAGTGGGATCACAGGTAAGCTAACTAAGAACATAGATTTTACATGTGGCCGGTGCTCTGGTGCAATAAGTAGCAGCAAGTGCCCACGAAATACTAGCTCTTACAACTGCACAGAGGGCTCTATAGAAATAGTGGACAGCTTCCGTTACCTGGGTGACAAAATCAGCAGTGGGGGAGGGTGCTCTGAAAGTACAGTAGCTAGAGTCAGAACTGGATGGAAAAAGTTCAGAGAGCTTATACCACTATTAGCCGCTGAAGGGTTCTCCCTAAAAATGAAAGGCAGGTTGTATGATGCCTGCATACGAACAGCAATGTTGCATGGCAGTGAGACCTGGCATTGTGTGCAGAGGATATACGCAGACTAGAGAGGAACGAAGCTTGCATGCTCCGCTGGATGTGTAATAGTAATATACGTGAACGGCAAAGCATAAACGAACTAAGGAAAAAATTAGTAATAAGAGGGATCAGATGTTGTTTACTCGAGAGAAGGCTACGTTGGTATGGACACGTGATGCGCATGAAAGTCGATAGCTGTATAACAAAGTGCAGGGCAATAAAGATAGACGGTAGCCACGGAATAGGCAGACCTAGAAAAACCTGGGACGAGCTGATAAACTCTGACCTCACACACTTACACCTCTCCAAGACAATGTCACTGGACCGAGACCTTTGGCGGTACTCAGTAATAGAGAAGACCCGCCTTACCTAAATACACAGTAAAACCTACTACAGCCAGTAAGCATCTCTAACAAAATACACCCCGTCCCACCACCCCCACTCCATCCACACCACCCCCTTCTATGTAAAGTTATGTTGGTGCCACACCATCCAGGCCGAAACAAATGAGATCGTGTAGGTGTCACGACAAAAAAACACAGTCCACACTGTAATGTGGCCGTGTAGGCAACACGGTAAAAACCTCCCAGACCCACACTGTAAATGTGGTTGGTGTTAGGAAGGGCATCCAACTGTAGAAAACATGCCAGATAGTCCTATGAGAGCAAGACAATCACTCTTGCCTCAAGTGGGAATACCCCCGTCCAGACCCATGCAAGCGTGGAACACGGACGTTAAACGTTGATGATGATGATGTTGATGATGATATATACAAATATACATATATACAAATATACATACATATATATACATATATACAAATATACATACATATATATATACATATATATACAAATATACATATATGGAGGCACATGGCTTAGTGGTTAGTTCAATTCTCAGACCGGGTGATGTGTTGTTTCCTTGAGCAAGACACTTTATTTCACATTGCTCCAGTTTACTCAACTGTAGAATTGAGATGATAGGGACTGGGGTCCATATCATTCCACTGCAAAGTGGTCGTGGAGGTGCCACGGCAAAAAAAAAAGCACCCAGCACTCACTGTAAATGAGGTTGGTGTTAGGAAGGGCATCCAACTGTAGAAATCAAGCCAGAATCAGTTCCTGCCTCACCCTTGCAAGCAGGGAAAAAGCGGACGTAAAATGAAATGAAAAATGATATATATATATACAAATATACATATATATATATATATACAAATATACATATATATATATATATATACAAATATACAAATATACATATATATCATCATCATCATCAACGTTTAACGTCCGTGTTCCACGCTTGGATGGGTTTGGACGGGGGTAGTCCCACTTGAGGCAAGAGTGATTGTCTGGCTCGCATAGGACTGTCTGGCACGTTTTCTACAGTTGGATGCCCTTCCTAACACCAACCACATTTAGAGTGTGGGTCTGGGAGGCCTTTACCGTGTTGCCTACACGGCCACATTACAGCGTGGACTGTGTGTATTTTTTGTCGTGACACCTACACGATCTCATTTGTTTCGGCCTGGATAGCGCGGCACCAACATAACTTTACATAGAACGGGGTGGTGTGGATGGGGTGGGGGTGGTGGTGGGACGGGGTGTATTTTGTTAGAGATGCCTACTGGCTGGAGTAGGTTTTACTATATATTTAGGTAAGGCGGGTCTTCTCTGTTACTGAGTACCGCCAAAGGTCTCGGTCCAGTGACATTGTCTTGGAGAGGTGTAAGTGTGTGATGTCGGAGTTTATCAGCTCGTCCCAGGTTTTTCATATATATATATACAAATATACATATATATATATACAAATATACATATACAAATATACATATATATATATATACAAATATACATATATATATATATATACAAATATACATATATATATATACAAATATACATATATATACAAATATACATATATATATGTATATATACAAATATACATATATATATGTATATATACAAATATACATATATATATGTATATATACAAATATACATATATATATACAAATATACATATATATATATATACAAATATACATATATATATATACAAATATACATATATATATACAGTGAAGGCGTGTGGATGAGTGGTTAGAGAATTGGATACGCAATCGTGAGGTTGTGAGTTTGATTCCTGGACCGACCGTGATGCATTATGTCCTTGAGCAAGACACTTTATTTCACGTTGCTCCTACCTGGAGTTGCGACCGATAGATAGTATTAGCAATTGGAAAGACCGACGGAAACATTGTTTCCTTGGTCCGATTTGACGAAAGTCGATCGATTAAAAAATATATATATATATATACAAATATACATATATATATATATGTATATATATGTATATATATATATATGTATATTTGTATATATATATATATATATATATATATATATGTATAGTTGTATATATATATATATATGTATATGTATATTTGTATATATATATATAGAGGGACCAGCAGTGTTAGTCGAGGGGAGTATAATAAGTAAGGCAATCAAGGATATGAAGACTGGTAAGGCGGCTGGGCCTTCGGAAATAGTTGCTGAGATGCTGAAGGCATCTGGCACGGTGGGACACACCATGGTCACCCGCATAGTTAACCAAGTCGTACAAAACGGGGTTGTTCCGAAGGACTGGCATAGCAGCATCATCGTTAACTGTTATAAGGGTAAAGGAGACGCCCTAGATAGGAGTAACTATAGAGGCATTAAATTAATCGACCAGGTCATGAAGGTCACGGAAAGAGTAATAGCGCAGCTAATCAGAGAGAGAATTGACCTAGATGAAATGCAGTTCGGGTTTGTGTCAGGCAAAAGTACCACAGACGCTCTTTTCATAGTACGACAACTACAAGAGAAGTACCTAGCTAAAGGTAAACCCCTCTACTTAGCTTTTGTCGACTTGGAGAAAGCCTTCGACAGAGTCCCCCGCTCCATTATCTGGTGGGCTCTTAGAAAACTAGGCGTTGACGAATGGCTTGTGAGGGCTATACAAGCCATGTATAAAGAAACAGTCAGCAAGGTTAGAATTAACAACGAATATAGTGAAGAGTTTAGCGTAAAAGTCGGCGTCCATCAGGGCTCTGTTCTCAGTCCACTACTATTTATTATTGCCCTTCAGGCCATAACAGAGGAGTTCAAGACAGGCTGCCCATGGGAACTCCTATACGCAGACGACCTGACACTCATAGCGGAATCAATGGCCGAGCTAGAGAAGAAATTCCAAACATGGAAGCACGGCCTAGAGTCAAAAGGACTTAAAATTAACCTGGCTAAGACCAAAGTACTAGTTTGTAGGAAAGAAAACAAGGCGGCGGTCCCTTCTGGGAAATGGTCGTGCTCGGTGTGTAGGAAAGGCGTAGGTAGAAACTCCATTTTATGTCCTAAATGCAAAGTATGGGTGCATAAAAGATGTAGTGGGATCACAGGTAGGCTAACTAAGAACATAGATTTTACATGTGGCCGGTGCTCTGGTGCAATAAGTAGCAGCAAGTGCCCACAAACTACTAGCTCTTTCAATTGCGCAGAGGGTTCTATAGAAATAGTGGACAGCTTCCGTTACCTGGGCGATAAAATCAGCAGTGGGGGAGGGTGCTCTGAAAGTACTGTAGCTAGAGTCAGAACTGGTTGGAAAAAGTTCAGAGAGCTTATACCACTATTAGCTGCTAAAGGGTTCTCACTAAAAATGAAAGGCAGGTTGTACGATGCCTGCATACGAACAGCAATGCTGCATGGCAGTGAGACCTGGGCATTGTGTGCAGAGGATATACGCAGACTAGAGAGGAACGAAGCTTGCATGCTCCGCTGGATGTGTAACAGTAATATACGTGAACGGCAAAGCATAAACGAACTAAGGAATAAATTAGAGATAAGAGGGATCAGATGTTGTTTACTCGAGAGAAGGCTACGTTGGTATGGACACGTGATGCGCATGAAAGTCGATAGCTGTATAACAAAGTGCAGGGCAATAAAGATAGACGGTAGTCACGGAATAGGCAGACCTAGAAAAACCTGGGACGAGCTGATAAACTCCGACATCACACACTTACACCTCTCCAAGACAATGTCACTGGACCGAGACCTTTGGCGGCACTCAGTAACAGAGAAGACCCGCCTTACCTAAATATATAGTAAAACCTACTCCAGCCAGTAGGCATCTCTAACAAATACACCCCGTCCCACCACCCCCACCCGATCCACACCACCCCGTTCTATGTAAAGTTATGTTGGTGCCGCGCCATCGAGGCCGAAACAAATGAGATCGTGTAGGTGTCACGACAAAAAAACACACAGTCCACGCTGTAATGTGGCCGTGTAGGCAACACGGTAAAAACCTCCCAGACCCACACTGTAAATGTGGTTGGTGTTAGGAAGGGCATCCAACTGTAGAAAACCTGCCAGACAGTCCTATGCGAGCAAGACAATCACTCTTGCCTCAAGTGGGACTACCCCCGTCCAAACCCATGCAAGCGTGGAACACGGACGTTAAACGCTGATGATGATGATGATGATGATATATATATATGTATATTTGTATATATATATATATATATATATATGTATATTTGTATATATATATATATATATATATATGTATATTTGTATATATATATATATATATATATGTATATTTGTATATATATATATATATATATGTATATTTGTATATATATATATATATATATGTATATTTGTATATATATATATATATGTATATTTGTATATATATATATATATATATCATCATCATCAACATTTTACGTCCGTGTTCCACGCTTGCATGGGTTTGGACGGGGGTAGTCCCACTTGAGGCAAGAGTGATTGTCTTGCTCGCATAGGACTGTCTGGCAGGTTTTCTACAGTTGGATGCCCTTCCTAACACCAACCACATATATATATATGTATATATATATGTATATTTGTATAGAGGAGCAGTGGGAATTCCTGAAAGCAAACCTGCTGATGGCGACAGACGAAGTCTGTGGCTGGAGCAGGCCTGTAGGCAGGAGGAGAGTAACATGGTGGTGGAACAGTAAGGTGGAGGGGTCAATTAAGGCCAAAAAGCAGGCTTGGAAAGTATGGCGGGATGGGGGAAGTAGAGAAGACTATCAAGTGGCCAGGAGGGAAGCTAGGAGACAAGTGTACTTCGCAAGAAGGGAAGCAGAGGAAAGAAAGTTCAAGCATGTTCTACAACGCGAGGAACCAAAAACGTGAGGTGTTCAGGATTGCTAGGCAATGTGTCAAGGAAAACCGTGATATTGTCGGGGAGAAGTGTGTACTTAATGAGGACGGCGTACTTGCCATCACCGACGCTGATAAGAAGGTAGCTTGGAAGTGTCACTATGAAAGGCTACTAAATGAGGAGAATAAATGCGAGAAAGACAGTCTCCCCCACATCGACCCAATAGAGGGACCAGCAGTGTTAGTCGAGGGTAGTATAATAAGTAAGGCAATCAAGGATATGAAGACGGGTAAGGCGGCTGGGCCTTCGGAAATAGTTGCTGAGATGCTGAAGGCATCTGGCACGGTGGGACACACCATGGTCACCCGGATAGTTAACCAAGTCGTACAGAATGGGGTTGTTCCGAAGGACTGGCGTAGCAGCATCATCGTTAACTGTTATAAGGGTAAAGGAGATGCCCTAGATAGGAGTAACTATAGAGGCATTAAACTAATCGACCTGGTCATGAAGGTCACGGAAAAAGTAATAGCGCAACTAATCAGAGAGAGAATTGACCTCGATGAAATGCAGTTCGGGTTTGTGTCAGGCAAAAGTACCACAGACGCTCTTTTCATTGTACGACAACTACAGGAGCAGTACCTAGCTAAAAGTAAACCCCTATACTTAGCTTTTGTCAACTTGGAGAAAGCCTTCGACAGAGTCCCCCGTTCCATTATCTGGTGGGCTCTTAGAAAACTAGGTGTTGACGAATGGCTTGTGAGAGCTATACAAGCCATGTATAAAGAAACAGTCAGCAAGGTTAGAATTAACAACGAATATAGTGAAGAGTTTAGCGTAAAAGTTGGCGTCCATCAGGGCTCTGTTCTCAGCCCCCTACTATTTATTATTGCCCTTCAGGCTATAACAGAGGAGTTCAAGACCGGCTGCCCATGGGAACTCCTATACGCAGACGACCTGACACTCATAGCTGAATCAATGGCCGAGCTAGAGAAGAAATTCCAAACATGGAAGCACGGCCTAGAATCAAAAGGCCTTAAAATTAACCTGGCTAAGACCAAAGTTCTAGTTTGTAGGAAAGAAAATAAGGCGGCGGTCCCTTCCGGGAAGTGGCCATGCTCAGTGTGTAGGAAAGGCTTAGGTAGAAACTCCATTTTGTGTCCGAAATGCAAAGTATGGGTGCATAAAAGATGTAGTGGGATCACAGGTAAGCTAACTCAGAACATAGATTTTACATGTGGCCGGTGCTCTGGTGCAATAAGTAGCAGCAAGTGCCCACAATATACTAGCTCTTTCAACTGCGCAGAGGGCTCTATAGAAATAGTGGACAGCTTCCGTTACCTGGGTGACGAAATCAGCAGTGGGGGAGGGTGCTCTGAAAGTACAGTAGCTAGAGTCAGAACTAGATGGAAAAAGTTCAGGGAGCTTATACCACTATTAGCCGCAAAAGGGTTCTCCCTAAAAATGAAAGGCAGGTTGTATGTTGCCTGCATACGAACAGCAATGTTGCATGGCAGTGAGACCTGGCATTGTGTGCAGAGGATATACGCAGACTAGAGAGCAACGAAGCTTGCATGCTCCGCTGGATGTGTAATAGTAATATACGTGAACGGCAAAGCATAAACGAACTAAGGAAAAAATTAGAAATAAGAGGGATCAGATGTTGTTTACTCGAGAGAAGGCTACGTTGGTATGGTCACGTGATGCGCATGAAAGACGATAGCTGTATAACAAAGTGCAGGGCAATAAAGATAGACGGTAGCCACGGAGTAGGCAGACCCAGAAAAACCTGGGACGAGCTGATAAATTCCGACCTCACTCACTTACACCTCTCCAAGACAATGTCACTGGACCAAGACCTATGGCGGTACTCAGTAATAGAGAAGACCCGCCTTACCTAAATACAAAGTAAATCCTACTATAGTGAGTAGGCATCTCTAACAAAATACACCCCCGTCCCACCACCCCCACCCCATCCACACCGCCCCTTTCAATGTAAAGTTATGTTGGTGCCACAACATCCAGGCCGAAACAAATGAGATCGTGTAGGTGTCACGACAAAAAAACACAGTCCACGCTGTAATGTGGCCGTGTAGGCAACACGGTAAAAACCTCCCAGCCCCACACTGTAAATGTGGTTGGTGTTAGGAAGGGCATCCAGCTGTAGAAAACCCGCCAGACAGTCCACGCTGTAATGTGGCCGTGTAGGCAACACGGTAAAAACCTCCCAGTCCCACACTGTAAATGTGGTTGGTGTTAGGAAGGGCATCCAGCTGTAGAAAACCCGCCAGACAGTCCTATGCGAGCAAGACAATCACTCTTGCCTCAAGTGGGAAAACCCCCGTCCAAACCCATGCAAGCGTGGAACACGGACGTTAAACGTTGATGATGATGATGATGATGATATATGTATGTGTATATATATATATATATGTATATATATCATCATTTCATTTCATCATTTCATTTTACGTCCGCTTTTTCCCTGCTTGCAAGGGTGGGACGGGAACTGATGCTGGCTTGATTTCTACAGCTGGATGCCCTTCCTAACACCAACCTCATTTACAGTGAGTGCTGGGTGCTTTTTTGCCGTGGCGCCTCCACGACCACTTTGCAGTGGAATGATATGGACCCCCAGTCCCTATCATCTCATTTCTACAGCTGAGTAAACTGGAGCAATGTGAAATAAAGTCTCTTGCTCAAGGAAACAACACATTACCATCATCATCATCATCAACGTTTAACGTCCGTGTTCCACGCTTGCATGGGTTTGGACGGGGGTAGTCCCACTTGAGGCAAGAGTGATTGTCTTGCTCGCATAGGACTGTCTGGCAGGTTTTCTACAGTTGGATGCCCTTCCTAACACCAACCACATTTACAGTGTGGGTCTGGGAGGTTTTTACCGTGTTGCCTACACGGCCACATTACATGTATATATATATATATATATATATATATATGTATGTATATATATATATATGTATATATATATATCATCATCATCAACGTTTAACGTCCGTGTTCCACGCTTGCATGGGTCTGGACGGGAATTGTCCCACTTGAGGGAAGATTGGTAGTCTTGCTCAGGACTGTCTGGCGGGTTTTCTATGGCTGGATTCCCTTCCTAACACAAACCACGTTTACAGTGTGGACTGGGAAGTTTTTACCGTGTTACCTACACGCCCACATTACAGCATGGACTGTGTGTTTTTTTGTCGTGAACCTACACGACCTCATTTATTTAGGACTGGATGTTGTGTGGTACCAACATAGCTTTACAATCGAAAGGTGTGGTGTAGATGGCAGTGGGGGTAGGGGTAGTGGGACAGGGGTGTATTTTGGTTAAGAGGTGCCTACTGACTGTAGGTTTCGCTTTGTACTTAGGCAAGGCGGGTCTTCTGTATTACTACGTAGCGCCAAAGATCTCGGTCCAGTGACATTGTCTTGGAGAGGTGTAAGTGTGTGAGGTCGGATTTTATCAAGTCGTCCCAGGTTTTTCTGGGTCTGCCTACTCCGTAGCTACCGTCTATTTTGATCGCCCTGCACCTTTTTATACAGCTGTCATTTTCATGCGCATCACGTGACCATATATATAAATATATATACATATATATAATATATAGAAAAGATAATACACGAGAGAAAGTGTTTGTTTATCAATATACAGGGATGATAAACACACACTCTCTCTCTCGTGTATTATCTTTTCTATATATTATATTTGAAGGGTCCAGGATTTTCTCTCCTTTGAGCCCATATATTACAGGGACCAACGCGAGTTTATGACTCCGTTAATTTATTTTGATATATATATATATATACACACACACATACACACACCACACAGCCATGCCTGTATGATATGAATTCATTAATCTACAGCTAAACATTAAAAAAACAAGCAACATTTCGTACCGAAGGACTTGAGGTAGCAGCACTTGAAGATGTAGAATGGTCAAAATATGCCAAATGTTGAGGATTCCGTTGATAACAGCCACTACCATATTTACATATTGGTTTCTTCTCCTGCAAACAGAAATTTTAAATTATGTATAAGCTGGTGGACCAGTGCAGTCAACAAAGACAGCAATAGCATTGAACATATTTAATATTTGGTGCCCAAGGCTTACCAGATATATGAACAATCAAACAAACTGGGAAATTTGGTTCTTGATAAATTAATTGTGTGTATAAGAAAAAAACCTATAGTTTATGTTGATTACCGACACATGGAAGTGATTAAAGATCATTATAATAATTTATTTCTAGGATATGATTACATAAATGTTCAACAGTTGTGTACAAATAGCATTCAGGACTAAATGTATGAGTAGTTTTGGAGAAATAACTATTTACAATGACAAATATAGAGAGATGAAGAAGGAATGCAACAAGAGGAGGGAAAGTTGTGCTAGACGTGACCTATCCAACCCAAGCAAACATGAAAAATACATACGTTGATGATAATGAGTCTAGTCACAAGCAGAATGTCACTGATCATGTCAGCACAATCAAGGTTGATCCAAAGCTAAACTACAAGAACAGCAACAACTTGCCAGGACTTTTATCAAGATAATTAATGTGCCACAACTGAACCTTTTAATTATAGGTGCACTCCATCCAATGGGTGTGGCTTCTACAGCATTCATCTACCCAATTTCACTCACTAGGTTTGTGTTAATCCAGGACTAAGCTATGGTAAAGACATTTGTCCAATATGTTACAGAGTGGAATTGAACTCAGGACCTTATGATTGCAACTCAAACTTCTTAAACATTCAATTATTTCATGCATCCTAGATACACAAAAAGATAGGACAGTCACAGCTGCAATGCCTTTGAACATAGGTCTACTCAGTCAGATTGATCTTGGAGTAAACTACAATAATAGCAATGATTCATTTTTACCTTCGTGATTGAAGATTTGTTTTTAACTTCCACATCTTCAGTATGAGATTTAGGAGACATTTCATCAAGTTTATCGATTTTGCTTTTGGAACATTGCCCTGGCGATTCCTTCTCATTCATTGAAATCTTCCGCTTGACCGGAGTTTTCTTGGAGGGCGAATTACTATTCTTGTGGTCATTGCTACCCTTTTCTGTGTCTCCCTTGAAATTGTTTTCTTTGGAAGAATCATCTGCAGATGCCTTCTTGATGACAAGATCTGGAAAGTTGGACACCTCTTTCGATATCTTGTAGAGTTGCTGTCAACAAAACAGACAAAAACAACAGAACAAAAATGGTAAAATTCAAAAACATTTTTAATGGAACATTTTTATGAAATACACTGCATTTTAATTAAACTTAATATTCTGTACCACATGAAACTACATTAACAAGACATTCTTGAAAAGAAAATGCAACACTGATTGCATAACATTAAAAATTGACATCATTACTCAAATGATGCAAATTTTCATACAATCTGTCCACTAGTAAAAATACCAAAAACATTTGAATTAATAAATATTTTTTTTCATATTTTCATCTAAATATTTACAGTATGTTAAAGAATTGATTAATGAAAAATTTAGAGAGATTAACTAAGATTATAAATTACTTCATAATTGAGATTGTATTTACAATGTAACTTAACAAATGGTTCTTCTTATATAATTAGGTTTAATTAGCAGTTGGAATTAAGAGGACTGAGAGTGAACCTAGCTAAGACAAAAGTGTTGATAAGTAGAAAAGAGAACAAAACTCTGATTCCATCAGGGAAATAGCCACGTTCGATATGCAGAAAAGGAACTGGCATAAATTCTATAAAATGTACACAATGCAGATCTTGGATACACAAGAGATGTAGTGAGACAGCAGGCAAACTAACAGGTAAGGAAACATACGTATGAAGTAGATGTACAGGGAAATTTGACAGTAGAAGTCACATTGATAGACACATTGTTCAAATGCAGGTAGGTTCTATAAAAGTGGTTGATAGATTCCAGTACCTAGGTGATCATATTAGCATGGGAGGGGGGTGTTCCAAGGCCATAGTATTTAGAATAAGCACGGGTTGGAAGAAGTTTAGGGAGCTGTTTCCTCTGCTGACGAAGAAGGGTTTCTCCCTGCGTACGAAAGGCCGGTTATATGATGCCTGTGTGAGGTGCGCGATGCTGCATGGTAGTGAGACATGGGCAGCAACTGCAGAGAATATGCGACGGCTAGAGAAAAATGAGGCAA
>OZ024742.1:62001685-62004185 GCA_964016885.1 Eledone cirrhosa
CTGAATCAATAGATGAAATATGAATCTGCGAGCTACCAAGCACCCACGTGAAGCGCCAACCCAGAGACCCTCCCCTACGAGTGTCGACAAATGCCCAAAACTCCGAGTTGGTACCATCAATGTAGGCTCAATGAAAGGAAGAGCAGGAGAAATCGTAGAAATGCTAGAGCGAAAGGAAGTTGATGTATGCTGTGTGCAAGAGACTAGATGGAGAGGAGGGTCTGCTAGAGTCCTTGTAGGAAAAAGCCAGTGCTACAAATTTTTCTGGGTGGGAAATGACGATGGGATGGGTGGTGTAGGTATACTATTAGCTGACAAGTGGGTAGATAAAGTAATCTCAGTGTACAGGGTAAATGCAAGAATCATTAAACTCAGACTAGTCCTGAATAAGACAATTACCACAATAATATCAGCTTACGCACCCCAATCGGGGCTGCCAGACGAACTTAAGGATAGGTTTTACGAGTCCCTAATACACACTACTGCTCTAACAGACGACAAGGACTTCCTAATCATTGCAGGAGATTTTAACGGACACGTAGGTAAACACTGCGACGGCTTCAATAGAGTACATGGAGGCCATGGAGTTGGCACAAGGAATGAGGAAGGATTCAGACTTCTAGAATTCTGCGACGCCAATGACATGTCGATATGTAACACAAACTTTAAAAAACCCGACAACCACCTGATCACCTATAGATCAGGGGAGCACTCTAGTCAGTTAGATTTTATCCTCATCAGAGGACGTGACAGATGGACGGTCGTAAACACAAAAGCCTTCCCTAGTGAGGAATGTACATCCCAACATAGCTTAGTTGTCAGCGACCTCACGGTCAGAACTAGACGAGCCCTGAAACAGAGGCCAACCTGGAGAAGAAAGATCTGGAAGCTGAAAGTCCCCTCAACCAGTAACAGATTTAAAGATATTTTACTCAACGCCTACGACAGTAAAGAAGAACAGATAGAGACATTTAACGTAGAAGAGAACTGGGAGTTCCTAAAAAATAACTTACTAGAGGCGACGGATGAGGTTTGTGGCTGGAGTAAGACCTCAAGCAGGAGGAGAGTGACTTGGTGGTGGAACAATAAGGTAGATGAAGCAGTCAAGGCCAAGAGACAGGCATGGAAAGAATGGAAGAACGGGGGGAGCAGGGTACATTACATAGAGACCAAGAGGGAAGCTAGGCGACAAGTATACTTAGCTAGGAGGGAAGCAGAGGATAGAAAATTCAAGCATGTTTTACAACGTGAGGACCAGAAACAGGAGGTATTCAAGATTGCGAGGCAGTGTGTCAGAGATAGTTGTGATGTCATTGGAGAGAAGTGTATCCGGAATGATAAAGGTGAGCTTGCCCTCACAAGTGCTGAGAAGAAAGATGCATGGAAGAGTCATTATGATAGATTACTAAATGAGGAGAATGCATGGGAAGAAGAGACCCTACCCCACGTAGACCCTATAGAGGGACCAGCAGTACAAGTCAGCGGCAGCGTAGTAAGTAAGGCAATCAGAGATATGAAGATAGGGAAGGCAACCGGTCCATCGGGTATAGCTGCCGAGATGCTGAAGGCATCTGGGTCTGTAGGTCACACTATAACCACACGTATCGTTAACCAGGTAATACTAGAGGGGGCCATACCAAAAGATTGGTGCAGTAGCATCATTGTCAACTGCTACAAAGGTAAAGGCGATGCACTAGATAGAGGAAACTATAGAGGTATAAAGTTGATGGACCAGGTCATGAAAGTAACAGAAAGAGTTATAGCACAGCTGATTAGGGACCGGGTGAATATAGACGAGATGCAATTTGGGTTTGTACCAGGGAAAGGCACCACTGATGCGCTCTTCCTTGTGAGGCAATTACAGGAAAAGTACCTAGCTAAAAGTAAGCCACTCTACTTGGCATTTGTCGACCTTGAGAAAGCCTTTGACAGAGTTCCACGTGCAGTAATCTGGTGGGCTCTTAGAAAACTAGGAGTAGATGAATGGCTTGTGAAAGCGGTACAAGCCATGTATAGGGGAGCAGTCAGCAAAGTTAGGATTGGCAATGAGTATAGCGAGGAATTTAGCGTACAGGTTGGGGTCCACCAGGGCTCTGTTCTTAGCCCTCTCCTGTTCATCATAGTCCTGCAGGCAATAACGGAGGAGTTTAAGACCGGATGCCCATGGGAACTCCTGTATGCTGATGACCTCGCACTCATAGCTGAATCTATGGTAGAACTAGAGAATAAATTCCAAACCTGGAAGCAGGGACTAGAGAGAAAGGGCCTCAAAGTCAACATGACAAAGACTAAGGTCCTTATAAGTAGACGAGAAAACAGAACCCAGATCCCCTCAGGGAAATGGCCTTGCTCAGTATGTAGGAAAGGTGTAGGTAGGAACTCCATTCTTTGCCCCAAATGCAAACAATGGGTACACAAGAGATGTAGCGGGATCTCAGGAAGCTTAATTAAGAATGTAGGATTCACATGCAGCAGCTGTGCTGAAACAGCAAGCAAACAG
>OZ024742.1:62009185-62016685 GCA_964016885.1 Eledone cirrhosa
TTTCGGCCTGGATTTTGTGGCACCAACATAACTTTACATTGAAAGGGGCGGTGTGGATGGGGTGGGGGTGGTGGGATGCGGGTGTATTTTGTTAGAGATGCCTACTGACTGTAGTAGGTTTTACTTTATATTTAGGTAACGCGGGTCTTCTCTGTTACTGAGTACCGCCAAAGGTCTCGGTCCAGTGACATTGTCTTGGAGGTGTAAGTGTGTGAGGTCGGAATTTATCAGCTCGTCCCAGGTTTTTCTGGGTCTGCCTACTCCGTGGCTACCATCTATCTTTATTGCCCTGCACTTTGTTATACAGCTGTCGTCTTTCATGCGCATCACGTGACCATACCAACGTAGCCTTCTCTCGAGTAAACAACATCTGATCCCTCTTATTTCTAATTTTTTCCTTAGTTCGTTTATGCTTTGCCGTTCACGTATATTACTATTACACATCCAGCGGAGCATGCAAGCTTCGTTCCTCTCTAGTTTGCGTATATCCTCTGCACACAATGCCCAGGTCTCACTGCCATGCAACATTGCTGTTCGTATGCAGGCATCATACAACCTGCCTTTCACTTTTAGGGAGAACCCTTTAGCGGCTAATAGTGGTATAAGCTCTCTGAACTTTTTCCATCCAGTTCTGACTCTAGCTACTGTACTTTCGGAGCACCCTCCCCCACTGCTGATTTTGTCACCCAGGTAACGGAAGCTGTCCACTATCTCTATAGAACCCTCTGCGCAGTTGAAAGAGCTAGTATTTTGTGGGCACTTGCAGCTACTTATTGCACCAGTATATATATATATATACACAGTTCAAGAGTAACCAATCTTAAAGAGAGAGATAGGAGAGGAGAAGAGAGATTGGTGAATTAATTAGAAGCCAAAAGCGTAATGTTCTCTACGAACCCCCTAAGAGAACATTAGTCTACGACTACTTTTATACCATAAACGTGGTTCTGTCTTTGTGTGTAATTGTTTTTCACCGCTCCTATTAATGACGTATTATATTCGTTTTTTCCCGTTCTTTGCCAGGGAACGTTTCCACGAACCAAAGTATCGTCTTCCTGTATTCCTCCGGTTGCAACGGTTTTTGAAATATCCACTTCTGCATTTACAGATTGACTTTGTTAGTTTCAGAAGATCCCGTTAAGGGTGAAAGCAGCGATTCTTTGCTTAAACTTTAATCTGTCTACGGTTCTTATATATTTGATATATATTTATCTTTATCGAGCCCTCTTTGGATTTTAGTCTTCACATTTATTATTATTACTATATATATATAGGGCGGTGGATTGGCAGTATCAGTAGAGGGTCGGACACCATGCTTTCCAGCATAGTTACGTCTCTTTATGATCTGAGTTCAAATCCCGCCGAGGTTGACTTTGCCTTTCATCCTTACGGGGTCGATAAAATAAAGTACCAGTAATGCACTGGGTAATTGCTGGCCTTGTGCCTAAAGTAGAAACAATTACTATATATATATAAATATATAAATAAATATATATATATATATATATATATATATATATATATATATAATCTTTGCTGACCTGGAAGTAATAGTGGACAACAACATAAGCTGGGCCACTTAATATAAACACCAAAGTTGACATGGCCCGCAGAATGTGTTCCCGGATTCTCAGAACTTTCCAGTCGAGAGATATCCACACTGTTATCCTTCTCTTCTCCACCTTTGCCCGACCCCACCTTAGATACTGTTGTCCACTGTGGTCTCCCCACACGAAACAAAGTATCATGAAAGTTGAAGCACCCCAAAGATCAATTACAAAAAAGATAGATGGCATGACAGGCCTTGACTATTGGAGTCGATTAGAAAAACTCAACCTTTATTCTCGCCAACGTCGCTGTGAGCGCTACATTATCTGCATGATGTGGAAAATATTCCATCAGCTTTGCACAAATGTTGGCATCACTCAAGGCTTGGGCCCCATGCTATCCGTCCACAACAAAAATTTCACTACATCTCATAACAATACGGCACAATTATTTCACCTCAATTGGCCCCGCTCACTTTAACATTACACCAAAACACATTAAAACAGAAACAGACCACATCAAGTTCAAGAAGTCTTTGGACAAATTCCTTCAAGAAATCCCGGATAAGCCTCCTACACCCAGATATGCCTCCATAAACAATAACTCTCTACTTGAGTGGGCCATGGTGTCCAAATCCTCATTTGAAAGACTTCGCCAGGTGGTGCTATTAAGTTAGACATGGCCTGGGCCAATACTGGCCGAAAGTTATCAAAGTTAAAGTTATATCATCATCCGTTCTTCCACGCTAGCATGGGTTAGACAGGTTGTCCTGTTGTGGGCAGTGTCCGGTCAGCTGACCTTGTCTTGCTCATACGGGAACTGATTCTGGCTTGATTTCTACAGCTGAATGCCTTTCCTAACACCAACCTCATTTACAGTGAATGCTGGGTCCTTATTTTCCGTGGCGCCTACACGTCCACTTTACAGTGTGGGCTGGGTGCGTTTTTTGCCGTAGCATCTCCATGACCACTTTGCAGTGGAATGATAGGGACCCCAGTCCTATCATCTCATTAAGTAAACTGGAGCAATGTGAAATAAAGTGTCTATCTCAAGGAAATAACACATCACCCGGTCCAAGTATTGAACTCACAACCTTTCGATTGCAAGCCGAATGCTCTAACCACTAAGCCATGTACCTTCACATATATATATATATATATATATATATATATATATATATATATAATTGGTGTTGGATGCTTAAAACGTCCGTATGCGGTCGGCCATATCTTTTTTTCTGTGATATATATATATATATATATATATACTAGCAGCAGTACCCAGCATTGCCTGGGTAGGTAAAATAATATCTGCTTTGATGAAAAGGTGTTGATCTTAGCGACTGCTTCTCGATGACTCATCTATGGCCACACACAGGCCATGCGGGGAAGGGTGGTGATGACCCCTATCGACTGACGAAGGGGCATGCTGGGGGGAGGGGGGTTCGAATTTGAACGAAATCAGTTGAAAAATGTGGGAGCTAGAGCCGAAAAGGCGGAAATTTGAGCGAAAAGGTGATATTTTCGAATATTTAAGCGGCTGCCCCGCCGTTCCTGAACAAAAAATCCCAAATGTAAAGGCACTTTAAGACGTGAAATAATCAGATCTAGCGTAGTGTAAAATTTGAACAAAGTAGGTTGATTAATGTGGGACCTAGAGCCGAAAAAGTGGAAATTTGAGTCAAAGTGGTATTTTTGAATATTTAAGCGGCTGCCACGCCGGCCCTGAACAACAAATGCAAAATATAAAGCCATTACAGGATGTACAATGATAAATTCTATTTTATTTTAAAATTTGAACGAAATCGGTGGCAAAATGTGGGAGCTAGAGCCAAAAATCTTATTTTTCGATACCTAAAAATAGGTGACCCCCCTATCAATTTTTATCTGCAGAATGACCCCGGAATAAAAAAACGATACAGATATATAGAAAACACTCCCCGATGACTAATCTACGTGCCTGTTAAGTTTCATGAAAATCAGCCGTAAGATGTAGGCCCCTATAGGTAATACACAGACATACTTAATTTTATATATATATATATATATACAGATATACATACATACATACATCATCATCATCACCGTTTTACGTCCGTTCTTCCACGCTAGCATGGGTATATAGTGCAGAGCAATAAAGATAGACGGTAGTCACGGAATAGGCAGACCTAGAAAAACCTGGGACGAGCTGATAAACTCCGACATCACACACTTACACCTCTCCAAGACAATGTCACTGGACCGAGACCTTTGGCGGTACTCAGTAACAGAGAAGACCCGCCTTACCTAAATATATAGTAAAACCTACTCCAGCCAGTAGGCATCTCTAACAAAATACACCCCGTCCCACCACCACCACCCCATCCACACCACCCCGTTCTATGTAAAGTTATGTTGGTGCCGCGCCATCCAGGCCGAAACAAATGAGATCGTGTAGGTGTCACGACAAAAAAAAACACACAGTCCACGCTGTAATGTGGCCGTGTAGGCAACACGGTAAAAACCTCCCAGACCCACACTGTAAATGTGGTTGGTGTTAGGAAGGGCATCCAACTGTAGAAAACCTGCCAGACAGTCCTATGCGAGCAAGACAATCACTCTTGCCTCAAGTGGGACTACCCCCGTCCAAACCCATGCAAGCGTGGAACACGGACGTTAAACGTTGATGATGATGATGATATATATATATATATATACATACACACATACATACACATATATACATATAAAAATGAATATATATATTTATAAACACATATATTCTCTTTTTATATTTGCCCAGCTTATTTTCTTAGCATGGAGTGATCGACATCTTTCATAAATTTTTCTTCACCACTTGTTTCTGTTGCCAGCCTCCACTTCTTCGACGTGAAGGCCAATATCAAGTTGCAATACCGAGTCTTTGGCAGAGTCCTTGAAATGTTTCTTTGGTTTTTGCTGAGGGTTTTTCCATCATCCAGCTGTCTGTAAGGTATCTACTTAGGGAATACGGGTATCGTCCAGTATTATCAGATGCTCTGCCCAGCGAAGGCAGTCCCTGTATATAAAAGCTTCTATACTGAATATATCAGCTTGTTCCAGTACCTCTGTGTCAGTAATGAGGAGGACAAATGAAAAAGAAAACAGAAGAAAGAAGGAAAAAAAATATGAATGAAAATTGAATTGGAAAAGTTATTCAAAGAATACCTTTATTTCCAGTGCCATAGTAAGCTCCAAGAACGACCAGGTCAGCTGTGTCTGCCATACTGCCTTGTTCAAGATAATCCTTCTTCACTTTTAACCAGTGTCTCTTGCCTGGTTCATAAATACTCTAATGACACAAAAGAAAAAAATAAACAATGTGATATATCATTGCTGAAGGTTAGCTTCATAGCAACAGATTTTACTTGAAGAAAAAGGCACAGCTAGAGATGTATGGTTAAGAAGTTTGCTTCGCAACAACATGGTTTCTGGTTCTACCCCACTGTGTGACACCCTACTTGAGAAAGTGCCTTTCTACTATTGCCTCAGATTCACCAATGCCTTGTGAATGAATTTGATTGACAGAAACTGTGAAAAAGCCTGCCATGTCTATGTGTGTGTATGAATGCATGTATGTGCATGTTTAACCATATGCAACTTCATGAGCACAACAAATGAGATTTGCAACAACTGCGTAAACAACAATAACACTAATCTTGTTAGGGCTGCGCACGGTAGTGGGGTGGCTGGTGCGGCCATGTGCGAGAAACCCCGAGGTGTTGAGAGAGAAACTGTGTTTAAGAGGGATAAGTTGTAGTGTGCGGGAGAGAAGGCATGTGGATGTGTGCAAGAGGTGAGATGGAGAGATGCCTCTGCAAGACTAATTGCAGGCAAACATCTTAGTTATAAGCTTTTCTGGGTGGGTAATGATGATGGGTTAGGTGGGGTAGGCATATTACTGGCTGAGAGATGGATCAATAAGACAATAGAGGTAGTTAAAGTTAGTAATAGAATAATTAAGCTCAGATTAGTTGTAGGCAAGAGACTACTGACAATTATCTCTGCCTATGCTCCCCAGGCAGGCCTAGGTAAAGAAGAGAAAGACTGCTTTTATGAGCAACTTTTACAAACAGCCTCAATGACAGAGGACAGAGACATCATTATGCTAGCAGGGGACTTCAATGGTCATGTTGGACAGCTCCAGGATGGATACACTGGGGTACATGGTGGGCACTGTTACAGCTCAAGAAATGAAGGAGTGAGGCTTCTTGAATTTTGAGATGCAAGTGCACTAACCATTTGCAACACTAACTTCCAGAAGCCTACCAACCACCTAATAACATACAAATCAGGCGAGTACAGAAGCCAGATTGACTTCCTGCTAGTTAGACAGCGAGACAGACAGATGGTGTCAAATACTAAGGCATACCCCAGGGAAGAATGTTCCCCACAGCATAGGTTAGTCGTTAGTGACATCTCAGTAAGCAAGCAATGGAATGAGACATACAGGAAGGTGTGGAGAAGAAAGGTCTGGAAGCTAAAAGACCTTTCATTAAAATATAAATTTAGGAAAGCCCTTCAAGATGTGTATGACGAAAAAGAAGACTATTTAGATTTGTATGACATAGATGATAACTGGAATTTCTTGCGTGACAACTTACTGCAGGCTACTGATGAAACTTGTGGCTGGGGCAGAGCTTCAACCAGACAGAGAGTGACCTGGTGGTGGAACAGCACGGTAGATAGGACCATTAGAGACAAAAGTCTGGCATGGAAGGCTTGGAAAGAGTAGAGAAGGATACAAAGCCGTTAAGAGAAAAGCTAGACGTCAGGTGTACTTAGCACGCAGGGAGGCTGAGAGTAGGAGGTTTGCCAATGTTCTGCGATGGGAAGATCAGAGACGTGCGGTGTTCCACATTGCAAGGCAGTGTGTCAGTGCAAATCAGGATGTTCTAGAAGATAAGTGTGTTCGGAATGATGCCAGTGTACTTAGTGTCACGAATGATAAAAAAAAAGGAGGCCTGGAAATGTCATTATAAGAGACTGATGAATGTGGAGAACGAATGGGAGAGAGAGAAATTACCCCCAGTAGAGCCGACAGAGGGACCAGCTATTAAGATTGACTAATATAGGGTACAAGAGGCAATTAAAGAAATGAAGAATGGTAAGGCGGCCGGACCATAGGGGATAGTTGCTGTAGTGCTGAAGGCATCAGGAGAAGTAGGCACTAAACTGGTTGCACGCATCATCAATCAAGCTATATATATGGTGGTGTAATACCCAAAGACTGGTGCAGCAGTATTCTCATAAATTGCTACAAAGGTAAAGGGGATGTTCTGGGGAGGAGCAATTATAGGGGCATAAAGCTGATGGATCAGGTTATGAAAGTGGCAGAGAGAATGTTAGCGCAACTGATTAGAGAAAGGGTCAAATTAGATGAGATGTAGTTTAGTTTTGTGCCTCGGAAAAGTACAACAGATGCCTTCTTCTTACTGAGGCAACTACAAGAGAGGTTCTTAGAGAAGAATAAGCCACTATACTTAGCTTTTGTTGACCTAGAGAAGGCCTTTGATAGGGTACCCCCAATCTGTTATCTGGTGGTCCTTAAGGAAAGTAGGTGTAGAGTTGTGAGGACAGTGCAAGCTATGTACAGGAGTGCTGTCAGTAAAGTGAGAGTAGGAATGGAGTTTAGTGAGGAATTCCAGATACAAGTAGGTGTACATCAGCCCCCTCTTGTTCATTATAGTCCTCCAAGCCATAACAGAGGAGTGTAAGACTGGATGCCCATGGAAACTTCTCTATGCTGATGATCTGGTTCTCATATCAGAATTAGTAGAGGAGCTAGAGAATAAATTCTGGCTATGGAAACAGCTTTGGAATCAAGAGGACAGAGTGAACATAGCTAAGACAAAAGTGTTGATATGTAGAAGAGAGGACAATACTCTGATTCCATCAGGGAAATGGCCATGTTTGACATGTAGGAAAGGAATTG
>OZ024742.1:62024185-62064185 GCA_964016885.1 Eledone cirrhosa
TCCACTCCATGTTAAGGATTTTCAGTTACTATACCAGTCCCACTTGATGTCACGCTGCCCTTTCTCTTGTCACACCGCGAAACTGCGAAATTCATATTTCAATATACTTCAGATGTGGAGAGATAGCTGGCAACAGACATCTCAACCAACCTAACTGAATGTCAACTGCAATACAGCCCCAGGGAGTGGGTGTCTCTGAATCAACTACGTACAGGTGTTGGCCAATTCAATGCAGCTTGCCAGAGGAGACTGCAGAACACACACTGAATTAGTGCCCGGATTTCTGCCCACCTGAGTTAGGACCTCACACACCCTAATCCTACTAGTGAGAGCTGGTTGTAGTGCCTAAGGGATGTCACGTGATTGTCTCATATGAAAGAAGAGCTGACTAGTTGAGGGGAAGAAAGGCCATGCTGTAATAGTTTATACTTACAATTCCATCAGGTTTTCTCCGTTCAGATACAGGCAGTCAAACACAAATAGACAAACATTTGCATCCTTGAATGCTGCTTTCTGTGGGAAAAGAGAATATAAATTATTTTCTACATGTTCCTAGTAGTACTATTTTCTATATCTTGTACATGTTTGTAAGTCCTACGGTATTTTACATAATACAAATGCAATTCCCATTAGGGCTATTTTGTGTATGTTGCATATATGCATGTTATAGGATGCTTATTCTATATAATGTGTGCAGTGCCTAGTCATGCATATTTTCTGTATGCTGTGTATATATCAAAGGCCTACACTTTTGGTTATTTTTTATTTGTTTGCACTGTTTTTAAATCTTTGCCAAAGTATACCATCATCATCAGTGTTATACATCTATTTTCCAACCACAATTCAACACTATGGCACTCATTGTGCCATCAGCCAGGTTGAGCTTCACAGTGTCATCCTTCAACATATCATTCCATATTTTCTTATGCCTACATCTTCCACAGTTTCCATCAACTTTAATAATACTGATTATAGGGATTGTTTTTTTTTCTTTCAGTCCATACAATTTTGGTTATCTCCATTACCTGATTATATTTGGATAATTTCTTCCTTTCCTTATGATAATGATGATGACCCAGATATTGGCTGTGGCCATTATGAATATCATCCCACCAACTTCCTTTCTATGGTGACAATGGCAAATGAGGACTGAAGACAGACACTTTTTTTCTTCAATCAATTCCACATGGATGTTTTTTAAGTTTTACTTGGAGTGGAAGATAGGGGTAAAACAGGAGGTGCTCTTTTCCACCTACCCTGAAAATTTGCTAAAATTGGAACCACAGCTTTGTGTGTTCTAAGTTAAAATACAACTGTCATTTACTTAGGAGGTAGAATAATCTGTTACCCAATTTAACACCACCACCTGGTCCTTAGGTGCCTTCTGTGAAGTTAACACTTTTATAAGCATATGTCCAACCCATCTTATGGCCATATTCTGTTCCAAGCAACTGGTCATAAGTCAATATGAACTAGAAGACCTATACATATTACTGAGGGTGTATTTTATATGCATTACCCATATGTACTGTACTACAAAATATGTACTGTACTACATAAGTAATACATTTTATTTTCATTATTGGAAGGCCAAACAATGAGTATAAAATTAAAATGTTTTATTCACATATTATTCTACATGCATTGTTTGAACTTCCAATCATTTAAAATTATTATATCAAAACAATGCTTTTAAAAACTACCACAAACACAATAATATATATTTTATTTTAACTTTTTTATATATTATTATACAAATTTACCAAGATATGGTTTTAGCCTCTCTATGCTTATTGATGTTTGCAAGTAGAAATATTTTAATTTAACTGCTGAAGTATAACAGCTGTCAAAAGAATGTGCACATGGAAATATACATGGTCGTAACTGCAAGTACTCATAAGCCATGAATATTGTATCTTGAGTGGCGCCTGTATTTGAACAAGGTCACTAATTTGGGAATATCTTACTGCCTTCCTACCCTATCTCCGATAAATCTGGAAGGCACATTAAAGGATCAAGGGCAGTGATAACTTTGCATATATGGTAGCCACCATTGGAATAGTGACTGCCTGACAATATCAGCCACAGACGTCTGCAATCGTTGTACAAGAGTGGCCTATGTTTGTGATATTGTGAATGCACTGGTTGGAACAGGTAGAACCCTTCCTGGGTGAACAGTGACATTAGTAAACGTACATAAGCACTGTTCTTTAGTCTGACTAAACATCACCACCACCATTTAAACATCTATTTTTCACATTTGCATGGGTTAGATAGGTTGTTGTAGCGTTATGAGACATGTCAAGTCAGGTGACCATGTCTTGCTCATACGGAACTGTTTCTGGCTTGGTTTCTTCAGTTGGATGCTCTTCCTAATGCCAACCACATTACATACACAATTATCACCATTTAACATATTTTCCATGCTTGAATGGGTTAGATGGGTTATCACATTGAGAGGCAAGTCAGGTCAAGTGACCATATTTTGCACATATGAAACTGTTTCTGTCTTGGTTTCTACGACCGGATGCCCTTCCTAACTCCAATGACATTAGAATGTGAACTGAGTGCTTTTTCATAGTGACACCAGCATAACTATCTGCAAGGTGGACTGGGTGCCTTTTGTTGTCACCAGCACAACCACCTTACTGGATGGACTGGGTGAATAGTAACCTAGTAAATAGAAAAGACAATGGTAAAAGATGATGGGATGTCATAGTACTCCTTACCTTATGTATACCAAGACTACCAAAGGGCAGTGGGGTACTGGTAGCATTATCAATGAGAAGAACTTCTGCATCTATGATCAAATTATTACCACCAGGGAAAGCTTTCGGAATGTAATCCTTGAAGTGAGAAACCTATAACAAAATACAAATAAAGACAGGATTATCATCTCTTTAGTTGAAACTGAATGGAAAGGTGAATGCTGCATGTGCCATGATTTAGGACATTGAGATATAAATGATGAATGTGAAACGGTAGAGAAGGTTAGAAAGAACAAAAATGAGAATGGTCTGGTGGATGTGAGGAATATCGCAGAGAGAGAAAGACTAACAATGAATTGCAAAGGATGATGCTAGCGTGGAAGATAGACGTTAAACAATGATGATGATGATGAGAATAGAACTAGTGTTGAATGTTGTGAAGAGAAATGGAAAGAAATGATTGGATCCTGTGTTGAGGAAGGATGAGAGAGACTAGGTGAGGAATAGAACCAGTAATGAATGTTGTGAAGAGAAATGAAATGACATGGTTGAGTCATGTGATGAGGAAGGATGAAAGTGACTGGGTGAAAAGAGTGATTGAAATCAATGTGGAAAGAAATAGAGAAAATGGAAGACAAAGATGATGGAGGAAGGATGTAGACAATAGGACCAAATGGAGAAGCTTGTCATGGAGCCCAGAAGGTTAACCCCTACTTTAACAGTAGGCTGATAGGCTGCTATTTTTACTTTTTTCCCCCCGTTTTCATCAAAATGAATATGCATATGATAGTATGTGGGATATGTGAATCAGCAAAAATGGAGGGGGGACAAATTTTCTGCTTCAAATTTTCTTTAGTTCCGATTTTACTTTATGTAAATTCCTTTTTCCCCATTTTCACTTTTGATAAATTCTGTTTTATCCATTTTATTGTATTTCATGAGTAAATGGCAATAAATTGTGCTATAAATATTATTAAAACAGGGAAAACGAAAGCAAAATTCAAAGTTTTGTCACATTTAAAGAGATAGCAGATATCTTTATTTTCTGAGTTCAAATCCTGCTGTGGCCTATTTGTTTGGCAGACTTAGTCTGTCACCTGGTTTAATACAACCACTTGGCTATTGAATGTTTGTTGCAAACAATGAAGCCAAGTTTTCAGCTTTTTGTGTTTTGAGTTCAAATCCTTGCCTATTTGGTGTTAGGAACGGCATCCATCTATAGAAACCAAGCCAAAAGCAGAGTGTACAAGCAGAACATGGCAACTTGACCAGTCTGACCTCAGCACGTGAAAAACCACCTAACCTATGCAAGCATGATAAATAGATGTTAAACCGTGATGATAATTATGATTGAGACCATGTTTCCAATTCTGTTCCGAGTTCAAAATCCTAGCTGCAGAGTGTTTGTGACAAATATTCAAGCCAACATTCCCACCAGTCTCAGATCTGAAAATGGTCATAGACACTGCCTTTACTTCACTGACTAAAAAGTGAAAAAATACGGTATGTACTGTTACACCTCTTCTGGCTTCAGTCAATGAAATATAGAGATTTGGTTGTCACCAGATTTAAAGAGTTTGATCTGTCAAAAAAAATCTGCTCTTGCCTACCAAAGTATTATAGATTAGGAACTTTTTTAAATTCCCGCATGTTATAAAAGGCGACTAGAAGGGTTGGCATCAGGAAGGACACCCAGCTGTAAAACATTGTCGCAAACCATCCCATTCAAACCCATGCCAGCTTGGAAAAGTGAACGCAAAAATAATGATTTTTAATTTTATCAGAGTTATGTCCCTTAGGAGAGTTAGTTCCCTTTATGCAAGTGGTAATACAGGTTAATCAGCGGCTTGGATAGTGGATCGCTGAGGACCACCGAAAACATCAGACGGTACCACCAGGTTTCCAAAAAAGAGTTGTGTGCACATGCATCAGCCTGCAGTGGCCTGCTTCAAAGCTATCCATTGCATGCGCTGGTACAAACATGTCCTCCACCTCCCGCGAGGGCTTTACTCTTGTTCAATACAGCAGCTACAGGCTGGAAGAGGCCCTGCACAAGATGGCTGGATGTGATTAAGGAAGATCTCCAGAGGCTCCATATCACCTTGGATGATGCAAAATGGGACCGTTAGTGGTGGAGGGCACTGGACCTGGTCGGCTCTACACACGATGATGCCTCTAGGATTGTAATATGTGCAACAATAAAATGCATCCAGTACATACACAGTGTAAAGTAGTATTGTTGGTGCTATGATAAAATATACCCAGAAGACTCTGTAAAGTGGGTGATTTTTGGACGATCACCCAACCATAGAAACTATGCCAAAAATGGAATGTATGAGCAAGATGCGACTTTCTGACCCATCTAGTCTCAGACTTGGACAACCTGTCCAAACACTACAAGTACAGAAAAAAAGATAAAAAATGATGATAGTGGTGGTGGTGATGATATATACATGGCCAATGGCCCAAATCTGAAACATCATGGACAATTGAGGTGTTCTCTGTGGGACTCAGATCCTTAAAAATTTTAATATGTAAAATATTAAATCTGGGCCATGATCAAAACTAAAAAATAAAATCAAAATCAGGGCCATTTCAAAAACAACTTAGCAGATTCTTTGTTTAAAAAATAGCATAAACAAGTATTTTAAGGACATTTACCCTGCTAAAGCAGGAGATTGCCTTGCAAGCTCCATGTCAAGCTTCTCCATTTTGCCCTATCTTCTGCATACACCATCACCAATGCCCTGGCTCTCATTTTCTTCTCTATCATTTTTACCCATTTCTTTCTTGGTATTCCCTTCCTCTATGTTCTCCTACATTCACTGCCATCACTCTTCTCACTCAGTCACTTTCATCATTCCTCAACACATGACCCAACCACCTCATTCTATTTCTCTTCACAACATTAATCACTGGCTCGATTTCCATCACTCTTTTCACTCAATTACAACCATCTCATTCCATTTCTTCACAGCATTCATCACAGGCTCTATTTCCAGCACTTCTCTCAGCCACACACTTTCATCTTTCCTCAAAACATGACCAACTTGGTTTTTACAAAATAGAAATTAACTTGGTACTTACTTTGTGGGGTTGAACTGGTTTTAAAGAACGGCTGAAATACCGGAATTCAGAACCATCTTTATGTACTTGAACTCTTTCTCCATCATACTTTATTTCAGCATAAAATCCACCAGGACACTTTTTCATGGCCACTTCCACTGAGCGACATGGCTCGGCCTGTACAAGAAATTAGTTCATTATCAGTTTTAAGTGTTTTTTTTTTCTTTTCTTTCTCATGTCAGATCACAAAAGGCCTCCAATCCTCCTTTCCCAGGTTAACAATGACCTACAGAAAACACCTTTGATAGTTTGGGCATGTCTTGAAGAAGTTCTTTGAAACAAGACCTACTAATCAAATTACTGACTAGGTACCAGCAGACCAGCAGGACAAAAATGGCAAATAGCAGAGAGAGACCTCTGACTGATTAACAAGAGCTGGGACATCAGAAGTCTGGTTGAAGTACAAAACACAGTGGAACACTGAATGTTTTATGCATGGCAGCAGGACACATCAAAGTTATGAGTTGGATAAGGTCTTTTAGTGGGGAGGAGGTGGCGAGGCAGTATTTTTGCAGCTAGATGCTCTTCCTGATGCCAACTCTCATTTATGTTATTGTTTTTTTTACCAAGTAAAACTTCTGCTTATATGAAACATACACTAGAGGTGGCTAATGTAAACAGAAGAGACGCACAAGGACACATCATATTTTTACATGTTATTTCCATACTTGGATGGGTTGGTAAAAGATAATTGGGGATTGGGTTTTCTAAAGCTGCATGCCTTTCCTGACACCAACTTATACTTTATTCTAAGCAAGGTGTATAGATATATACAGCTAACGTTTTTTAGCCACTATACTTCAGTATAGATTGCTTTTGAGGGACATTGCTGTCATTTATATATATGGTGTTGATATGATGTTTTGTGATGACTAGCATGCACCCATACGTACATACAAAAATCAACAAACTAAAATACTGCCAACAGCAACACACACATTGATTATCATCTTCGTTAAACATCTATCTTCCACGCTAGCATGGGTTAGACGGGAGTTGTCCCACTTGAGGCAAGGTAGGTCGGGTGACCATGTCTTGCTCATATAGGACTATCTGGCAGGTTTTCTACGGCTGGATGCCCTTCCTAACACCAACCACATTTACAGTGTGGAACTGGGAAGTTTTTACTGTGTTACCTACACGCCCACATTACAGCGAGGACTGTGTTTTTTTTGTCATGACACCTACACGATCTCGATCTCATTATCTCATTTATTTGGACTGGATGTTGTGGTACCAACTTTACAGAGAGAGGGTGGTGTCAGTGGGAGGATAGGTAGGGGTAGTGGATTAGAGTGTATATTTGGTTAAGAGGTGCCTACTGCCTGTAGGTTTCGCTTTCTACATAGGCAAGGCGGGCCTTCTGTATTACTGCGTAGCGCCAAAGATCTCGGTCCAGAGACATTGTCTTAGAGAGGTGCAAGTGTGTAAGGTCCGAATTTATCAGATCGTCCCAGGTTTTTCTGGGTCTACCTACTCCATAACTACCATCAATTTTGATCGCCCTGCACTTTTTTATGCAGCTGTCGTCTTTCATGTGCATCACGTGACCATACCAACGTAGTCTTCTCTCAAGTAAACAGCATCTGATCCCTCTTATTCCTAATTTCTCACTTAGTTCATTTATGCTTTGCCGTTCATGTATATTACTATTACACATCCAACGGAGTATGCATGCTTTGTCCCTTTCCAGTCTGCGCAGGTCCTCTGCACGCAATGCCCATGCCTCACTGCCATGTAGCATTGCTGTTCATATGCAGGCATCATACAGTCTGCCTTTCATTTTTAGAGAGAAACCTTTTGTGGCCAACAGCAGTATAAGCTCTCTGAACTTTTTCCATCCCGCTCTGACTCTGGCTACTGTACTTTCAGAACACCCTCCACCACTGCTGATTTCGTCACCCAGGTAACAGAAAGTGTCCACTATTTCTATAGAACCACCTGGGCAATAGAAGGAGCTAGTATCCTGTGGGCACTTGCTACTTATTGCACCTGAGCATCGGGCACATATAAAATCTACGTTCTTAGATAGTTTACCTGTGATCCCACTACATCTTTTATGTACCCATACTTTGCATTTGGGAGATAAAATGGAATTTCTGCCTACTCCTTTCCTACACACTGAGCATGGCCATTTCCCTGAGGGTACCTGTGCCCTATTTTCCTTTCTACAAACTAGAACTTTAGTCTTAGACAAGTTAACTTTAAGCCTTTTGATTCTAGGCCATGCTTCCATGTTTGGAATTTCTTCTCTAGTTCAGCCATAGATTCAGCTATGAGCGTTAGATTATCTGCATATAGGAGTTCCCATGGGCAGCCGGTCTTGAACTCCTCTGTTATAGCCTGAAGGGCAATAATAAATAGGAGGGGGCTAAGGACAGAGCCTTGATGAACGCCAACTTTTACACTAAATTCTTCACAATATTCATTGTTAATTCTAACCTTACTGACTGTTTCATTATACATAGCTTGTATAGCTCTCACAAGCCATTTATCTATGCCTAGTTTTCTAAGAGCCCACCAGATAATAGAGCGGGGGACTCTGTCAAAGGCTTTCTCCAGGTCTACAAAAGCTAAGTAGAGGGGTTTACTTTTAGCTAGGTACTTCTCTTGTAGTTATCGTACAAGGAAAAGAGCGTCTGTGGAAAAGAGCATCTGTGGTACTTTTACCTGACACAAACCCAAATTGCATTTCATCTAGATCAATTCGCTCTCTGATTAGTTGCGCTATAACTTTTTCTGTGACCTTCATGACCTGGTCAACTAACTTAATGCCTCTATAGTTTCCCCTATCTAGAGCATCCCCTTTACCCTTGCAGCAGTTAATGATGATGCTGCTACGCCAGTCTTTCGGTATGACCCCATTCTGTATTACTTGGTTAACTATACGGTTGACCATAGTGTGGCCCACCATACCAGATGCCTTCAACATCTCAGCAATGAGCGACACACGGTCACCCGACCAACCTTGCCTCAAGTGGGACAACTCCCGTCTAACCCATGCTAGCGTGGAAGATGGACGTTAAACGATGATGATGATGATGATGATACATACACCCATTTATCTATATATAAATACATATACACACATATATGAGTGAAGCAACATTCCAAAGCTACTTAGCTGCAACATTTTGATGCGTGCAGCACTGATAGTGTCAGGACAGTTGTGCAGCCCTGTAACTACATATTGAAGAAAAGTGTTTGGAGGTGTAAACTATGTGAAGAGAAGCAGAAAACCTACCAGCATGGGCAAGAATGGCGTCATTAATGAAACCAGAATGCTTAACTTCTTCTCCAGTCCTAGTTTGTTTTCATGTCGATTCTGCATCACCCTATCCACAACATCTTGGAGACAGCGAGAGGCTTGAAATGCAGCATAGGCATTGGGGTTAAGACCATCTAAGCTGGAATAATGTACAGGACAAAGTGGTCAGATTTATATAGATGTAACAAAAAGACAATTGTTAAAACGTAGATATCATATAAACACAGAGAGAGAGAGAGTGAGAGTTATAATGCAGCTAAATAGGGAAAGAGTCAAAATAGATGAGATGAAGTTTGCTTTCATGCCTGAGAAAAGTACTATAGATGCCCTCTTCTTAGTGAGGCAACTACAAGAGAACTTCCTAGCCAAAAGTAAGTCACTATATTTAGCTTTTGTTGATCTAGAAAAGGCATTTTACAGAGCACTTCAATCTATTATCTCATAGTCCTTAAAGAAATTAGGTGCAGAAGAATGGCTTGTGAGAGCAGTGCAAGCTATTTACAGAGGAACTGTTAGTAAAGTGAGAGTAGGAAATGAGTTTAGTAAGGAATTCAAGGTACAGGTAGAAGTTCATCAAGGTTCAGTTCTTAGCCCACTGTTGTTCATCATAGTTCTTCAGGCCATAACAGAGAAGTTTAAAATGGAAGCTTCTCTATACAGATGATTTGGTCCTTATAGCTGAAACCAAAAATGAGCCAGAAAATATATTCCGATTATGGAAACTGAATTTGGAATCAAAAGGCCTGGGAGTAAACTTAGCCAAAACTAACATGCTAGTGAGTAGGACAGAACACAGGACTCAAATTCCCTCAGGGAAGTGGTCATGCATGTTTCATTGGATGTGCAATGTAAATGTGAGAGAATGGCAGAGCTTGGACGAGCTCATTGGTATGGATATGTGATGTGCATGGATAATGACCAATGGGTGAAAAAATGCCAGGAAATCCCAGTGGAAAGCAGCCGCAGTAGAGGACGACCAAGAAAGACCTAGGCAGAGGTTGTGAGAATGAACCTAAAATCACTAAGATTTGAAGAGGAGATGACAAAGGAACGCGACAAGTGGAGAGATGCTGTGCTGAGAAAAACCTGTCCAAGAAAGAGAGTTATTGATAAGCGAGCTAGAGGTGGAGAAAAAGGGTGAGAGAGGTGAAGTAACATAGGTCAAGATTTGAACTTACATGTGTTTAGCACCTGCATTAATCCGTAAATCATGTTTAATCAAGCGAATCACCATTTTCAGATCGTTACCTGTACACCTAACATTAAAGAGAAATTGGAATTAAAAATAAAACAACACAACATGCTAAAGTAAGGGTTAGCCATGTGCGTTTCATGGTAGGCATCATACACATCATGTAGTTTTTCTTACGCAATGTTTTATAGCTAGGTGTCTTTCTAGATATCAACCTTTTTAGTCACCTCATATGACAGGGGTCTCAAACTCAAAGACTCAATAGAGGCTATTACATTCTGAAGGAGATGCACAGGCAGCCAAAAGTGAGATAAGTTAGTGTGGGGGTGGAGGGCATGATTTCCAACAGTTGTAATGCTAATCTACAATATAGCTGATTGGCAGCTAATTTTTTTTTTTTTTTCATAAAATTGAATACATATAAGTGGAATATATGAATTAGTACAAATTGTAGGAGAACAAATTTTCTATTTCAAATTTTCCTTAATTCCATTTTCAGTTTTGATGAATTGTTTTTTTTTCATGGGTAAATTTCAATAAATTGTACTATACTAGCTGACATACCCAGCTTTTCCCGGGTAAACAAATGATAAGAGAAGACAGGTAAAAGAGAAAATGACTGTATTGGATGTTTGTCTGGTTACAGTATGAGGCGAGTCCGTGGTGTCTGTGTGATACAAAAACAGTAAAAAAAAAAAAAAATCTTCCAGATATACCAGATTCTTCGTTGTACCGTTTGTGCATAGTATATGAACAATTCTAGGTGCTCCCCCCTAGAATAGTGACCTCTAGGAGATGGTTCATCTTCTGCCTGACTGTAAAACGTGTATCATTGCATAGACGTGGTTGTTCCACGTTTCTCAAAAGGATGATGGAAGTTCCAATCTTTTATATTATATGTAGATATAGATAATTAATATAAAAGATGTCCGTCAATGTAAAAAAGGTCCCTATTTACTCCCTTCACAACTCTGTGTATGTTAGACTGACAGACAGACACACAGACAGATAAACTGCGTGGCGATTGTGGAATGCCGCGTACACACACATACACGCATGGAAACGCGCACACGCACGCAAACTTACACACGCACCCGTGCACTTACACACACACACATGTTGATAGTTTTTACTTTCTGTGGAACGCTGCATGCACGCACACACAAACATACGCACACGTACATACACACGAACACATGTTAATAGTTATTGCTTTCCTTCCCCTCTTATTTCCACACACATCACACACACACACGTCTCATTGGCATTATGCATATTAATTTAAGTTTGGCGTCGTTGAGGTGGGCGAAGTCGTTTGAACCTATGAACCAATGATAATCGAGAATTATGACATACGGAATACTGACATTGTTGAAATTAATATATAGATTAAAACAGGGCCAAATTACCAAGTTTTTGAAAAATATTAGTCATGAAAATTTTTCTGCCACATGCCATAGAAAAGTAGTTTGTGGACCATGTGTTTACAGACCCTGTTCTAAACTAAATACACATTGTATATAAAACAACGAATTTGGTGAGAGAAACTTCCTGACCTCTAGCCAACAAACATGCTGTCTCCGCCCTCTGTATATTCTCTCACTGCTACAATTCCTCAGAGCTTACTGGTCTCATGCCAACTCCACTCAGGTACTACTGACTTATCTCTCCTCTTCTCAATCACAGCACTAACCACAATTCCCAATCCTTCTTACATAAAACACTGTCCCTCTGGAACTTGCTCCCTACTCATATCTTTCCAAAAAGAGTGAACCAGCAACATTGTTGATTTCTCCTGTCTCGGAGGATCTGTGGAGGCCACTAGCACTGCCCCTCCCTCCATATTTACCAGGTAAACAGTTACAAAACTTGAAATTTGGAAACCAATTGACTGGTATTTTATTTTATCAGTTGCAATTTAAGAGTAGCTTTTTTTCCCTGTCACCCCTCGAGTTTTAAATACCTTGTTAAGTATTTTAAGTACTACCCTTCCCTTCCTGAAACTAAACAGTATTTTATTTTTAATTCATGTACATATAACATACACACACTCACAGAGTTAGATATAAGAATATGTGTGAACACAGAAATACAGGTATCCACATGTATGCATGCATTATATGTTTACATATAGCTGACTTTATTTAAAATCTTAGTATAAAGTATCTCTACCTTTTGGCAATTTTGGTAAGATATCTCTGTTGGTCATCTTCTTTAGTGACCTTGGACAGATTTGTTAAGAGTTGATCCACCTGGAATGAACAGCAGCAATACATATCTTGAGTCACATAGATATACATATACAAAACTATTCACTGGCAAACTAAGTAGATACAAGCTTTTCTGGGTATGGAGTAGGAGTAGGTAGGGTACACACTCTACTAGCTGAGAAGTGGATAGATAGGTAACTGAAGTAGTTAGAATAAGCGACAGAGTTTTGAATCTCAGAATAGCCAAAGGCAAAAAATGACAATTATCTCAAGCTATGCACCACAAGCTATGCAAGACTAAGTAAAGAATTAAAGTGCCACTTCTATAAGCAACTTTTAAAGACAACCTCCATTAAAGATAACAGAGACCATATCATCCTAGCTGGCAACTTCAACGGGTATATTGGACAGCACCAGGATGGATACACTGGAGTACATGGTGGATCTGGTTATGGCTCAAAAAATGAAAAGGGGCTGAGACTCCTAGAATTCTGTGATGCAAATTTACAGACTATTTGCAACACAAATTTCAAAAAGACAACCAGCTACCTGATCCCTAATCAATCAGGCAAATACACAAGCCATATTGACTTTTTAATGTTAACAAATGTGACAAGCAGATGATTTTGAACATTAAGTCCATCCCTGTTGAAGAATACACCACACAACATAAATTAGTTATTAGTGACATCAGATTAAGCACAAGACAAAACAAGATATGCAGGAAAATATGGAGAAGGAAAGTATGTAAGCTAAAGGACCTGACTATTCAATATAGGTTTAGGAAAGCTCTACATGATGCATATGACAAGAGGGAAGAGTCAGACACATATGACAAGAGGGAAGAGTCAGACACATATGACAAGAGGGAAGAGTCAGACACATATGACAAGAGGGAAAAGTCAGACACATATGACAAGAGGGAAAAGTCAGACACATATGACAAGAGGGAAAAGTCAGACACATATGACAAGAGGGAAAAGTCAGACACATATGACAGAGGACAATTGGAAGTTTCAACAAGATAACTTACTACAGGCTACTGAGAAGACTTGTGGCCGGAGTAAAGCTTTAACCAGACAGAGGGGGACCTGGTGATAAAACAACACTGTGAATAAAGCTGTTACAGAAAAGAGGATAGTGTGAAAAGACTGGAGGAATGGGTTGCAGTAAAGATGATTATCATTTAGCTAAAAAAGAAGTTAGACGACAGGTATACATATCACGCAGAGAAGCTGAAAGCAGGAGGTTTGGCAGAAATGGGAGGTGTTCGTATTGCTAAACAATGTTTCCGTGATAATCAGGACATTGTTGGGGAAAGTGTGACGGATGACATTGGTGCATTCAGCGTCACAGATGCCCAAATGAAGGGGGCCTGGAAATGCTACTACAAGAGGATGAGGAATATGGAGAATGAGTGGGAGGAAGAAAGACTATTGCCAGGACCCAAAAGAGGGACCAGCTATCAAAATTGACAATTATAGGGTTAAGGAAACAATCAAGTGAAGGGTAGACTGTATGATGTCTGCATGTGAACTGTAAAGCTACATGGCAGTGAAACATGGGCCTTAACCACAGAAGACCTGCAAAAGCTGGAGAGAGATGAAGCGAGTCTGCTCCGATGGATGTGTAATATTAGTGTACATGAATGACATAGCATAATTGAACTGAGAAGAAAACTTGGTATAAGAGGAATTGGATGTAATGTGCAAGAGAGAAGACTATGCTAGTACAGACATGTGATATGTATGGAGGACAGCAGCTACATAAAAAAATTCAGAGCAATCCCAGAGGCTGGAACCCAGGGAAAAGGCAGACCCAAAAAGACATAGTGAAGAGACTTAAGAAACTAAGCCTCACAACTGAAACAACAAAGGATCGAGAGGACTGGAGCTATGCTGTGATGATGAAGACCCAGTTAGAAGCATAAATATGACTTGACCCATCCATGAGCCACCCTTTCCCTCACACCAGCACTCTCCACCATCTATCCTCACCACTACTGCACCCACCACCCATACCTCCTCCAGAACCATTCCTTAACTACTAACTCCCTCTAAAGATCTTAGATATCTTCACCATTGCACCCTAGTAGCTACCTCTTGTTCACCCCACAACCACCCCTTAGCCCTTCACTACCCTTTTTTCCTATCTCTACACCATAACCACCTCCCTCACACCACTGCAACCCCTATTCCCATACACTAACCAGCTACCCCTGCCACTTACTCATCCCTTACCTCCTACATATTTCTTCATCATAAGTGGCAGGGGTAGCTGGTTAGTGTATGGGGATAGGGGTTGTAGTGGTGTGAGGGAGGTGGTTGTGGTGTAGAGATAGGAAAAAAGACCACATCCCTCACACTACTACATTCCCATACACTAATCAGCTGCCCTACCCTTTACTCATTGCCCTGCTAAATCCCCAGAAATACGTATAATTTCATACCTATTTTCCTCCCCAGATATGAGAGAGCTCTAGTTTGGTTCATGACAAACAAGCTCTCTAATGATAGTGCCACAAAAATGCACCCAGTACACTTAGTATGGGTAGTTGGTGACAGGAAGAGTACCCCGCTGTAGAAACCATGCCTAAAAGGGTTGAAGGAACCTTTTAGTTTGTGTCAAAGATACAACTTCTCTAGTGTTGGTGATCTACACAATAAATGCACCCAGTACATGCTATAAATTTGTTGGTGATAAGGGCATACAGCCATAGAAAGCTTGCCAAACAAAGGATTAGGAGGATCCTTCAGTTTGTGTCAAAAAACAACTTCTCTGTACTTGATATGACCATACGTAAGCAGGATACAGACCCCCCAGCCTGTCTGGGAGGTGAGTAACCCTGCTTCAATACTGAGTGCCTATGTTAACTTTAGTGGCATGTCTCTGTTGGTTTTACCTTTGATACAGTCTCTTTCCAATGCATTCTACACATTCAATAGCCCATCATAACAGAACTTCCATGTTTCTTTTCAATGTCAATAAGAGCGAGTGTGCCATTATGTTTCTATATGTTTTTGTGTATGTACCTGTAACTCCTGATGGAGTCATAGGGGTGCCACAGTGTCATACATCATTTCTCAAGCCTTTTTTATACCTGCAAAGCCCATTTCCTCTCCAGGTTTGAACACAGCCAATTTCTTCCAGAGAAGTAGAGGGAGTGTGATAAAAAGGAAACGAGAAAGAAATACAGTCACAATTAGTTCTAATACTGAACTGGTATTTTTATTTATCAACCTCAAAAGGATGAAAGGTAAAATTGACCTCAGCGGAATTTGAAATCAGAGCGCAGAGAGCTGGAACGAATACCACAAAACATTCTATCCAACATTCTAACAACTCAGCCAATTCGCCACTTATATCTTTCCATATATAAACACACAAATACACAAGCATCTAAAGACAGCATGCTATACACTCTACCATAACAACAAAATTACTTACTTCTTGTAATGTAATAGTGCTTTTCTTCTGAGGTAGCAAATTGTTATTATTTTCGAAGAACATCCGAACAGTTTCAGCAACATCTCCCTGCCAAAAGATCAATCAGTTTATCTACTTTATTGTATTTATCTATTTACGAAAGGGCATGTCGTCGTTATCATCATACATTCCAAGCTCACATGGATTGTACCAGTCTATTTCAGCTCAGCATCTCTCCACTCATCATATTCCTTCATATACATAAATATAAATATATAAATATACATATATCTGTATATATACACATATATATATATGGAGGCACATGGCTTAGTGGTTAGAGCATTGGCCTTGCAATCAAAAGGTTGTGAGTTCAATTCTCAGACCGGGTGATGTGTTGTTTCCTTGAGCAAGACACTTTATTTCACATTGCTCCAGTTTACTCAGCTGTAGAAATGAGATGATAGGGACTGGGGTCCATATCATTCCACTGCAAAGTGGTCGTGGAGGTGCCACGGCAAAAAAGCACCCAGCACTCACTGTAAATGAGGTTGGTGTTAGGAAGGGCATCCAGCTGTAGAAATCAAGCCAGAATCAGTTCCCGTCCCACCCTTGCAAGCAGGGAAAAGCGGACGTAAAATGAAATGATGATGATGATGATGATAAATACGTATATACCTCTCTCTCTCTTTTTATATATACATACATATATATATATATATATATATGAATTTTCATAAAATTGTAGTATTCTCAACATGAAGGGTAACTGTAAACAGCTGAATACTATATGTATAGTAAAATGTATAGTAAAATATAACCACATATTGAATGGCGAGTGGGAGAGAAAGGAAGAAAGAAAGTCTAAACCATCAGATGATAAATGAGGGGTATATAGAGAGAGGAGGGAAGAGGAAAACATGAATGAGACCGATGGAGCAGAGCTTTTAGAGAATTGCGAAAAAGGATAAAAATATTGGAGAAAGGATGGAGAAATTAAACTAACAAGAAAATAGAACTTTAGCGTCATATGAAACATCAGCTTCCTTCTAGGCCAACATAGTCTCTCACAGTAGAGGAAGGACTATGTATATAAGTCTAGCCCATGCAAAGAACCTAAACTTCTGTTGTTCTGATGCTGGAATAGGGGAAAAAGAGAGCAATGAGGCATGTCTGTACCAAGCCATTGTCGACAGGAAAAGAGGCTGTCTGTTATTCTGACAGGAGTAGCAGCAACAGGGGGCGGCAAGAGAGTGAAAGTATCAGCAACAGCAATGGTAAAACAAGGGAGAAACAAAAATAGATACAGAGGAAAGAGAAACAGAGACAAAATAGGTAGATAGATATAGTATTCAGCTATTTACAGTTACACTTTGTGCTGAGAATACTACAATTTTAGGAAAATTCATATACACTCATTACTTCAAACCTTTTCAATTGATGTTTACATACATAATTTGAGCCATGTTGGCTTCTAAATTGGATGGATACAGTGCCAGAGACAGGAAACTCTTTATATCTCTATCTATCTACCTATTTTGTCTCTTTTTCTCCCATCTATTTATTTTTGTTTCTCCCACTTCTGCCTCTCCTTGTTTTAACCTTTGCTGCTGCTGATACTTCTACTCTCTTGTCACCCACTGCTGCAGCTGTTCCTGTCAGAATAACAGGCAGCTTTTCCTGTAGACCACGGCTTGGTATAGACGGAATACGCTATTGCTCCCCAATTTTTTTCTCATTTTCCACGTTCTTTCCTCTCACCACTCTTTACTTTCTATTTATTTATTTATTTATAACTATCAGTAATATACGTGAACGGCAAAGCATAAACGAACTAAGGAAAAAATTAGAGATAAGAGGGATCAGATGTTGTTTACTCGAGAGAAGGTTGCGTTGGTATGGACACGTGATGCGCATGAAAGTCGATAGCTGTATAACAAAGTGCAGGGCAATAAAGATAGACGGTAGCCACGGAATAGGCAGACCTAGAAAAACCTGGGATGAGCTGATAAACTCCGACCTCACACACTTACACCTCTCCAAGACAATGTCACTGGACCGAGACCTTTGGTGATACTCAGTAACAGAGAAGACCCGCCTTGCCAGTAGGCATCTCTAACAAAATACACCCCCGTCCCGCCACCACCCCCACCCCATCCACACCACCCCGTTCTATGTAAAGTTATGTTGGTGCCGCGCCATCCAGGCCGAAACAAATGAGATCGTGTAGGTGTCACGACAAAAAACACACAGTCCACGCTGTAATGTGGCCGTGTAGCCAACACGGTAAAAACCTCCCAGACCCACACTGTAAATGTGGTTGGTGTTAGGAAGGGCATCCAACTGTAGAAAACCTGCCAGACAGTCCTATGCGAGCAAGACAATCACTCTTGCCTCAAGTGGGACTACCCCCATCCAAACCCATGCAAGCGTGGAACACGGACGTTAAACGTTGATGATGATGATATCTTCTGATGAAGGACTAGTGTCTAAAATGTTAAGACTCTCTTCCTGCTATTTTAAGCGTTAAACTAATATATTTCTTCCATGTAATGTGCCGTTTCTTTTGTTATTTTAGTTATTTGTGTTTACCTTTTACATATATAAATAATTTGTCAATCGACTTTCGTCAATGTTTCCGTTGGTCTTTCCAATTGCTAATAATATCTATCGGTCACAACTCCAGGTAGAAGGACCAATGTGAAATAAAGTGTCTTGCTCAAGGACATAACGCATCACCCGGTCCAGGAATCAAACTCACAACCTCACATCATCATCATCATCATTTTACGTCTGCTTTTCCCTGCTTGCAAGGGTGGGACGGGAACTGATTCTGGCTTGATTTCTACAGCTGGATGCCCTTCCTAAAACCAACCTCATTTACAGTGAGTGATGGGTGCTTTTTTGCCGTGGCACCTCCACGACCACTTTATAGTGGAATGATAGGGACCCCTGTCCCTATCATCTCATTTCTACAGCTGAGTAAACTGGAGCAATATGAAATACACATCACCCGGTCTTAGAATTGAACTCACAACCTTTCGATTGCAAGGCCAATGCTCTAACCACTAAGCCATGATATACAGATATATATATACCACAGGCATGTGCACACTTAACGTAGTTCTCAGAAAGATTTAGTGTGACCGTATGAGCAGTCTGGTCATTTGAAATATGGCCACAACTTTTTGTCTGCTACGTAGACTGGAGCAATGTGAAATAAAGTTTCTTGTGCAAGCACACAATCCACCATGAGAAATCGAATTTACAACCTTATAATTGAGCTGAACAGCTTGATGAGTAGGCCACATGCCTTCACACACAGATCTGCTTGATCGAGACAGAAACTTGTACTACACATCAATAACAATTTGAAAACAATAGATATAACTGTTTGCTACCTGTTCTAAGTCTTCCACCATTTCTTCAAGGCTTTGACCAAAAATCTATTAAAAAAATAATGAAATATATATCAGAATGGGACAGTTAAAACGTGATATTTATAAGACAAGTGAAAACTATGTGATTCATATACATATATATAAAGTTAGTTCCACAATAAATAAACTCGAGGACGCGCTGGCTGCAGTGAGAACAGAAGTGTATATGAGCTGACTGAATTCTGCACAACAGTTTGGTGACAAGGGAGACAACTCAAATTAGACTAATAAGAGGGAGACAATTTTCGTTTCAGTTAGTTCAGTCTGCGTAAGATTTATGCTAATCCAGGGTCTTTCCAGTTACATAACAGATACTTCACAACTTGGGGGCAATGATTTTAAAAAATTGGCACTTGTGTTAAGGCAAGTACTATTACATAACCTCTGCAAGATATTCACTCTTTTGTCACTATACAGCTTACAGGACATTGCTCCATTTCCGTATGGCCTGAATTTGACCACAACTTTCCATTGAATGAAAGAATTCACATTTGTCTATTTGAGTGACCATATGTGGCTTGCCAATTTCATGGATGATCATTTATCCTAGTGTCTAAAAGTCGTCTGATGGTCCTGCAACCACAATTACAGTGTGGAACTGGATCGCACCACTACGAGGAGGGACAGGCCAGTTGGCCACGCTGAAGCCTTCACACAGCAGAACCAAAGTTCAGGAGCCACAGCCACATTTACAGTGTGGAACTAGATGGTACTGCTATGAGGAAGGACAGGCCAGTTGGCCATTCCAAACCATTCTCACAGTGGAACCATAGTTTGGGAGCCACAACCACATTTGCAGTTTTGAACTGGATCGCACCTGGAGCTGGGCATTTGCATCATGACCTTGTTGTGACCTTTTTTTTATTATATTACTTATCAGCCAGTGATATTTGGTGCTACGACTGGGGGGTGGGTTGGTAGGCAGAATATTAGTGGTGCAGGTCTTAGTGTTAAGAGTTAGTGATGCATGTGTTGGTGGTGCAAATATTACCTGTTGGGATGGACAGGACTGAAATTACACATAGGGGTGTTGGGTGAGTAGGTTATGTAGCTAGGTTGCCAGGATGTCATTCTTCTATGTTTTTATTGGACTATGCTATAATAATGAGTGGGTGAGGGATGGCAGGATGGGTTTAAGAGATTTCAAGACATGATTTACATGAAATACTAAATTATAAAAATTATCGAAAGGGTTATGTGAAATTAAATTATAAAAATGTGATAGAGATAATTCAGTTTAACTGTGAATTTTGTAGTAAATCCAAAATATGACCTGGCATGAAGGAGGGAGGGCAGATTTATTTGGCTACAGTGGCATGAAGAAAGGGGTTGGTGATGGCAAAGCACTTACAGAAGTAAATTTAAGACATTTCCATGCTTGCATGGGTTGGACACGTCCTTCTAAGCACGGCATCTCTCCACCTGTCGCTGTCATTCATCATCTCCTCTGCCAGTCTTAGCGATTTAAGGTCAGCTCTCACAACCTCTGCCCAGGTCTTTCTTGGTCGTCCTCTACTGCGGCTTCCTTCCACTGAGATTTCTTGACATTTCTTCACCCAACAGTCTGTCTGCACATCACATGTCCATACCAACACAATCTTCTCGCCTGCACATCATCTCAGATTCTCCTTAAGCCCAGTTTCTCCCTCAGCACTTACAAGCTCTTTCTCTCACATTTACATTGCACATCCAACAAAACATGGTTGCTTCATTTCTCTCCAGCCTACTCATGTCCCCTGCAGTCAGGACCAAATCATCTGCATAGAGAAGTTCTGATGGGCAGCACATTTTAAACTGGCCTGAAGAACTATGATGAACAGCAGTGGGCTAGGAACTGAACTTTAAACTCCTACCTGTACCTTGAATTCTTCACTAAACTCATTTCCTACTCTCACTTTACTGACAGCTCCTGTGTACATAGCTTGCACTACTCTGACAAGCTATTCTTCAACACCTAATTTCCTAAAGGACCACCAGATAATAGATCAAAGTACTCAGTCAAAGGCCTTCTCTAGATCAACAAAAGCTAAATATAGTGACTTACTTTTGGCTAGGAACTTCTCTTGTAATTTCCTCACTAAGGCATCTGTAGCACTTTACTAAGGCATGAAACCAAACTGCATCTCATCTATTTTCACTCTTTTCCTAATTAGCTGTGCTATAACTCTTTCTGTCACTCTCATAACTTGGTCCATTAGTTGCTCTGTAGTTGCTCCTTTCTAGAGCATCACCTTTGCCCTTGTAGCAATTTATGATTGTACTGCTGCGTCAGTCATTGTGTATGACTGTCTTGTATTACTTGATTTACTATATGGGTTACTAGTTTGACTCCTACCTCTCCCAATGCTTTTAGCATCTCAGTAACTATTTCCGATGGCCCCACTACTCTACCATTCTTCATCTCCTTGATTACATCTTTGACCCTAAAACTATCAAGTTCAATAGCTGGTCGATATATAAAATAAATAGCATTGTCCAGGAGGTGGCTAATGAGAAAGATAGATGTTATTGCTCATTCGTCCCATCTATTTTGCTTGGTTTTTTTTTTCCATGTGGATGAAGGAGTGCTATAAGTTCCTTCTTTGATTAACTAACTATTTACTTACTAACACAAAAACTTTCATTCTCTCTCTATCTCTCTCACACACACCAACACCCTTTTTCTCTCTCATTCCTCTTTTTTTACAAAAGTTTATATATATTTCCCTCCTTCCAGCAGTACCATGTCTACTGAAATCACCAGTTGTGATTATAAAGTCACCATCACTTGTTAAAGAAGTAGTCGACATAAGTCTTATTAAAGTAGACTTTCAGTTCATCAGTTAGTCTTGATTGTGATGTGTATGCAGAGATAACTGTCACAGTTGTCTTGCCTAGAACCAGTTTCAGCTTAATGATTGAGAGAATTTATTGATAAAAAAAGAAACATATTTTTATTAGTTTTATTAAAGGTCTTGTGCAACCAATACCTACATCTTACAGGCAATCCTTACTACTCTCCAGCTAGTTTCATTTAAGAAGCTTTTAAAAAGATCATAGACATTGTCTTTCCCTCTCTCACAAAACAGTAAAAAAATTATAATAATCTATAATGTTTGACCCTTTCGATACCAATTTGCTTGAAACTACTCCTGGTGTTCTATGATACAAACCTGTTTGTTTTAGAGGTTTATCATCATCATATTTATCTAAAGACATTCCTTTATAATTTTATGTAAAAACATTATGTAAAGTTATATTCCATACACCATCATAAATTTTATGTCCACTTTTTCATGCTAGCATGGATTGGATGGGATGTTTTGAGATAATCTTTTACAGCCAGATTCCCTTCCAGACACCAACCCCTTTAGCCATCTCTTACAACATGCAGGGCTACTCCATACCTATTCTAAATACCAGGATACACATAGGATTTATCCTACGCAGGGATATAATGTAGCTATTCTAAATACCAATGTACACACACCATCTGAATAATAAGATAGTTATATTACTAAATCCCCACAAATTCTTCATTATGTTAAAAATGATTTAAAAATCATAGGCAGTGTCTCTCATTAGAAATATGGTAAACCAAAGGCTTAACTGACGAAGACAAAAATGTGGAAACAATATTTTACCTGACTAAATAACTTGACAAGTTGTTTGCTATTCAGATTGTAAACACTTTTTACAACTCCCGGTAGAAGAAGTTTCAACCATAGATATGTATCTCCAGAAAAACCATCTGAAAAAATTCACAGGTGGAAAAAAGGTTTCATTAATTATTATTACTAGCTGACCCTATGGAAATTCCACTGTACAATTAAAACCTGTAGCAGTGGAGCCATCCAGCATTCTCAGCCCTCAGTTCACCTACCTAATCACTACTATTGAGGTGGAATTGGCACTATGCAGGAGCGAGCCACGCTAGTTGGAAAGATTATTCTGTGTCTCTCTCTGGATGTTTTCTCCATTCTATCTGCTGGGACCATGAGGTAGCTCACACATGGGCTACCATACACTGAACATTCCCTCACTGTGCCTTGACCCACATCACTGGGGAAGCAATGCTGAGTTGTATAGACCCCTAATAAGATTTTTTCTTGCTTTTTATAGAGTGTTCCATACACATACAATCAACAAAACTGCAAGATGTTCAATTAGAAATAACCACCAAGTATTAAAGATCAATATGGAATTTTAAATGTTTAATTTTTTAGTTATATGTTGTTGAATCCATCAGTTCCAACAAGTCTTCCAATTATATCATCAACAGAACAGCCTGTTTGTGAAATTAACAGGCAAGTAGCTGAGCATTCCACAGCCACATATACTCTTAATATAGTTCTCAGGGTGATTCTACATGATATAATGTATGTGATAAGGATAGACTTTCAGTTACAGCTCAGTAGACTGGTGCAACATGAAATACAGTGTCATGGACACAATGTTTCAATGGGAATAGAACTCACAACCTTACTGTCATGACAAAAGCCCCCAAGCCACTTAGCCACATGCCTTCACAGGTTATATATTTATATATACACTGATATTCTACCTATTTTAGGTAGGACTTGTAAGTAGTGTGGATATGAATATCCCAACTGATTTGGGCTACACTATTTATATCTTTCTAATAAAAGATTCCTCTTCCTCTTTCTGATGAAAACTGTGAGATGGATGTGTTATATCGGGGGTAATAATATGGAGTTACATAACTACTATCGATCAGTCAATATATCAATATTATGATTAATTAAATGATTATAAAATAATTAATTCAGCACTGAACCTCATCTTTTTGTTTTCATTGTTTAACACACACACATATATATGTATGCACACCCACACAAATAATATAATTGCCCAAAATTTAATTTAAAAAATTATTTTGATATTCCCACAAGAAAGAGAGAGAAAGAGAGTGACAGACAGACAGACAAAGTGATAGAAATTATAGATTTACTACGCTTTCAGAACATCCACTTCCACTGTTACTGAGGTCATCACCATGGTAACAGATTCTGTCAATATCTCCCCTAAAGGCCACGCTCCCCATATACCATCCCATTCCAAACATGTATCCACTCAACGCTTTCCACTTTTTATTCTGTCTCTTTGTCACTGAACATTCAGTCTTGTTTAATGATCCTGTGAGTACACGGGTGAAACTCTGGAGTAACAAAACTCAACACTTAACTGTAATTATATAATAAAGAATATATATACACACACACAAACATATATATATATACACACACACACAAACGATTTGTGTTGGACGAAGCACGTCTCTAAAATTGTCAAGAGGGCCCAGTGTGTCTTAGCATCACTCAGCAAGACCTTTGTCAGCCGCTCTCCAGCTATCTATTTAAGGCTGTACATTGCTATGGTGCGGCCACACTTAGAATTTGCATCACCAGTTTGGAACCCCTATCTTGCTCAGAACATTGACCGCCTGGAAACTGTTCAGAGACGTGCAACCAAGCGAATACCCTCCATCAAGCATCTACCATACTGAGTGCCTTGCTTCCCTGAGCATGGATACATTGAAGCTCCAACGCCTGGCAACTGACTTGGTAAACACCCACAAAATTGTTAACCATCTTGCCAACAACAGTCCTGAGTACCTTTTTGATTTCCATGTGTCTAACACACGTGGGCATGCCCACAAAGTCAGAAAACAGTACAGTTCCCATGACTTTCGGAAACATTTTTTCACACTCAGAGTTGCTGAAGCATGGAACAAACTACCTGCATCGGTTGTTAGCTGTCGAGACACTGCATCCTTTAAGGCTTCCATGCTTCCCGAGATTCGCCAACACTACACCTAATGTTCCCCCTCCATACACATACACACATGTATATCATGACTCATACACTATTCACTTCCCTGACATTTGTGTATTATTCTATGTACTATACATGCACCTTTGACGAATTGTAGTGCACCTGAGCACTACACAATAATTTCATTATTATTATATATATATACATATATACACACCAGGGGCAAAGGGTGTGTGCATGCAACGCATGCAGTGCGTGCGTTATAGAATCTTGAGTTGATCAATTGCATCGGTTGAAGCAAGCATAATTTTGGCTGCTTGCTAAAAAGATAACACACAGACACACACAAACACACGACAGCGTCGGTTGAAACAAGCATAATTTTGGCTGCTTGCTAAATCGTAGACACATAAAAAGATAACACACACTAGATAACACTGCGTGCGGCTTTGATCTGGGGGGGGGGGGGGTCATTTAGAGGGAATTGGGAGGGGAGGAGGGGGTAAGGCTGCACAGCCCCACTTTCCGCCATGGCGATTGGACTGCATGCCCTGCTTTCCAGGTTACCCTTTGCCACTGATACACACACATATACACCATCATATATGTATACATATATATATATATATATATATATATATATATACACAATCTTTTTCGCTGTTTTTCTCTTTTCTTCCCTTTTCCCTTCTATTTCCCTTCCCTCTCTCCTCTGTTTTCCCAATAACTTACCCAGTTATTGAACGCTCTGGGGGTAGATATATTGTCTTTAAAGCGTTGAAATATCCGAGATCCCCAGTAGAAAACTAATGAGGAAAACTCCCTCTCCTCCCCCCTCTTGCTTTCTTCTTATTCTCATTCCATTTTTAAGCCTACCTTAACTAGCAACTACACAGCCAATCCTATTCTCCATATATATATATATATATATATATATATAGGTTTTTACTGCTAACTAGTCTGGTGCATTTGAAAAAACTCATGTTAAGTTTTAATTTGTGTGATAACTGAACAAAGGGATATCATTCAAAATGACTGTTGTGTGTCCAAATAAAGCAAATTAATAATTTGAAGGATAAAAAATACATTTTAGAAATTGAAAAACCACACAATTTCTTGCTTGTATTTAGTAGGCTGTTTATCCAAAGTGAATGACAGCAGGGTATTGGGAGGGAAGGAAACATTTATCCCCGTTAGTCAACATATCTAATACCAGGTCAACCCCAAATATAAGAGGAAGAGACGACAGACTGACAAACAGAGAAAGAGGGCGAGAGAGAGATACAGAAATACAATACAGGGTAGCAGTATTAATATTTACCTCCAGAAGAACCTTTAGTCAACATATCTGACACTAACTGAGTCTTTCCCAGATATGTGTTCTCCTCAGCAATTTTGGCACAAAGTTGGCGGAAACATCGGAACGCGTCATCTTTGCTGCCACCACCACCACCTTTCTTAGTTCCTTTACTTTCACTTTCAGTATTGTTACTGGGCAGCGGTGGAGGAGGCTTGCTTTCTGAAATGGAATTAAAAGAATAGCTAAGACAGTCACATACACACACATCATCATTCAACGTCTATTTTTCATGCTTGCATAGGTTAGACAGGTTGTCAAGCCTGGTTAGGTGAACATGTCTTGTTAATCCAAATCTATTTTTGGCTTGGTTTTCTAAGGCTGGATACCCTTCCTAGTGCCAATATTCCAACAAAAAAGTAATATGATTACTATTATTAATACCTTCAGTATCTTTATCTTTAATCATGTTACTTCTATTACTATCAATTTCTATATATGTCAGCTTGAAAATAGTATTCAGCTATCCTAAAAATAAAATTAGTTTCCTGATTTTTTTCATAGATAGAATTTGTACTTCCCACTTCATTAATGACGTAATTCTCCCTACATACATTTCACCACATTTCAAGGGAATGTCTTTACACATTACCATCATGTCTTTATATTTTCCAAAGGCAATATCTGGTTGTAATTTTCTTGTGTCCACAGACTGATATTTTACAGTTACAGAAGATACCACTTTAACTTTGCGATAGACAAGCATCCTGTCCTGGAGAAAGTCTTGTACGCTCGGTCACTTTACATCATGGAAACCAGGATAACACTGGCCTGATGAGCATTCATATATACATACATATACCATCACTGTTTAACATCCATTTTTCCACTCTAGCATGGATTAGAGGAGATGTCCCATAGTGAGACAAGTTAGATCAGGTGACTGTGTCTTACTCATATAGAACTGTTTCTGGATTGTTTTCTATGGCTGCATGCCCAACCACATTTACAATGTAGATTTCATCGTGTCACCAGCACAACCATCTTACAAGGGGGACTGAGTGCTTTTTGTTATGTCACCAACATGACCACTTTAAAGGGTTGACTGGGTGCTTTGTCTTGTCAACTTGACCACTTTATAAGATTATATATTGGTGTTAGGAAGAGCACCCAGCTGTAGAAACCATGCCATAATAAAGAACGTATGAACAAGACGTAGCTATCCGACCATGTGTTATATCAGACAGTGATTACTTGTCCAATTCATGTCAGCAAGGAAAGGAGATGTAAAAATCTTGATGATGATACATGTAACAGGCTTCCTATAGTTTCTATCTACCAAATTCTCTTTCCCAAAGCATTGGTAAATCTAATGTAAAAGATACTTGCCCAAAAGTGCCATACAGTGAGATTATATCCAAAGCCACATGGCTGTGAAGTGAACTTCTAAATCATACAGCCATGCCTCCACTCAGTAATATAACAAAACATTTAATGATTTAACAAGAGAAAACCTGATTTCTTACCCTTTACTTCAGCAGAAGGCTTCTTTTTCTCTTCCTTTTTATGAGGAGTGGAACTAGTAGCTACTTTACTGCTGGTAGTGCTGGTACCAGAGCGTTTCCTTTTGTTTTGGGGGTTATTGAAGAAGTCTGAAAAGTAAAAGAAATCAAAAAATCCAAAATATAATTTTCATTATATATGTAAACCCCCACTGTTCCTGTCTATTGTATTGTCCCCTATATGTAGGCCCCTGTGGCCAATAAAGAAATGATTATTATTATTATTACCTTCTTCTTCGTCCACATATTCCTGAGAGGGTCATGGGGGTGCAGTCCTCAAACACTACTTCCAGTGGGTCCTGTCAGAAGCAAACATCTCCAGCTGATCCAGCTAGATCCCCAAGTGAGAACATGGACCCGAGATACTTGAACTTCTCTACCTGCTTCACTGGAATTCCATTTACATGTAGGGTGCACTGTGCAAACTTCCATGCGAGGACAAATGTCTCAGTTTTTGCAGCACTGATTTTCATTCCAGCCATGCAGCACTAAGCATCAAAACTATCAAGAGCAAGTCGGAGATCACCTTCTGTTGAGTTAAGTAACACCATGTCGTCTGTAAATTTCAGCTGACTGACTTTACACCTGCCAGTCGTGATACCTCTTCCAGCCCAGCTACGCATGTCAATCCTGATCATGTAAATAATAAACAGGAGAGGTGACAGTATACACCCTTGGCAGAGACCGTTTCCCCCATTGAATGGTTTCAATTTAGCACCATTTATCTGAACACAAATACTTGGACATTCATATAGAGATATCAGGCAGCAAGAAACTAACATCGATCCCACACTCCTGCAAACCTTCCACAAGCCCCAAGGTATGCGGTCATATGCCTTTTCAAGGTAAAAAAAACAAGAATATACCTCTTGGTAATACTCCCACAATTTCTTGAAGACCTGTCGCAGTGTGGATATTTGGTTGGCTATGCTGCGTCTTGGGGCGAAACCAGTGTTCATCAGCTAGCTTGGACTCAACAATCTCCCTGCATTTCTTTGCCAGACACTTAGCATAACACTTTACCGGGGAGGCTTAACAAGGAGATCCCTCTGTAATTGGAACAATTTCTCTTGTCTCACTTTTTACCTAACTGCCCCTAGTTTTATGATGCACAACTGTTTATTTTTTTGATTTATATATATAAAAAAAAAATTCCATCATAATTTTATGTGAGAATGTTTGTTCCAAACAGCAGCTTAGTAATAAAACTAAGTCCCTCCAAATTCTTAATTATTTTCAAATTATTTGAAAAGCATATGCAGTGACTTTTATCAAAAATATGGTAATGAATGGGTTAAAGTGTTTTATCATCATAATCATCATTGTTTTTACGTTGATTTTTCCATGCTGGCATGAGTTAGACAGGACTTTTTGAGGAAATGTTTTACAGTTAGATGCCCTTCCTGACATTAACTCTTTTAGTGCTTCTTACAACAGGAATGGATACGGTATACCTATTCTAAACTAGATACACCAGTTCATATATATCTAAAAACCTTCCATGATAATTTTATGTAAAAACCTTAACTTATAGTTCAAACAACTTAATAATTGTTTCTACTTTTGGCACAAGGCCAGCAATTATCCCAGTGTATTACTGGTACTTTATTTTATCGACCCTGTAAGGATGAAAGGCAAAGTTAACCTCAGCGGGATTTGAACTCAGATCATAAAGGGAGGTAATTCTATGCTTCAAAGCATGGCGTCCAACCCTCTACCGATACTGCCAATCCATAATGAGACAATTAATTAGATTACTAAATGCCTGCAAATTCTTAATTATTTTCAAAATTATTTTAAAATTATAAACAGTCTTTCATTTAAAATATGGCAAAAAAAGGTTTAATGAAAGAAACTAAGGCTAAAAATTGACAAAATTTTAAGTGTGTTGGATTCATGGCCTTGCAGTATTTATTCTGGCTATTTGAGTTCATAGTTCAAATTCTGGCATATATACTCATATATATGTCATACCTCCATTTTACATACAATATTTACAATGTACCATATATTCTGAATTAAGGTTTTTAGACCCAGTAAATAACTGCAAGCTAGTTTTTCACAGTATTTCTGTGGGAAAATGTGCAATTTATACCCAAGTATATATAGTAGATATTAATTTCAACAGATGGCCAGTCTTATTATAAATATAGTCACTGAAGGTTTAACCATGATACCCAACTACTTCTGGTTTTATGATACTAGCTGTTTAATTTAAAGTGTCTATATTTATCTAAAGAACCTTCCATCATTTTATGTAAGAACGTTTGTTAAGTTATGCTCCAAACACCAGCTTATTAATCAGAGAGCCATTTTACAAAATTTAACTGGCACTTTATTTTATCGATCTCAGAATTCTAATTTAAGCATAAATTAGATTAGATGTTGTCTTCCTGTTTCTTCTACAACAACTACAACGGTACGCGATGGGGCCCACCCACAGCCCCAGCGGACAGAATGGAGAAGGCGTTTCCCCGGAGGACGGCGAGGGAGACTTGCTGGAAGAGCCACTCCAACTCGCGGGGCTCACAACTGCGGCTGGCCAGCTCAGCGCCTATGGTGGTAAGGAGGTAGCCCTGGGGCCGACGACACCAGAAGTCTCCGCTGCCAGGGGTATGACCGCAAACCTGTCGAAGAGCGACCGGTATTTAAGGAGTTTGGCCCCCTCAGCCCGACATGCAGCAGAACCTGGGTCAGTCGCAGACAGCACCAGGTTGCGGCTGCAGAAAGTGTCGGTGCAAGTGGCATCCCAGACGAGGGATTTGCCACCGCGGAACGGGAAGATGGTCATGCCATCTGACCTTTTGCCGTCCCCTCGATCCAGCCCCACCGGCTCGAGCTGGGAGGGAAGCCTGCAGTGTCCAAGCCATGCTTAATGACCTCGTTGAGGGTAGCATGGCGTGGAATGCGGCCGGCACTGCTGTGGCAACAGGAAAGCGGGTGGAGGCCAGAAGAGTCAACGGTGGAACCGCAGCGACATTGGTGTGGCTGGCAGATCCGGAGGCCGAGCCTCAGGGAAACGCCGGTGCGCAGGCTATGGTTGTCTAGCTGTGTGCCAGTGGAGAAGGAGGGCAGGGCATGGAGCCAGGCACCACTGTGGGGTTTGAAGGCTGCACGGAAACAAGCAAGGCGGTGCTGGTCAAGCTGGTGCGTAAGCCTGTCTGAGGCCAGGCTGCACTGGATGGCATCCCAAGTGCGTTGGGGGGACTTGACGTCAACAGGGGGAGATGGAGGAGGGACATTTACTGGGCTAAGTCCCAGCCGGTCCCATGTCTCACAGGCGGCCTCACGTTCTCTGAACACAGAGGGTTCTGTTGTGTTTTGAAGAACCTTGCCGACGAGGATGTGGCACGAGGTTACCGACGAAAGATACGCCGGAAAAGCTAGTGAGATCGGAGACCGGAGGCCAAGGCCGCCATACCTGACATGTAAAGTGGCCTGTTGCCACCCTGTAAAATCCTTCCAAATCCTTAATTATGTTCAATATTATTTGAAAATAAACGTTTTTTATTAGAAATATGGTAATGAAAGGTTTTTCCTATATAGTCTTAAATATAAATACCTTTTATTAAATTGTTAATAACATTTTTATCATCATGTTGTAAATCTTGGAAGCCATCCAAGTCCTCTGCTTCTTCGATAATTTTAGTAGTAGCTCTTGCTCGTAAAAATGTCTCAAATATACATGATGGATGATACCATTGTTTCATGTCTCCTCCCTCATCAGCAAATGGATTTGGCACAACTTTGCCAATCCTCAAAGCAGATTTTTCGATTTTGGTCTTACATTTCTTGCAACTGGATGTACCCATCTTGGCATACATCACAATGAATTTGTTGTCGGCCATTTTACATAAACGTAATAACTGGAGAAAAACTGAATTATAATCCAAAAAGCTATGCAAGGGGTTGCAATGATAAGTTGATGTTCGGAAAAATGACAAAGGGTTTAAGAAAAGTCTGTTTGCTATAATCCTAGAGCATAAAACTGGTAGAAACCCTTGAAGCAGCATCAAGCATTTTAACCTGCAAATAAATTGAAAAAAATATGTAAATAATTGAGAAATTAAAACATATATATATACACACACAGCTGGATCATCATCATCATCATCATCCCCGTTTTACGTCCATTCTTCCATGCTAGCATGGGTTAGACGGGTTGTCCTGTTGTGGGCAGTGTCTGGTCGGCTGACCATGCCTTGCTCCTACAGAAACTGATTTTGGCTTGATTTCTACAGCTGGATGCCCTTCCTAAAACCAACCTCATTTACAGTGAGTGCTGGGTGCTTTTTTGCCATGGCACCTCCACGACCACTTTGCAGTGGGAGGGTGTGGGGGCATATTGGCTATGCTGCAGCTTGTACCCATGGGAGGTCGGATATTCTGTATTACTGCGTGACGCCAGAGGTCACGGTCGTGTGTCATCGCCTTTGAGAGGTGTAATTGGGTAAGGTCGGCTTTTATCACCTCATCCCAGGTCTTCTTGGGTCTCCCCACACCGCGGATTCCATTGACTTCTAGTGCTCTGCACTTTTTTATGCAGCTGTCATCCTTCATACGCATCACATGTCCATACTGGATGCCCTTCCTAATGCCAACCACATTTACAGTGAGTCCTGGGTGCTTTTTGTTGTGACACTTACACAACCACTTTAAAGATTGGACTGGGTGCTTTTTGTCGTGACACCTACATGACAACTTTGCGATATATATGCTTCAGCTTTAGCCTGTGCCCATGGGAAGGCGGGTTTTCTGTATTACTGCATAACACTAGGGATCTCGGTTTTGTGTGATCGTCTTTGTGAGGTGCACTTGATCAAGGTCAGCTTTTATCATCTCATCCCAAGTCTTCCTGGAACTCCCCACTCCAAGGCTTCCATTAACTGAGCCCTCTGCACCTTTTTATACAGCTGTCATCCTACATATGCTATTACTATTTATTAAAAGACGAGGATTGGCAGTATCGGCAGAGGGTCGGACGCCATGCTTTGATGCATAGAGTTACATCCCTTGCCATTCTGAGTTCAAATCCCGTTGAGGTTAACTTTGCCTTTCATCCTGACGGGGTCGATAAAATAAAGTACCAGTGGGATAATTGCTGGCCTTGTGCCAAAAGTAGAAACAATTATTACTATTTTATTATCTATCTTTCTTTCTATACAAATTACTCCAACCCTCTCCTATTTCAGCAACCATTCGGGCACAACACACACCTATGCCTCTGTATATGATGGTAGCTTTCAAACCTATATATTATCGTGTGTGTGTGTGTGTGTGTGTGTGTGTGTGTGTATTTATCTAGCAAATAAAATCATAGTTCAGAGTTTCTGAAGAAGATGGCCAACTGAACACAGATTTCGAGATTGGAAATGGGTATTAATTTAACCACTTGGATGCTAGTTGATACATTGATCTCCACCAACTAATCAACCCTCTGAAACAATCATAAAACAATGAACTAACTACCTACCTACATTTGTCTTCTGTGTTTTTATTGTTCTACACACACACACATATATATATCATCATCATCATCGTTTAACGTCCATCTTCCACGGGTTTGGACGGGAGTTTTCCCACTTGAGGCAAGAGTGGTTGTCTTGCTCGCATAGGACTGTCTGGCAGGTTTTCTACGGCTGGATGCCCTTCCGAACACCAACCACGTTTACAGTGTGGACTGGGGGTTTTTACCGTGTTACCTACACGGCCACATTACAGCGTGGACTGTGTGTTTTTTTATCGTGACACCTACACGACCTCATTTGTTTCGGACTGGATGTTGTGGTACCAACATAACTTCACATTGAAGGGGGTGATGTGGATGGGGTGGGGGTAGTGGGACAGGGGTGTATTTTTGTTAGAGGTGCCTACTGACTAGGTTTCGCTTTGTACTTAGGCAAGGCGGGTCTTCTGTATTACTGTGTAGCGCCAAAGATCTCGGTCCAGTGACATTGTCTTGGAGAGGTGTAAGTGTGTGAGGTCGGAATTTATCAAGTCGTCCCAGGTTTTACTGGGTCTGCCTACTCCGTGGCTACCGTCTATTTTTATCGCCCTGCACTTTTTTATACAGCTGTCGTCTTTCATGCGCATCACGTGACCGTACCAACGTAGTCTTCTCTCGAGTAAACAACATCTGATCCCTCTTATTCCTAATTTCTCCCTTAGTTCGTTTATGCTTTGCCATTCACGTATATTACTATTACACTATTATATATATATAGACACATGAAAACTGCCCCTTCTTAACAGAAGACAGCCATCTCTTCAATGAATTCTCTGCTATTATGAACCACCACCAGTAGCAGGCAGCTAACCAGTTTATGACTGAACAGGCTTTGTTTAGGTCACCTTTTCTAGACCCTTCCCATGCGGTGTGGGTGAGCAGTGCATCCCCCCAAAAGAGCTGCTCAGATGTTCAAGACTCCATGAAGCATGTTGCTGTTTAGGTTAACAGTGATGTTAGGATAAAACTCGAGCTGCTCACGTGTAGATTTGTGACTATATGCTTCTAACCAATCAAGTCTGCACACATTGCCACTCCTTCACCACTGGGAGGGACTTGTGAAGAAATATCTGCACACAAAGCTGACATAGCACCCACTATCTCTCGCAGCTATGTGTCCAGTGACTAGTCAAGGCAAGATAACAAGACATTTACAAGGATCACATGTGCTATTGTCGAGTTTAACTTCTCAGAGGATGCATCTATATTCACCATGCTTGGCCAATTGCAAGTTGGTGAGGCTATCAAACCCATAGTTGACTATGTGGAGCACATCTGACCTTTGACAGCTTTTGTTTTTGTGCTGCTGGGTTTCAACTTTCCATTTTCACAAGATCAGGGCCTGGTGAGGGAGTCGTCAGCTACCCAACCATGTAAAAAGGTTGTACTGGGCTACATGATACCAGTAGAAGGCAAACACATGACTTCCCACATACACACACACATACATATACATGATAGACCTCCACATGGTTCTGTCACTCATGGCAGTAGCTAGGTCCTGAATGTGAACACCAGCATCTGTGGCTATGACATCTGGATATGTGAGCTTGCTGTGATTCCGTCTTGAGACAGGTACAGGTTTTCAAAGCACCAAACAGGACACACGCATTTGAGGCCCTATGACAATGGCCAGCAAACCTCACCTTCCTTCTACATACAAAATCAGTTATATGCGGCAGACCATTATATATCTCTCAGGATCTTGTGTTCTCTCCAGCTTTTTTGACAGCATCTGAGAAATGATGTATAGGCTCCATCAAGATGTCTGTGTTGCTTGGCTGAGAGTGTCTCAAGTGTCACTACCATAGAGTAGTATTGGCTGGATTGTGGCTTGGAAGAACCTGACTTTGGAGGAAATAGGAAAACTGGAGCACCAAATATAGTCTGACTTGTTGAAAACTGACTGTGCTTGGGCTTTTCTGGAGGTAAAGTCCTTGCCAGAATTCATGATCCAGGGCCCGAGGTACTAATACTGCCATCTTGAACTTTGAGGATAACTTCAGATGAAGAGTTTGAGATGTATTCCGTCTTGCCTTCATTAAGGTGAAGGCCAATGAGGGCAGCTGCTTCATGAAGTGAAATAAGGTGATATTGGGTATTTTCCATGCAGTCTGCCAGAAGAGAAATATCATCAGCAAAGTCGAAATCTATGAGATGAGTTGAGGAGTGTCTGGAACTCCTTCGATGATTGAGGGTAATACCTAGCACAGATTAAAAGTTTAAGCAAACATTGGCCATCAGGGTCTCTAGCTCCAAATGTGAGCTCTGGGTGCTCAACCACCCGGCTTCTCAACATCAACAGACAATTGACCTGTTTACAAAGTCCTTCCCTTCCACTGTGGTCCCTCCTCCGTCGGTTTGGTGCTCCTTAGGAGCCCCAATTACAGACCTTGCCTTTGAGTCAATCTCCAATCAAAGATTGTTCGCCTTGAGTAGTTACTGAAGAATATTGAATCAATCGAACCCCATCAAGGTTTTTTCATATTCAGAAACTACATTTTGATTCTTAAGCTTCTATATATGCTCAGGGTCAGCCCCTGTCATAGATTTCCGTCCTGCCTCCAATGCTTTGACGACCTAATCTTCAAGAGACTCGAGTGCTTGGTCAATGTTAGACTCTATCCAGAGTCCCACGATCAGGCTACGATGCCCAAGCAATTTGGGGGTCTCAGTCTTCATAAATGCTCGCCCCTCTTTCTCTTCCTTTCCTCCACCCATGCTTGCTCCACCCTGGTGAGCAGCATCCTCTCCAACATGGACTAGTTCCAACAATGGAGTGAGTTGTGTTTGTCTGTTCCTGAAAAGGTGGAGGACAGTCGAATTTGGGACAGCATAAGTTCAAAGACCACCTTCAACTCCCTCTTCGACCAGTCCGATCAGTTTTCAAAGTACCGCTTACTGTCTGCCAGTGCCAGATACTCAGGTGACTGGATTGATGTCCTACCCATGGCTAACGTTGGTGAGCTACTCAGCCTGGACAAACTTCGTGTCTCCATCGCCCTCAGAGTGGGAGCTGACGTCTGTATGGGTTTGAGGTGTTGATGCAGCAAACTCCTCAACTCCACAGGGCTCCATGGTCTTTTTTTCAGCATGAATGCTGGTCGCTTCGTGCATCACACAGAGCTAAACCTTATTCTCAAGAGAGCTTTGGCCAAGGCAAACATCCTTTCAATCTTGGAACCATCTGGGCTGTCCAGAAGTGACGGCATTACTTTTTGCTCCTGGTCGAGAGGCAGATGCCTTGTCTGGGACGTCACGTCATGCTGGACGCTGCGGTTAGGGCGAGAGCCACAGCTTCCACAGACGAACGGAACAGCCTGTGGCGTGTTAGTTGTTTGTTGCTACTGGCTGCGAGATTCCTATCTTCACTGGCAGCTCGCCTAACAGAGGTAACCGGTGAAGCTCGTGAGGGCGCTTGTTTGTTCCAGCGCATCAGCCTCGCCAACACCCGAGGTAACGCTGCGAGTGTGCTGGCTTCCCTAAAAAATCATTAGAAAGGTTTCCCAGTGCTCCTCGCGATACTGTTATCTTTTACTCAGGTAGCGGCTCGGCTGTCCATCCCTTTCGCCTGCATTTTGGTCCCAGATGGTTTCTTTTTTTCTTTTCTTTCTTTTCCATTATTTTTTTTTCTGTTTACCCTCTCCCTTTCCTTATATTATATTTGTTTGTGCTTTCGTTCTGTAAGCATCGTATTATTATATCTTTTTATACAACATTGAATAAAATCCTTTATAAAAAAATAAAAAATTCTGTTTTCACCCTGAAGATCCAGCTTTAGGGTGAAATCAGAAATTGTTGGCTTAAACTTTTAATGTGTTAATAAAATAAATAAATAAATATATATATGGAGGTGTTTATAATAACGCTGACTTAATATATAAACAACAAACATTGATGTGATGACTCCATACTTGTGAAGGTTCACCTTGGTGAGATCAAAGCAGTAAAAAACTCAATACTAGTAGAATAAAAAACTATATATATATATATATATATATATATATATTCATTTTATTAAAGCTAAATAGTGAGTCTTGTTATTCTGGAGTTTGGCTTGCTTCTCACTTGAGAAACAGGCGAAACTTCAGAGTAAAGACTCATTATTTAGTCTTAATAGAATGAATATTTAAACTCTACTTCTGTAATGAGTACTCTTTTCACTAGGCCGTCACGTACGGATATATATATATATCGCATATGCAATAACAATTTCTACCGGAACACGGGTTTTCGTGAGTTGCTACTCGGATTTTCTCGCTAACAATTCCCAGGCAAAGAGATATATACACACACACATATATATATATATATATATATATATAGGAAGGTAAAATATATATCCATACGTTTAGGTTTACAAACACGAGGAACATTACATGTATGTAAGTAGAACGGTTTAAAATGTAAATTTCTTCGGTCCCAGTCAAATACAAAACGGAAAAAAGAAACATTACTTACGTCTTAAAGAATTTACTTAAACGCCCACATTATATTGAAACATGACTCCTGTTGTTTATATTAAGAACCACTTTTTGGGGGTTGGAAAAAAATATATATCCACATGTATGTGTTTATATACACATATACCTGTATATTGGACTGTTAAAATTTGTTTTATATACATGTACGTATAGAATGGAAAGGGGAGATAAGTCTGTTTTCCTGGTTTATTCCGTCAATGATTGGTTTAGACTTTGTTGTTCTCTGGCACCACGTCTGAGCACCTGTCTCACATACCTATGATCAAAAGTCAGAGGTTTAGGGTCGTGAGTCAGCCCCAAGACAGTTCACTCATATAACATTATGCCTTCTAGTCGTTATTTCTGGTAAGAGCTCAGCCGTAGAGCAGAACATTTGCAGAATGCTTTACACGCTACTACATACACATGCGCAAGCGCACACAATAGCAGCTTTCATCATCAAAACACAAGAGGCTATCCCAGTTTATTTTTAGAGTTTCTCTTTCTATAGAACTATGAAACATGTTCAGACTCGTCTTTAATATAAATCAATAAATAAACCATCTATAACATAAGACTAAAATTAATAGTGATGTAAGAAACTAATCTATAACTGAAAAACCCTTACATAGCCGTCAAGTTTTCATAGATATAGGACCGGTACTGACTTTTCGCCGACAAGGCAATCGTCTATCTCTAAAGTATCACAACCTAAAAGGATCGGTGTTTTATACAAATTTGGGTAATTTACTATTTTAGGCACTAGAACGCTATTAGCTGTCAATCGAGGCAGCCGATGAAAGCAAAACATCGTTTATTTCCGTATTACTACCACGCGTAAGTGGAGTTACTTAAATGAAATTTTTTTTTTTATTAAAGCATATATATGTAAGTGGAGTTACTTAAATGAAAATATAGGTGGCCCTTAGAAGGGCCAAATTAGAATATACCGCTGCGTTTTTACAGTTTCACTAGTTACACATACACACACACATATATATGTATACACACGGTGTCCCCTCCAAAATATATACACACTTTGATTACTTTGCTGTTGAAGTGTGTATACATTTTTGGGGACACTGTGTTTGTATGTATATATATATATATATATATATATTGTATGAGTTTTGTTTTAGTCTCATTCATTCTCAGCCCCACACTCATCGACACAGTCTCAACCTCCCGCATCAAATCCTCTGCCTCCTTCACTGTATTTGTCACCAAAACTATGTCGTCGGCAAATTCAGCATCCGATACCTTTTTCGCCCCAACTCTCCTGCTCTGAGCCGGTGCTACAGTAAAGCCAGTGTCCTGGTGTTTCTCCAGTGCAAGGCGCATACAATAGTCCACTACGATGATAAAAAGGTAGGGAGCCAATGTATCTCCCTGGAGCACTCCAGCCAGTATCTCAAAGAACTCTGTCATCCCATCAGGTGTAATGACTTGGGCTTTGGTGTTGGTGTAGAGCAGTGATATCAGGTCCACTATCCTCTTGGGGATTCCATAAGCCTGTAAGATCTTCATCAGAATGTTGAGAAGCCAGAGGGGATCACTAATGTAGGCGGGAAGCCGCTGGAATTGGTTGAGGACTTCCTGTATTTGGGAGCAAAGATTGGGAATACGGAAGATGATGTGGTTGAGAGGAAGAGCAAGGCCTGGGCGGCGTGTCACAGCTTGAGATCGGTGTGGAAGTCGGACCTTCGTAGAGACCTGAAAATCCGCCTCTTCATTGCTGTAGTGGAGTCTGTGCTGCTGTATGGGTCTGAGACTTGGACACTGACCAAGAGACTCACTCAGATGGTGGATGGGTGCTACACGAGAATGCTGAGGATGGCTCTGAACATTAATCAGTATACACTGAGGATGAAAAACTCAGAGCTGTATGGAAGCATCCCAAAAGTCAGCTCAAAAGTGACGCAGAGGAGACTGAGGTTGGCTGGACATGCTCACCGACATCCAGAGTTGACATTGCACTCAGTGCTCCTTTGGGAGCCCCTACATGGACACACTAGAAGAGGAAGACC
>OZ024742.1:62074185-62134185 GCA_964016885.1 Eledone cirrhosa
CTGCGCTCATTTGTAAATGAACAATAATAATTCTTAGGGGTATAAAAACCCTAGAAAATGCTATTTTCATCATTTCTAAAAATATCAAAACAATTGATGCTTTGAATAGGGACAAATAGAAGTCGTTAGACATGCCCAACCAACCGTGATGCCTAAACCAATCAGCTTCAGTAATCCAGTGAAACTACACACCGATTGGTCGAAATACAGTTTGCAAAATTAGCATTCTGTAGCCGCTTTTCACTGTATATAAGGCACAAAATTTACCCATCTCATTACAGTTGAAAATTGTAAACTTGACTGTCACCACAGAATATGAACCTGAAGATTGCGAAAGCATGAAATTACTTGTTCAATTAACACTTAACACTTAATATTCTACCATACTATTCCATTCTAATACCATTATAATTTTAAAGGATTGTAAATAAAACGAGTAAATCAGACAAAGTTGGAATTCCTTTTATTAATATAATCTTCTATACACAATCATACCCACCCGTGTATATTTATTTATATATATATATATGTATATATATATATAGCTTTTAAGCTATTTTGTAGTATCTCTGTTCGGGAACACACCACTTATATTAAATTTATCTCCCTGGAGCTTTGTAAAAGTCTGAGAGATTGGCTACATATATGTTTTATATATATATTTTTTTTTTGTTTAGATGGAAGACAAAACAAAGAAGATGAATACAAAGATGAAGAAGAGAAAGATAAAGATGAAGAACCTCACTGCACCGCACTGCACAATACCGCACTGCACAACACCACACTGCACCGCACCGCACTGCACCACACCACATCGCAGTGCACCGCACCACACCACATAAAAACATACAACACTACACCACACTACTCCACACCACATAACACCAAACATTACCCCAACCCTAAAACTAAACCCTAAACTTTACCCCAACCCTAAAACTAAACCCTAAACATTACCCCAACCCTAAACCTAACCCAGGGAAATAAGTTGATTGGAAGCATCTAGGAGGTCAGATTAATTAATAGCACAGGAAATAGCACAGGAAATAGCATAGGAAATAGCACAGAAAATAGCACAGGAAATATACCGAAAGGATTAAGTCCCACAACATGTGAGTGGGGTGTAGATCTGCAAAACTCTTCCCCTCTCCCTCTCCTCTTTCTCCAAAGCTAGTTGTTTTTGACTGGTTTGGAAGTCATATTCACTGATAACGCATGAAAATAGAATCAAAGAGAAAATTCCGAGTAAGCAGGGGTTATCCGGGTGAAGGGGGAACGACCTCACTCCGCCGTTTTCCTGGGGGGAAAAAGTCAGTTTCAAGCATCTTGGAGATTGGATTAGTTGATAGCACATGAAAAATAGGATGAAAAAATTTCACATCACATCACACCACATCAAATCACTCCGCACGCCATCACATCACACCACGCCACGCCACATCATATCACATCACACCACATGCTACCACACTACATCCCACCACACTCCACTACACTATATCCCCCACCCTACATTGAACCACACTCCCCTCCACCACACTCCACTACACCACACCACTGTCCACTACACTAAACCACACTCCACTACACTACACCACACCACTGTCCACTACACTAAACCACACCACACTACACCACACCACACCACTGTCTATTCGACTGTTTTCTATTTCGTAGGTATGTCCAGTTACAGTAAGAGAAAGAAAGTTATTTCAAAGATCTGAGTAAGTAAACACTTCATTGACCATCATTTTAAGCAGAATCTCAGTGTAGTTTTAAATTGACCTTTTCATATGATTACACCTCAGTCTGAACTTAATCACCTGTAGATGGATGCTACATGTAATGTTAAAATTAGTTAAACACTGTTTCCCCCTTCTCATCACATGTGGATACTACATGTGTATTGTTAACATTAATCTAACGTTGTCTCCCCCCCCCGCCTCACCATATCATACCACACCACATCACACCATGTTGTACCACACCAGACCACATAACACCATGCTATACCATATATATATATGAGCTCCCCACTCGTTATATTAACTGTATCTCCTCGGTGTTTCGTGAAAGTCTGAGAGATCAGCTATATATTTGTTTACAATTTTTTTTTAGATTTAGATGGAAAAGAAGAAAAAGACGACGAAGCAGACGACTAAAATGAAAATGACAACAAAGACAAAGAAGACACGGGAAACGAAGATGACGAAAAGAAGAAGAAAGTATGATCTCAGTTCAGTCTAAACCTAATGATTTATAGATATGATCTTAGTTCAGTCTTAACCTAATGACCTGTAGATACGATCTATTTAAGTTTAACTTAAACATTCAAAGATATTTGTATATACTTTTGTTGATGTTTGACATTGTTTTTTAGTTATGAAATAGCTTATAAGCTACATTATAGGATCACAGTGCATGAGCACACTGCTCTTTAAATTAACTTTATCTCCTCAGCACTTTCTAAAGTCTGAGAGATAGGCAACATATATGTTTTACATTCTTTGTTTTTGGTATTTAGATGGCAGAGGAGAAGATAAAGGCACAGAAGAAGTCAAAGGCACAGAAGAAGTCAAAGGCACAGAAGCAGTCAAAGGCACAGAAGCAGTCAAAGGCACAGAAGAAGACAAAGAAAATGAACAAGAAGAACAATTATTATTACTATTATTATTGTTATTATTGTTATTATTGTTATTATTATTATTTGTATTATTATAATCAAACTAAGCCACACTACATCAACCTATACCATACCACACCACACTGACAAACATTATACCATACCACATTATCCAACACCACACTACGAAACACTGTACGACCTCACATCAGACCATGCTATGAAACAATATACCATACTACACTATACAACAATAGACAACACCACACAAGACTATGAAACACTATAGTTTACCACACTATATCACACCACTCAAGTTAGAGAGGATCAACTTCTTTCCTGGAAAGTAAAAAAACCTAACTTTAAGCTAAAACCAAACTTTAAAAATAACACTTACCCTAACACTTGCACTCACACATGCTCTAACAGTGAACTTAGCGCTAACATGAAAACTAATACAAACACAAAATCTGAAAACTAACATTAAATAGAAAACTAACACAAACACTAACACTAAAACTGACACTAACACTAACCTGAACACCAGCACTAAAACTAACACTACCGTAAACACTAATACAAACACTAACACTAACCTGAACACTTACACTAAAACTAACATTAGCACAAACATTAGCCTGAACACTAGCACTAAAACTAACACTACCATAAACACTAACACTGACCTGAGCACTAACACTAAAAGTAACACTAACACAAACACTAATCTGAAAACTGATACTAACCAGAAAACTAAGCTAACATTAACTTCAACACTAAAACAAACGCTAACGCTAACAGAGATACTAACACAAAACAAACACTAACGCAATCTCTAACACTAACCTCAACACTAAAACTAACATTAACTTGAACACTAACTCTAACCTGAAAACTAAGCTAACATTAACCTGAACACTATCATAAACACTAATGCTAACACTAACAGAAATACTAATGCTAACATTAACACAAAAACAAAGACTAACGCTAACACAATCACTAACACTAATGGAAACATCAAACACTAATGCTAACAGAGATACTAACACAAATATTAACACAAAAACAAATACTAACACTAACACAATCTCTAACACTAACCTTAACACTAAAACTAACATTAACTTGAACACTAACACTAACCTGAACACTTACACTAAAACTAACATTAACCTGAACACTAACACTAACAGGGATACTAACACAAATATTCACACGAAAACAAACACTAACACAATCTCTAACACTAAAACTAACATTAACTTGAACACTAACACAAACACTCATGCTAACACTAACAGAAATACTAATGCTAACATTAACACAAAAACAAAGACTAACGCTAACACAATCACTAACACTAATGGAAACATCAATCACTAATGCTAACAGAGATACTAACACAAATATTAACACAAAAGCAAACACTAACACAATCTCTAACACTAACCTTAACACTAAAACTAACATTAACACTAACATAACTTGAACACTAACACTAACCTGAACACTTACACTAAAACTAACATTAACCTAAACACTAGCACTAAAACTAACACTACAATAAACAGTAACAAAAACACTAACACTGATCTGAGCACTAACAGTAACACTAACACTACCATAAAAACTAACACTAAAAAAAACACTAACACTAACCTGAACACTAACACTAAAACTAACACGAAAACTGATACTAACCAGAAAACTAAGCTAACATTAACCTCAACACTAAAACAAACACTAACATTAACAGAAAAACAAAGACTAGCACTAACACTAATGGAAACACTAACACAAACATTAACACAAAATAAAACACTAACACTACCGTAAACACTAACACTAAAACTGACATTAACACGAACATTAACCTGAACACTAACACTACCACTAAAACTAACACTACCATAAACCACTAACCTGAGCACTAACACTAAAAGTAACATGAGCCCTAACCTGAAAACTAACACTAACCAGAAAACTAAGTCAACATTAACCTGAACACTAACACTAACACTAACAAAAATGCTAACACTAACACTAACAAAAATGCTAACACTAATACAAAATCAAACACTAACACGAACACTAATGGAAACACTAACGCCAAAGCTGACACTGACGAAGATGGCTATGCAGGCACAAACGCTAGCGCAAATGTTGACACAATCGCTTACGCTGACACAAACACTAACGTGAATACTGATGCAGGTGCAAAGGCGAATGCTGACAAAGACTCTGACGCACACGCTGATGTAAATGCTACACAGACTCTAACGCTGACGTGGACACTGACACAAATGCTCACGCTGATGCAAACACTAAAGCAAATGCAGACACTAATGCAAACACAGAAGTAAATGTTGATGCAGATGTTAAAGCAAACGCAAATGATGACAGCGATGTTAATGTGAACCTTAACGCAGACGTAAACATTGACGTAGAAGCTAAAGGAAACACTGATGCAAACACTAATGAAAATGCTGACGCAGACGCTGACACAGACGCTAACACACGTTAACACAGATGCTAACGTAAACACTGACGCAGATGCTAATATAAACACTGACGCAGACGCTAACATAAACGCTGACACAGATGCTAACACACGTTGACACAGACGCTAACGTAAACGATGACGTAGAAGCTAACGTAAACGCAGACACAGACGCATATGTAAACGCTGACGCTGATGTAGATGTAAATACAGACACTGACGTAGAAGCTAACACAAACGCTGACACAGACACTAATGTAAGCGCTGACGTAGAAGCTAATGTAGATGCTGATGTAGAAGCTAATGTAAACGCTGATGTAGAAGCTAACAAAACGCTGGCGTAGTTGTTAATGTAGAATCAGGCGTAGAAATTAGCGTTTACCCTTACCGCTGAAGCTGATCTCCAAAACGCAATTGCTGATGCGGATTGCTGAAGCCAAAGCCAAGCTAACGCTGACGCAAATGTTGAGGCAGTTTTGCCAGCGCTGACGTGTATGCTGACGCTAACGCAAATGCTGATGCGGACGCTAGGGCTAAGGCTAACGCTGACGCAAATGCTGAAGTTAATGCTGACATGAGATATGCAGACGCTACAATGATGCGGACGCCACAGGAAAGGTTAATGGAAACGCTAATGCTAACGGAAAACGCTGACGTAGACGTTACGGAAACGCTGACGTAGAAGCTACGTAAACGCTGACACAGACGCTAATGTAAACACTGAAACGCTGACGCTGATGTAGATGTAAATACTGACACTGACACAGACGCGGTCCGAAACACTGATGTAGAAGCTAACGGAAATGCTGACGTAGAAGCTAACGGAAATGCTGACAAAGACGTTAAAGGAAACGCTGTCGCAAACGCTAATGCTAATGTGAATGCTGATGCAGATGCTGACGCAAATGCTAACCCCTACACAAATGCAAACGCTGACGCTAACACTGACTCAAACACTAATGCAAACGCTGACACTGAGGGAAATGCTGACACTGACACAAGTGCTGACGCGGATGCTAATGATAATGCTGACTCAGAAGCTGACGTAGACGCAGGCACTGAAACAAACACTAATGCTAACACTAATGTTGACTCAGACGCTAAGGGAAATGCTAACACAATCACTATCACCAATGCAGACGCTGACGCAAATGCTGACATAGATGCTGACACTTACGCAAACACTAACGCAGATGCTAACACCAGTCTACATAGACACAAACACAAAAGCTTACATAGACGCTTATGCAAATGCTAACACTGATGCAGACAGTAACGCAAACAGTAACTGTAAGAGTAACAGTTACAGTAACACTAACAGTGACAGTAATGCTAACAGTAACACAGTCTCTAACAATAAACTTACCATTAACAGTAAAACTTACCCTAACACTAACCCTAAATCTAACATTAATCCAGAGAAAAAAGTCGATTGCAATCACATTTAAGGTCACTCTTTAAGATATAGAAGATAGGCATTACATTTTAATGATTTTAATTTAAAGAGAATCACGCTATACGATGCAACACAATAACACACCACACTAACCTACACTACACCAAACCAGATTATACCATACTTTGGTAAATTTATGATAGGTTTCCATGTTATAACTACACCAAACTAAACCATACCAAACTACACCAAACCAAACCATACCATAACAAACTACACCATACTACATCACACCATGCTATTGAACTCAGTGTGAAAAATTTTCTTCCTGCTTTTTTTGTCTTTTTTTTGTGTGTGCTTACCACCCAATCTGACATTAAAAGTGTTCGCAATTAACTATTTTTTGCACATATTATCAATGAAGACTTTGAAACCTATTGAAAATAACTAGCTTTGTAGAAAAAAGAGGGCAGAAAGTGGGTGGAAATACCATTCACAAAGCTTGTCATTTTTGATTGCAGTGAAAGTCATATTTGTTGTTAATATGGTAATGGAAGCACATGGCTTAGTGGTTAGAGCATTGGCCTTGCAATCGAGAGGTTGTGAGTTCAATTCTCAGACCAGGTGGTGTGTTGTTTCCTTGAGCAAGACACTTTATTTCACATTGCTCCAGTTTACTCAGCTGTAGAATTGAGATGATAGGGACTGGTGTCCCTATCATTCCACTGCAAAGTGGTCGTGTAGGTGCCAAGCAGGGAAAAGTGGACGTAAAATGATGATGATGATGGTAAAAGCATAGTCGGCTGTGAGCATGTTGGAGGTTGGAAAACCATACCACATTAAACTACATCAAACTACACCATACCAAACTACACCATACTACATCACACCATGCTATTAATCTCAGTGAGAACATTTTTCTTCCTGTTTTTTTTTTCTGTGTGTGTGTGTGCTTACCACCCAATCTGACATTAAAGGTGCTCCCAATTGACTATTTTTTTTCCACTTATCAATAATTATGACATGGAAACCTGTCGAAAATGACTATCTTTGTAGAAACTTCACCAAACCACACCATACTACATCACACCAAGCTATTGATTTTGGTGTGACACATTTTCATCCGGCAATTTTTTTTTTTTTTTTTTTTTTTTGTACTTACCACCCAATTTAACATAAATGGTGCTCGCAAATTACTATTTTATGCACATATTATCAATGGTTATGACATGGAAACCTGATGAAAATGACTAGCTTTGTAGAAAAAAGAGGGAGGATGTGGGTGGAAATACAATTTACAAAGCTAGTCATTTTTTATTGCAGCGGAAGTCATATTTTTTGTTAATATGCTAAAAGCATAGTCCACTGCGAGCATCTTGGAAGTTGATAGCACATGCAAAAATGAAGGAAAATTTTTTTTATAACATAAATCAAAGTGGAAATTTAAATCCTCACTTATAACAATGTACACCACAGCGCATTAATCTACCCCAATCCACACCATAAATTCACCATAACCATACTTCACTATATGGTAAATTTATTACAGAACACCTACTCCTACCATTTACATCACACCATCGTACGGAGATCAATGTGACAAATTTGCTACCTGCTTTTTATTTTTTTTGTGGTTACCACCTCAAACTAACATCAAAGGTGCTTGCAAATGACTATTTCCCCACACATAATCAATGAATATGACATGGGAATCTATCGTTTACAATTGGTTTCCATTTCATAACTTCACCAAACCAAACCAAACCACACCATACCAAGTTACACCATACTACATCGCACCAAGCTATTGATCTTGGTGTGAACATTTTTTTTCCCATTTCCTTTTTTTTTTCTGTGTGCTTACCACCCAATCTGACATTAAAGGTGCTCCCAATTTACTTTTTTTTTTTCACATATCAATAATTATGACATGGAAACCTGTCGAAAATGACTATCTTTGTAGAAACTTCACCAAACCACACCATACTACATCACACCAAGCTATTGATTTTGGTGTGACAAATTTTCATTTGGCATTTTTTTTTTTTTTTTTTTTTTTTTGTGCTTACCACCCAATTTGACATAAATGGTGCTTGCAAATTACTATTTTATGCACATATTATCAATGGTTATGACATGGAAACCTGATGAAAATGACTAGCTTTGTAGAAAAAAGAGGGAGGATCATCATTCATCATCATCATTTCATTTTACGTCCACTTTTCCCTGCTTGCAAGGGTGAGACGGGAGCTGATTCTGGCTTGATTTCTACAGCTGGATGCCCTTCCTAACACCAACCTCATTTACAGTGAGTGCTGGGTGCTTTTTTGCCATGGCACCTCCACGACCACTTTGCAGTCCCTATCATCTCATTTCTACAGCTGAGTAAACTGGAACAATGTGAAATAAAGTGTCTTGCTCAAGGAAACAACACATCACCCGGTCTGAGAATTGAACTCACAACCTTTCGATTGCAAGGCCAATGCTCTAACCACTAAGCCATGTGCCTCCAGGATGTGGTTGGAAATACCATTTACAAAGCTAGTCATTTTTTTATTGAAGCAGAAGTCATATGTTTTGTTAATATGCTAAAAGCATAGTCCACTGCGAGCTTCTTGGAAGTTGATAGCACATACAAAAATGAAGGAAAAATTTTTTTCTAACATAAATCAAAGTGGAAATTTAAATCCTCACTTATAACAAAGCACACCACAGCACATTAATCTACGCCAATCCACACCATATCCATACTTCACCATATGGTAAATTTATTACAGAACACCTACTCCTACCATTTACATCACACCAATGCTCGCAGTTGACTATTTTTTTCACATATTATGAATGAATATAACTTTGAAACCTATCGTTAATGAAGGCAGAAAGTGGGTGGAAAAACCATTCAAAAAGCTAGTCATTTTTAATTGCAGTGGAAATCATATTTGTTGTTAATATGCTAAAAAAATAGTCAATTGCAAGCATTTTGGAGGTCGGATTAGTTGATAGGACATAAAAAAACAAAGGAAAACAAATATTGTCTATATGTTCCTGTGGAAAGTCAGGTCTTCTGTATAATTGTGTGACGCCAGAGGTCATGGTCGTGTGACATTGCCCTTGAGAGGTGCAATTGGGAAAGGCCGGCTTAGAAATATTTACTTCTGCGTTCACACATTGATTTTTTTTAGTTTCAGAAGATCCCATTAAGGGTGAAAGCAGCCGATTCTTTGCTTAAACTTTAATCTGTTATTTTAATAAATATTTGCTCTACGGTTCTTATATATTTGATATATATTTATCCTTATCGAGCCCTCTTTGGATGTTAGTCTTCAAATTTATTATTACTATTTGGCTCCCTTGACTGAGTACTCTATTGACTTATATTCATCATGCAGAAACATCTGAATATTTCTACAAAGAACATACCCGTAACAAGCAGGAAGAAATACCTAAAACTACGTCTCCACGAACCAAAGTATCGCCTTCCTGTCTTCCTTCGGTTGCAACGTTTTTCGAAATATTTACTTCTGCGTTCACAGATTGATTTTTTTTTAGTTTCAGAAGATCCCATTAAGAGTGAAAGCAGCCGATTCTTTGCTTAAACTTTAATCTGTTATTTTAATAAATATTTGCTCTACGGTTCTTATATAATTGATATATATTTATCCCAATCGAGCCCTCTTTGGATTTTAGTCTTCATATGTATTATTATTACTATATATATATATATATATATATATATATATATATATATATGTGTGTGTGTGTGTGTATATTAGTTTATATATGCGTGTGTGTATATATTAGTTTATATATATGTGTGTATATATATATATACATATTGAGAGCATTGGCCTTGCAATCGAAAGGTTGTGAGTTCAATTCTCACACCGGGTGATGTGTTGTTTCCTTGAGCAAGACACTTTATTTCACATTGCTCCAGTTTACTCAGCTGTAGAAATGAGATGATAGGACTGGGGTCCCTATCATTCCACTGCAAAGTGGAGGTGCCATGGCAAAAAAGCACCCAGCCTACACTGTAAAGTGGATGTGGAGGTGCCACGGGAAAAAAGCACCCCAGCACTGTAAATGAGGTTGGTGTTAGGAAGGGCATCCAGCTGTAGAAATCAAGCCATAATCAGTTCCCATCCCACCCTTGCAAGCAGGGAAAAAGTGGACGTAAAATGAAATGATGATGAATGCTCCCAGCTGTGGTCACCCCATAGTATCAAACTAACCATGGAGCTTGAAGCAATCCAATGAAGCTACACCAAGAAGGTTGCCACGATGAAGGAGATAAACTACTGGGAGAGTCTAAAAGAACTGAAACTCTACTCCTCGGAATGAAGATGGGAGAGATATGCAATGATATACATAATCATCTTTCATCTTAATAATCATCTTTCATCTTAATACATATGGAAAATCCTGCGGGGACTAAGACCAAGCTTTCACATTGAGAGCTGGACCAATTCTCGAACAGTACGTCACTGTGTGGTACCAAAGGTCCCGTCTTCCACATCTAGAATCAGGAGCAGCTATTGCAATAGCCTGGGGTTCAAAGGCCCTCAACTTGGTTTTCAAAATTTAAATTTGTGTTTCCTATTCATCAATGCTTCAAGTAAGCTATAAAACTCTGTTATATTCCATCATCATCATTTTATGTCAGTTCTTCTACGCTAGCATGGGTTGTCCTGTTGTGGGCAGTGTCCGGTCGGCTGACCTTGTCTTGCTCATACAGGAACTGGTTCTGTCTTGATTTCTACAGTTGGATGCCCTTCCTAACACCAACCTCATTTACAGTGAGTGCTGGGTGTTTTTTTTTTTTGCCGTGGCACCTCCACGACCACTTTGCAGTGGAATGATAGGGACTCCAGTCCTCTCATCTCATTTCTACAGCTGAGTAAACTGGAGCAATGTGAAATAAAGTGTCTTGCTCAAGGAAACAACACATATCACCCGGTCCGAGAATTAAACTCACAACCTTTCAATTGCAAGCCCAATGATCTAACCACTGAACCATGTGCCTTCTATTGTTGGCAATGTTAGGTCAGGTGACCATGTCTTGATCATAAAGAACTGATTTTGGCTTGGTTTCTACAGCTGGATGCCCTTCCTAATGCCAAGCTCATTTACAGTGAGTACTGGGTGTTTTTTGTTGTGATTCCTCCACGACTACTTTACAGTGTGGACTGGGTGTTTTTTACCGTGTCACCATCACGACCACTTTACAGTGTCTCGGCCTGTTCTCATGAAAGATATATTGGCGGGTGGGATGGAGTGGTGCATACTGTATGTATGTTTCAGCCTTGGCCTGGGCTCGTGGGAAGTTGGGGTTTCTGTATTACCTCATAACGCCAGAGATATTGGTCCTGTGTCATTGCCTTTCAGAGGTGCAATTGGGCAAGGTCGGCTTTTATCACTTCACACCTCTATTTCCATCAACCTCCGAGATATTGCCGCCGCCCAACAGGAGTTCCTCAAACTCCGAAATCCTCCATTTTCTTCTTTCTTGTCTTTCAAACTCTCTCCTCTACCTTTTTTTTCCTGGTCGTATTTGGAGTGATGTATCTACGGGTCATGAACGCCCTCACGTACCTCTAAAACATCGACGTTCGGTTTTTTCTGCTCTGCACAACCTATCGCATCTTGGTGCCAACTCCACCCTGAAGTTAATAACAGCTCGGTTTGTCTGGGTTGGTGTGAACAAGGATGTCAGAAGGCAAAAATTCACCACCATGTCAGAACTCCCCTTGGAACCTTTGCAACATCAGATGTGTGTTTAGCAGAAAAATAATATTATGCCTACATGGCATAATATTAATAAGAAAGAATATATGTTATTGTTGTTGTTTGTTATAGTGAGAAATGTAATGTTTGTTAAGTGAGAGAGAGGCAAAGTTAGCCATACAGTGAATGTTTGTTGAAGTAGTTGTAGTTCATTGTAGGCTTTGTAGAAAATAATATTATGAGACTTTATAATATTTTACAAGCTTTATTTACAACTGACCACAGAAGTTAAGCTGGGTTGACAAGTCAAAGAAGAGAACAAACAAAATCAAGAGTTTTAAGGAGTAAAGAAAAAGCTCTGTGCCGGTCCAAAGGAAGCCGACAGGCCAAAGTGAAAATCTCACCGTCACATAATTGCGTGTTGACCTTTCAGAGTCCAAAGCAGCAAGAGAGAGATTTTTGAATCGCCGCGGGAATTTTTCCCTCTGGGTGGAAGTTGAGATACATTCTCCTACGCTGATAGCGATTGGCTGAACTGAGCCAAACAACGTACAGAGAATGTATCCATGAGCCCTCGGAATGTAGTTCACTACATGTGTTTCCAACATGTGCACATCGACATCGTCGGACAACTGCCTCCTTATCAGTGTTGCACTCACCTTTTGACCTGTGTGGACAGATTCTCCCTGTGACCTGAAGCAATTCCCGTCTGATACTTCAACTGAATTTATAGCAAAGCATTGGATTTCGCGTTATGGCACACCTACCATCACAACGGACAGAGGAGGCCAGTTCGAATAGAACCTTTTTAACGAATTGACATGCCTCCTAGGTTGTAACCGAACATGTACAACAGCTTTTCATTCTGCAGTTAACGGTATGGTGGAACGATTCCATCGGAAATTAAAATCTGTTCTCAGAGCCTATGTCAACAACAGCAACTAGTTGGAAATCTTACCCCTCATCCTCATTGGAATTCGCTCCACTGTAAAAGAAGGGCTTGATTTTACGCCAGCTCAACTGGCTTATGGCACATTAGTAATATCCGGGCAAATGATTGCATCTGATTCTCAACAAACCGCAGATCCAACGAACTACATCCATTACTCCTCGCCCTCAAGGTGTCTCTACTCAAGTTCCATCAGACATACAGCAATGGACGCAGGTTTTTGTGAGAAGGGACACTATCAGAGCTCCTTTACAACCACCATTACCTAGGCCCTACCAAGTACTCAAAAGGACACCCAAGCATTTCATTTTGGACATTAATGGAAATAAGGATGCTGTCAGTGTCGACCGATTAAAAAAAGCCCATGTGGATTTGGAAGAAGCCTTAACATCAGACCAAGTTAACCCAACATCAACGCTCCCATACACCGGTAATTCTAACTCTATGCCAACAAGCGCCAGATCCGATCGACGGGTGTACTGGCCATCTCGCTATGCCCAATATTTCGAGTAACATTCCTCATCACACCTGTAATTTGTCCATTTTGATTTATCTATTTATTAATTTTATTATAACTTCACTTCAGATATGCTTGTGAAGCTCATCATAGGAATAGTAGGGAGTGAGCGACAGTTTAGAGAACCGAAGGTGTATGATCTCTTTTGGTCGAGATAGTCCCTTCTCGGTTTTGAAATAAGGGGATGCTCGTGCAGTAGAATTTAGAACATCATCTTCATAGGAAGGAACTGCGCCTTCTCCAGGGCCGTAGAGGGACAGAGAATCACAGGCTCCAACAGTAGAGTTGTACTACCATGTTTTCTATTAGCAAAAATACTGTGAGGATTTACCAGGACTCATAGGCGCAGTACCCCACTGTCCTCTTTCCGTTCACCTGATGATTAGTTCCTCCGCTAGACAAACAAGTACTGAAACTGTTTATCGGTGTTCACTTCTCAGCACAACTACCATTCACATAACACCGACTCCTCTGGTAGTAGATAGGTTAGCTGCTAATATATAGAATAAGCAATCCAGAGCTAAATCCCGGATTGTATTTTGGCAGCCATCCGTGCAGGGTTACGCAAATAAATTATTATAATATACATGATAATTACCACAAGATATTTCATAAAACATGGAAAACATTTAGTATTAAGACTGGTGGGAATCCATCAGTTAATTCGAGTCAGAGCCCTCTACATTTCTGCTCGCCCACTATACGTTCTTTCTAGGATCAGAAATATTTATCTTTTTCTTCCCCTTTCTCCGGATTTCTACAATGAAACTAATGAAATCTCGATTATGTCTCTAATATGTTTCCATACTTACAAATAATGAACGTCAATTTTCAAAACGTTTTGCCATCACTAAATATATTCAGGGGGAGATAACTTTTGGCGCCAATTAGAAATATTTCATAAAAACATTTACGACACTTTGTAACCGAGGATTGTTTACGTGTATGTATATTTCTTGGGTATCATTGATTTCATTTTTTTTCCTTTCCCTTTTCTCTTTTTATTTGTATGATGAATGTTATGTTGACAAAATAAAGAAACTTCTATATAAACATAAAAAAAGTTACTAAAATGTTTTCTTAATTGGTTCGATTCACTGATGTAAAAGTCGGCCCTAGTCTTCCTCGAACAACAGATGAACATTTTTTGAATCAAGGTTTTATCCTGAATTTAAATAGTACTATAATGATATTCATTTTATTAAGTTTTGTGCTGATGTACGCAGCTTACCTCAAAAACTATTATAGCGAGACTCCAGTGCCCTGTGTGTTGTGTGACCGATCAACATAGATTACTTAGTGTTGAATTAATATTTTCTTTCGTTTTGATTTTTATATTTCTTAGAAAATATATATGTATAGAATCGAATTATAAATGGAGGTATTGACTTTAGTCATATATGAATATATGGATAAGCTGAAGACGTGTCTAAAATACATGTTGATTTGACGGATATCTTTGGTTAATGATTTTCTCTAATCATATATATTGAACTTAATATAACTAATTTTGCTTCCTGCGTTTTGTTTCGTTTCATTTATTAACACATACATACGCACACAAATATATTACATATATAAAAGCTACGTGATTTTATGTGTTTTAGTAGTACGAATTGTGTTTTGATGTATGGAAATATCGGATTTATTACTGTAATTCATCTTCAGTCCGTTTGTTTATTGATGTAGTATTTTGCAATGTAGTATGAATTTCAGCCCCCCCCCCCCCCCCCCAAAAGTAATATTTATGTAGTAATTGACCCCTAAATTCAAACTTTAGAAACTCGACTTTCACATCAGTTGACACCGTATATATCAGTATGGGAGCGCATGCAACGCAGAGTTGGTGGGATTTCAAAATGATGTTAATGAGAACCAACCTAAGGTTTTACTTTATTACTTTTACACGAAGTCAACTTTAGTACACATTACTAAGACAGCCGTGTCTTATCTTCAAACATCTGGCACCACCTATACGACAATTTGTTTACACTTTACAATTGATCATCGCTGTTTTCATATCGGAGGCAGGGGGGATAACAATTTTTGAGATGTTGAGGTGGGGCATAGTGCACAAATGATATACATGGAAGCTTGACTTTCGTTAGAATTCCCTCGTCGGCTGTATGAATATATGTCTGCTTCTCGTTACCGAATGGTTCGATAACACGAGATTGATAAAATATGTAGCCTACAAGGTTTGAGAAGTAAATAATGGGACTGGAGTGATATGATCGATTAATTCCCAGTTACCTCTATTAGGCGAGCCGCCAGTGAGGAGAGGAACCTCGCAGTCAGCCCCCCCCCCCCCCCCCCCCCCAAACATCTCGAAAGCCACAGGCTGAAAAATGTAGCTGGCCGACAGATCAGAGTATTTGAGGGTCTTACTCCGCTCGGCTGCAGAAGCTGTGGCTCTCGTCCTAACCGCAACATCCAGGATGTGGGAAAGAGCAAAAAGGTCACTAACAGTGACGTCCCAGACAAGGCACCTGCCTCTCGACCAGGTGCACAGGATAAGGCCGTCACTTCTGGACAACCGAAATGGTTCCAAGACTGAGAGGATATTCGCCCAGGCCAAAGCTCTCTTCAGAATGAGGTTTAGCTTCGTGTGACGCCAATAGCGGCCGGCATTCAGGCGGCAAGAAAGACTGGAGTCGAGGAGTTTGCCGCACCGGCACCTCAAACCCATGCAGACGTCAGCTCCCACTCTGAGGGCGGTGGAGACACGAAGTTCGTCCAGGCTATATACCAGAATTTGACTTGTCAAACGAACCGTAACCCTAATCCTGACCCTCATATATAGCGATTATTTGGATGGTTGAGTTGGTAGTTGATTGTCTTGTGGTGTTGATTCGTTTGTTGCGTGTGTGCTCACTTGTAGCTTGCTGTGTCGTGATGCAGTGTGACCAGAGGTTGCATGTGTGCAGGTAAGTAATGTTCATTAAGATGATATGATAGTTCCTTGAACACGCAGAAAATGAATATATGTAAATGAACCATGATAACACCAAACTGCTATATTATTAATTTATTGAAAATAGCTCACGCTAAAGCATTACGAAAAATACACAATAATTATGTACGTTATTTATTTGTTTGTAAAAGTAGAGTTAAAGTTGTATTTACCAAGAAAACTTCACTGGCTTGGTTAAGAGAGACCAAGAGATAGAGATTGAGTGAAAGAGAAAGTAAGAGTCTGTGAGACCTAAGAGGTCTGTAGAAAGCAATAGTTCACATGTTTTCTCTATCAAGATCAGCTTTGAACTGCTGCCGGCTCGATCTAAGGTAGGCTATTTATCTCTGTCGCTTCCTCTGTCCCCAAGCTTTGAGAACAAAGGGCTGACCTCTAGAGGTCGTCCACTCTCAGATGTGTTGATGCCCAAAAGGAGATAACCCAGAAAATGACCGTTAAATGTCACCCAGGGGTCAAGGTGTGGACAGATTTCGCTACATATAAAGGTTAGCATTTGAGTTAATATTTTGTTTGATTCACCAGATTCATTTCGCATACTCTACTCTACTCTCTATTCTCTCTCTCTCTCTCTCTGTATATATATATATATATATATATATATATATATATATGTGTGTGTATGTAAAAGGTAAACAGAAATAAGACAATTGGTACAGTATATGGAAGGTATATATTAGGTTAACGCTTGATATAGCAGGAAGAAGGTCTTAACGTTCTGGACGCTACTTCTCCACCAGAAGAAAGAATGAGAAATAAAATAGATTGAGGGGACGGGCGGGGTGGAATTGGAATAAAATGTCTTTAGATAAAAATAACAGGTCCATTCATGTTGACATCATATATAGATATTTAAATTATATATATAATTTAAACAAATGTGTATTTTGAAGCAATGAGCAAAATTTGAAATTTATGAGAAAGTTAAATAGCTCATCAAATTTTTTCCATTATAGATAAATAAATAAGAGGGCATATAAGCTAGCTTAATGAAAAAAAGTGCACCTGTGCTAATGTTCATTTTTTCTTTGGAGGGGGCTTATATGACCAATTATTTAGACTTTGTCTATAGTCAAAATAGTCTATGATGCTTCTAACTTTTTCCTATGTATATAAACGTGAACCCTCTGTTTTATTTATCAGCTGCTGATTAGCCAAAATGGAATCGATTGGCTTGGAGATGGATGATATATTTGGAGCTATTGAAGAACGAGAAGCTGAAAATGAGGACTTAGGAGCTGTACAGAATAATGATGAGGAACAGACTGCTAATGGAGAAGATGGTAATTAAAGAATACATCATTTTATATTCGTTTTTCACTATATGTATATGATTGTCTTAATTTCAATGTTGATTGATAGTCAGTAATCAGGCTTAAGCATTCCATGAGAGTTGTGCCTATCTATTTAAGTAAGATCTGGGATCATAGAGACTATGTTAATAAATATGAAGACATAGTTGTACCTTTTCACACATCAATTTATTGAATAACAATCGTTATGTACATTTCAAAGGCGCCAGACAATTGTTACATAAGAATTATATAACTCAAAAGCATTTTTCTTACGTAAACATTTTTTTTTTTTTTAGCTTAGTGAATTACAAATATTTCACAGATGGGTGGCTCAGGATCCATATTAGTGTTATCGACCCGACTCCAGCCCCAATCTGCTCATCACACTTGTTAATCAAGCAAAACCAGATATCTTAGATGAGATTATAACACTTATATGGATCTTGAGTCACCATCTGCAAAGTTTGTAACTGCATTTAATCAATAAAACCTTAATGTGAAACCTTGTTTTGTTCTTAATAAATATATTCTGCCAAAGTGTAGAGTGCTAATATTGATACCTTCCTCAGTAAACCACAAATTTACTGGATCACCTAATATGTATCATCATCATATATATATATATATATATATGAAGCATATAGACAATATGCCCCCCCCCCCCCCCCCCCCCCACTGCAAAGTGGTCGTGGAGGTACCGCGGCAAAAAAGCACCCAGCCCACACTTTAAAGTGGACGTGTAGGTGCCACGGAAAAAAAACATCCAGCACTCACTGTAAATGAGGTTGGTGTTAGGAAGGGCATCCAGCTGTAGAAATCAAGCCAGAATCAGTTCCAGTATGAGCAAGACAAGGTCAGCCGACTGGACACTGCCCACAACAGGACAACCCATCTAACCCATGCTAGTGTGGAAGAACGGACGTAAAATGATGATGATGATGATGATGATATATATGTATATATATACCGTATTTCATGGCGCCGATGATGCTTCGTCCTTGAGGACACACCCTAATTTTGACAACCAAAAATTTGAAAAAAAATAATAGACAACTTTTAGCCTCCAGGAAGCATGGTAGATTTGTGAGACTTATTTTAGGAAAAAAGTACCGGAAAATACGGTATATACAATGTGGTCTACCTTTCACGGTAGGCTCTATACCGTAGTTAGAACTCAATGTAATCCGTTAGAATGTAGTTCAGTGAGTTCCTGTGATTGGTCCGTTGGATATTAGGTACGAAAATCATAGGTTTGTATTTCGCTGAGTCAATCTTTTAGATACAATGTCCGATTGTATACAGTTCTGTAACTGCTATAGATCAGTAAATATATCAATATGATCAACCTTCCAAAACAATTGTAAAATAATGAATGTACAATAACTTGCCTTTGTTATCATTGTTAAAAAAACTAATATGTAATATATATATATGTTGTATATACTCATATAAAAGTCAAATTTTTTAGACCGTCTTTTAAAGGTTAAATTTATGGGGTTGACTATTATATGGATACTAATTTTGGGGGGCTTGAAATTTAAGCTAAAATCCAAAGTACCATAGTAGCAGAAACCCAATTGATCTCTAAATGAATAAAAACAAAAAAAATGAATTACAGTAATATTACCGATTCTATGCATCAAGACATAGAGACAATCACTTGATCACCTATAGATCAGGGGAACACGCCAGTCAGATAGATTGTATCCTTACCAGAAGACGTGATAGAGTGTCTGTTCTAAACACTAAATCCCTCCCCCATGAAGAATGCACCTCCCAACATAAACTCATAGTCAGGACAAGATGTACTCGACAACAGAGGAGGACTATCCTCAGGAGAAAAATATGGAAGCTGAAGGACCCCACAGCCAGTAATAAATTTAAAAGCATATTACTTGATGCTTTTGACAGTAAGGAAGAGCAATTAGAGTCATACAATATAGAGGAACAGTGGGAATTCCTGAAAGCTAATCTGCTGAAGGCGGCAGATGAAGTCTGTGGCTGGAGCAGACCTATAGGCAGGAGGAGAGTAACGTGGTGGTGGAACAGTAAGGTGGAGCAGTCAATTAAGGCCAAAAAGCAGGCTTGGAAAGTATGGCGGGATGGGGAAAGTAGACTATCAAGTGGCCAGGAGGGAAGCTAGGAGACAAATGTACTTTACAAGAAGGGAAGCAGAGGAAAGAAAGTTCAAGCATGTTCTACAACGCAAGGTGTTCAGGATTGCTAGGCAATGTGTCAAGGAAAACCGTGATATTGTCGGGGAGAAGTGTGTCTTTAATGTTGATGGTGTACTTGCCATCACTGACGCTGATAAGAAGGTAGCTGGGAAGTGTCACTATGAAAGGCTACTAAATGAGGAGAATAAATGGGAGAAAGATAGTCTCCCCCATATCGATCCAATAGAGGGACTAGCAGTGCTAGTTGAAGGTAGTATAATAAGTAAGGCAATCAAAGATATGAAGACGGGTAAGGCGGCTGAGCCTTCGGAAATAGTTGATGAAATGCTGAAAGCATCTGGAATGGTGGGACACACTATGGTCACCCGGATAGTAAACCAAGTCATACAGAATGGGGTCGTTCTGAAGGACTGGCGTAGCAGCATCATCATTAACTGCTACAAGGGTAAAGGAGATGCCCTAGATAGGGGTAACTATAGAGGCATTAAATTAATCGACCAGGTCATGAAGGTCACAGAAAAAGTAATAGCGCAACTAATCAGAGAGCGAATTGATCTAGATGAAATGCAGTTCGGGTTTGTGTCAGGTAAAAGTACCACAGACGCTCTTTTCATTGTACGGCAACAACAGGAGAAGTACCTAGCTAAAAGTAAACCCTTATACTTAGCTTTTGTTGACTTGGAGAAAGCCTTTGACAGAGTCCCCCACTCCATTATCTGGTGGGCTCTTAGAAAACTAGGTGTTGATAAATGGCTTGTGAGAGCTATACAAGCCATGTATAAAGAAACAGTCAGCAAGGTTAGAATTAACAACGAATATAGTGAAGAGTTTAGCGTAAAAGTTGGTGTTCATCAGGGCTCCGTTCTTAGCCCCCTACTATTTATTATTGGCCTTCAGGCTATAACAGAGGAGTTCAAGATCGGCTGCCCATGGGAACTCCTATATGCAGATGATCTAACGCTCATAGCTGAATCAATGGCTGAACTAGAGAAGAAATTCCAAACATGGAAGCATGGCCTAAAATCAAAAGGCCTTAAAATTAACCTGTCTAGTTTGTAGGAAGGAAAATAGGGCACCAGTCCCATCTGGGAAATGGCCATGCTCAGTGTGTAGGAAAGGAGTAGGCAGAAACTCCATTTTATGTCCCAAATTCAAAGTATGGGTGCATAAAAGATGTGGGATCACAGGTAAGCTAACTAAGAATATAGATTTTATATGTGGCCGGTGCTCTGCTGCAATAAGTAACAGCAAGTGCCCACAGAATAGTGCCCACAGAATACTATCTCATTCCATTGCACAGATGGTTCTATAGAAATAGTGGACACCTTCCGTTAACTGGATGACAAAATCAGCAGTGGTGAAGGGTGCTCTGAAAGTACAGTACCTAGAGTCAGAACGGGATGGAAAAAGTTCAGAGAACTTATACCACTATTGGCCGCTAAAGGGTTCTCTCAAAAAATGAAAGGCAGGCTGTATGATGCCTGCATACGAACAGCAATGTTACATGGCAGTGAGACTACATGCCACTACACCCACCCCATCCACACCACCCCTTTCAATGTAAAGTTATGTTGGTACCACAACATCCAGTCCGAAACAAATGAGGTCGTGTAGGTGTCACGACAAAAAAAACACACAGTCCACGCTGTAATGTGGCCGTGTAGGTAACACGGTAAAAACCTCCCAGTCCACACTGTAAACGTGGTTGGTTTTAGGAAGGGCATCCAGCCGTAGAAAACCCACCAGACAGTCCTATATGAGCAAGACAACCAATCTTTCCTCAAGTGGGAAAATTCCCGTCCAAACCCATGCAAGCGTGGAAGATGGACGTTAAACGATGATGATGATGATGATGATGAAAGCTGTGTAGCTCTTATAAATATTTACTGTTGCTATTTTACTTGTATGATCACACTTAACAGACTAGCTTAATGCAATCAATTTATATTTCATGATTACTGTATGGGTATATATCTATTGGTATGCCACTGCTATAAGGCAGGCACATGTTTGGGTAAATTTTTAGTGTCAGATATGTGTTTGCAATAACATAAATTTACTTTAAATTTCTTACGATTTTGTAACTGTTATTTTTACACAGAGGATGACCCACGAATATTGACCTGTTATCCGTGAAATACTAGCGTCGATTTTTATACAAGGTCTATGGAAAATTTCAGATTTTTTTGCCCAAAATAGGGGGTCAACTTTTACATGAGATTGACAAAAACGTGGTCGTCTGACATACAGCAGATGTGTTGTCTGCCAACAAAGTGTTAGGAGGATCCTTCAGTTATGTCAAAGACATGACAACCTCTCTAGTTCTGGTGCCATGTTAAAATGCACTTATGAGTCTGCACTGAAATACATTGAAAATAAAAGGTCCTCCTTTGTGTTGCTGCTATCGCTTCGTCTGGGATGGTTAGGTTGGCCCAAGATTTTTCATGCTTAATTAGCCTCCATGCTTGAGCCAACTGTTGCTCCTTGCCCATATTATTTACTTGGTAAAATTTTATTGTTTTTGCAGCTGCAGAAGTGTTGTTGTTGTTCACATTGTTGTTACTGCTGTGACAGTTGCTCTTGTTGTTGATGTTGTTGTCACTGTTGCAGTTGTTGTTTTCGTTGTTGCAGTTAATGTTCTTGTTTTTAATTACATTGGAATTGTTATTACCATTGTTTTCTTTATTTGTTTTATTGTTGTTGATGTTGCTGTCTTTCATGTTTGTGGTGGTATGATAATTTCATTTTTTTTTGCATGTTGTTTCTAATTGTTTTTTGTTTATCCATACTTGTGTTTTTGTCCCGCCTCTCAACTTTCAAGTCACTGTCACAGATTTAGTCTTGTCCATTTTTATTTCTAAAAGGCAAAAAATACAAAGTTGGTCTTCCTCTACTACAACTTCCCTCCATTTGGAACTCCCATAACTTCCATATCATCCATATATTTTATATGACTATACCTGTGCATTTTCCTCTTTTGTACACCTGATTTGTCTTATACCCAGTTTTACTCTCAGTTTGTCTCTGCTTCATAGTTTATGTACACTAGCATTATACATCCAATGGAGTATGCTCACTTCACTTTAACAAACTGTTTTAGTGAGGAAAAAATGTTATTTTTTTTTTTCTATCTATTTCTAGAAAATACATTTGATGCCGGAATTAATAAGAAACTTGCAAAAGGTGCTGCTAAGAAAGTTGTGCGCAACCCTCAACCTAAACTTGATGATGTTCGGTAAATTTATACAAAAAGTTTTTTTCTCCAACACTTCAAAAATGTTAATTATATGTGTGAAATCTGTCTGTCTCTCTATCGCAGCTATGACATCATAGTATCCTTTCAAAGAAGTTGTTTTTGTTTGTTAAATGTGTTTGTGTTGAAAATAAATATAAAGAAAAGAAATATTCTACAACTACCACCACCACCACTGCAAAAACTAGACAATTCTAAATACAGAATGATCACAGCTGGTTGGAGGAACACCTTTGATCATATGTTTGCTTGGGGCTAAACAACTACAACAACACAGAGAACAATTAGAATATTCTAAGAGCATAGTGAAGGCATGTGTACCTTGTAGCTGGAGTGTTGAACTCATGATCATAAGGTTGTGATTTCAATTCCTGCACTAGGTGGTGCATTGTGTTCTTGAGCAAGATGCTTCTTTTCATGTTGCTTTTCATGATAGGATTGGGGCCCCCTTCATTAAAAGACTCCAGAAACCTATGAGATACAGTTACATAGGAGGCATGACAGGACTGGAGCCTCTATCATTAAAATACCCAAGATGGAATGCAACCTTGTAGTAGACCAGCTAAACCCACATGGGTATGAGCTGTAAAAACAATATGATAGGACGGGGGCTCTCTATCATTAAAACTCCCAAGAAATTTCCTGTAGAATGCAAACTCATGGGAAGCATAAACCTGCATAAGTATGAGCTGTAAATCTTATTTTTTCATGTTAAGGGTAAATGTTTTGTCTTAAAAGGTTGACTGGTGAAAGAGGAATTGCTGTCTTACCAAAAATCTTCCAGGATGTGAAATTTAGAGGTAATGGTCACGAGGTAAATGTTGTTTTATTTCTCTTTCCTGCTGCTATGAAACCCAATAATTATGTAAATTTGTTGGTGATAAGAGGGGCATCTAGCTGTAGAAATCTATCCAATTAACAGGTTGGGAGGACCTGTCAATTGTGTCAAAGATATGACAACCTTTTGAGTGCTGGTGCCACAATAAAATGCACTTGGTAGAATTTTAGATAGTATGTAAGCAAGATGCTGGCCCCCAGCTCATCTGTCAGGTTAGTAGCTCTGCTTCAATACTGACTCGGTCTGTGAAGACCTGTCTAACCCTTGCTAGCAGGGAAAGTAGACATTAAATGATGATGAAAATGGAGCAGCTAGTTTACTAACCACTGAAAGGTTGAGTGGACCATTTAGTCATGTTGAGGACAACAACTTCACTAGTGCTGGGGTCACTATATAAATGTACCCAGTACACTTTAACATTTCTCAGAGTGTACTAGGTGCTGGTGTCACAATGAAATGTAAAATAGTAGTGCTAGTGTCAGGATAAAATATATTCAATACACCCTGTAATGTGATAGTTTTGGTGTCACAATAAAATGCACCCAGTACACTCTGTAAAGTGGTTGACATTAGAGGAAAGGCATCCAGTTGTAGAAACCATGACAACCCATGCCAGCATGGAAAGTGATGATGATGGCGGAATCATTGGAATGTTGTACAAAATGATTTCCAGTATTTGTTCTGGCTCTTCAAATTCCACTAAAGTCAAGTTTGTTACCATCCAACTAGAGTTAATAAAATAAATACCAGTAAAATAGTGGAGTCGATTTAATTGAACCCTTCCCTCAAATTGCTAGCTTTGTGTCTAAAGTAAAAACCATTATTAAGGAAGGGCTATGAATTGGGAAAATTGAACAAAATACTTTCTTGTGGTATTTAGTTACAGATTTTTACATTCTGAGTTCAAATCCCATTGAGGTCAATTTTGCCTTTCACCCTTCTGGGTTCAATAAAATAAAGTACCAGTAAAGTACTGGAGTAAATTTAATTGACTTTCCCCTTCTCCCTAAATTACTAGTCTCGTCTAAATTATTGTCAGAATTAGAAGTGTGTCAAGTAGAATGCTATTGTGATGTTTATTCTGGTTCTTTACATTCTCAGTTAAAATCCATCAGATATCAATCTTGTCTTTCATCCTTCCAGGATTGATAGAATAAAGTACCAGTAATCCAATGGGGTTGATTTAATCAACTTTGCCCTCTCATCAAAATGTGCTGGCCTTGCGCATGAATTAGACATGCAGTATCGGTAGAGGGTTGGACGCCATGCTTTCTAGCATAGTTACGTCCCTTTACAGTCTGAGTTCAAATCCCGCTGAGGTTAACTTTGCCTTTCATCTTTATGGGGTCGATAAAATAAAGTACCAGTAATATACTGGGTAATTGCTGGCCTTGTGACTAAAGTTGAAACAATTATTATTATAAGGGCATTGGCAGTGTTGGTAGAAGGTCGGACGCCATGGTTTGATGCATAGAGTTACGGCCCTTGCCATTCTGTGTTCAAATCCCGCCGAGGTTAACTTTGCCTTTCATCCTTACAGGGTAGATAAAATAAAGTACCAGTAATGTACTGGGTAATTGCTGGCCTTGTGCCAAAAGTAGAAACAATTATTATTATAAGGGCAGTGGATTAGCAGTATCAGTAGAGGGTCATGAGGTGCTTTGCAGCATAGAATTACGGCCCTTTACAGTCTGAGTTCAAATCCCGCCGAGGTTAACTTTGCCTTTCATCCTTACGGGGTCGATAAAATAAAGTACCAGTAATGCACTGGGATAATTGCTGGCCTTGTGCCAAAAGTAGAAACAATTTTTATTTTTGTGTTGTTACTGCATTAGCGAGCACAGCTCAGTGTGCCTTGGGTATGAGCAGTGTTGTTATTTCTATTGTATTGAGAGTACCTTTCGTAGTATGTGTTCAGTGCCTAGTAGCTATTTTCTGTACGTTGTATATGTTTGTGATCTTGGGGTTTTTGGTTATGTATCTGTCTATTATTGTACTTCAGCGACACTTCATTCACATGTTCACGAGCAGTGGCAGGCCAGATCGAGAGATGGACTTCAGAGTCTACCTTGACAGCCTGCCGTGGTAGAGTGTTGCTAAAAGCCAATAACAGCCAATGAAACATTTTCTTTATTAAATTGCTTGGAGTCTGGTTTGGCCCAGACCTCCAAAAAACTGGGACAAGGTAACAAGCAGGGTGGTCACTCTTACCCAGAAATGGCCCGAGAAGAAGCTGTCTCTGAAAGGTCATGCAGAAGTGGGGAACACATACATCGTGTCTGTTTTCTACTATTGCCTGATCATTGTGCCTTTTCTAACCCACGTCTGACTGCACTGGAACATTTGCTCTTTCTCTTTTTGTGGAAGGGATAGTTCCACTGGTCAGGTGGTTCATTTGCTGTCAACACCCGCTGCGTGGAGGACTGGGCATGCACTGAGGCTATGACTTCCCCAGCATTTTCTTGACGGTGAACAGGTGTGGTCACCGTTTCCTAAACACGTTTTTTCCCCAGCTCATCTCCTTAATGGAGCTATGGTCCTTGGTCAAATAAAAATCGAGAGGGAGCACTTGGAAATTAGAATGTCTTCAAGTGCTTACAGCCTTGTGCCAATTGGACAGCATGATCAGTGGAAACTCTACCTTGGCTCTCTATAGAGGGTTAGTGGCGGGCAAAACCAATGACATTCTTGGGGAGACTCTAGGCATTGACCAAAATCAACTAGCCACTCTTTTCCAGAGGACTTTCAGTCCAAGGCCCATATATAACTTCCAGAAATTCATGACCTGGCAGTGTTACTGGGGAGCATTGCCAGTTTGAGATAAACTCTACAAACATTAAAGTGACCCTCAGAGTCTCTTCCTCTATTGAGGAATTTGTTTTGTTTGATATTTCAAATGTTTATTTTAGTTTTTGTTACAAATTTCTTACAAAAACCCACACTGTATTGTCCTGTGTCATCTTTAATGTTTTCTTAATGTGAGGCCTGTGTGGCTAATAAAGAAATTATCATTATTATTATTTTCCTTGGATATCTGTATATTAACATACATCCCACCAGGCTTCAACCAGGGACCTGGGGTGGTTGATGGTTGGTTATGACACATTTTTCAGCTCCATAGATAATTGATTATTACAAATGGGTAAAATGCACCCTTTTGTCCATAGGTACGTGGTTTGCCCTCTCAACATTACATTGATAATGCTCTTTGCAAAATGTGGGCAGTACTAGTTGGCACATTATTTTGAATTTCTTTTATACAAGGTTTACCTGGCATGTGATTCAATAGTTTATCGGTGCTCTTGTTTATCAGGCCCAGTGCTCCAACTCCAACTGGAATAATGGTGGCCTTCACACCCCTCATTTCTTCAATCTTTATTTCAAGATCCTTGTACTTTGACGTCTTTTCAAATATCTTGAAAGACACATTGCAATCAGCAGGTAGTGACATGTCTATCATGAAGCACATTTTATTTTTATCTTTTATTATAATATCTGGTTTGTTTGCTTTGATTGTCCTGTCAGTGTGTATTGTAAAATATCACAGTATTATTACATTACCAATTTCAGTTACCAGGTCTGGGTGATTTTGATACCAGTAGGACTTACATATTTTCCAGTGGATGTACTGCCCCGCTCTGTTATGTCTGATTTTGTATTCATATAGTGCTAAGGTGATACATGCAGATATTAGGTGATCCACTGTTTCAGTATTTCTGTTGCAGAACCAGCATTTTGGGTCATGTTTTCCCAATATGTTTGCCTGATAATTTTTTTCTGGCAAGGCATTGGTATTGTGCAGCCAGTATGAAAACTTCTGTTTTGGCTTTCAGTCCTAAACTGTGCAGACACTGATGGGTTTGGGTTACGTCAGCTTACCTGATTTGAGTCAAGTACTGGCCATGTAATGCCTTATCTTGCCATTTTTTCTTCAACTGCTCAAGAGTTGCTTCCTTTGCTTTTGTTTTTGTAGCCTTTGATGACACTGCTGGTGGAAGAGGAATTTCTTGTGTCACATCTGTGCTTAGATTTATTTCACACATTTATTTGGTACTTTCTTTTATCACAGAGTGAAACCTTTTGCTGGCTTCATGCTGTTTTACTGCCTGCATCATTCAATCATTAGTTGCCTCAAGATATTGTTGCAGGACAATTGTTGTTGTCTTGTAGAACAGCTCCAATTGGATTAGACCTCTGCCTCCTTAGATCTGAGCAGGTAGAGTTGCCCAATGTTTGCTTTAGGCTGGTGCATACGGTGACATGTGAAGTGCTTACGGGTCTTATCCATTCTTTTGATATCTTGTACTGTCCATTTAACTATCTTAAAGCTGTATTGAACAACAGGTACTGCTAAGCTGTTTATTTTTATATTCTATTTGAATTGAGCTCTGTGTTTAAGATAAGTCGCACTCATCTATAATAGTCTTTTCTGACTTCCCTTCATTTGGGTGTGACTAACCCCCCCAAACATGCTTAACGGCATAGAGTTATGGCCCTTTTTCTTCTGAGTTCAAATCCTGTCGTGGTTAGCTTTGTCTTTCATCCTTACGGTGTCGATAGAATAAAGTACGAGTAATGCACTGGAGTCGATTTAATCAACTTCCCCTTTCCCCCAAAATTGTTGGCCTTGTGCATAAAGTAGAAACAATTATTATTAACATTTAATGTCCTGTAGCACATGAACCCTCATTAGCAAGACATTTTTGAAAAGTACGAAAGAGCACTAAGCTGCGTCACATTGAAAGTACAAAAGAGCACTATGACTGCATCACATTGAAAATTATTGAAGAAAGCTGTAAGCCATTCTATTTGATGCTCTTCTGATTTAACCAAATTGTTATGAGTCACTCACTAAATATAGAGTAACCTAAGAATACAAAGTTGTAAAAGGCAGAGGGGCAGGACAATCAAGAAAAAAAAACATAAAACTTCAAATATCCAATATTTTAAACTTTTTCCTCTTTTTTTCCTCCAGGGGAAAGATCTCGACAGAATCTTGAAGACTTTGGAACACTGGGCTCACCGACTTTTCCCAAAGATGAAGTTTTCTGCTTGTCTTGAACGTATTGAGAAGCTTGCTGCCAAGCGAAGTGTCCAAGTTAGTGTATTTCATTCAAACTTTTGTTATTCGTATTTCGTATTTTGTGTTTGGGGTTCATTTTTCATATTTGTTGTATGGATATTATTTCACAATACGGATTTCTTTAGATATAACATTTTAACACACATATCCAGTCTACTCTGTAAGGTGGTCATGCTGGTGATACAACAAAAAGCACCCAGTCCACCCTGTAATGGTGTTTGTGACTTGTCAAAAATCATTTAGTCCATCCTGTAAGGTGCTCATTTTGGAACCACGATAAAAATCACCCATTCCACTTTGTAATAGTGGTTGTGCATGTGACACAATAAAAAAGTACCCATTCCATGCTGTGATGTTGGCTTTAGGAAGGGCATCCAGCTGTAGGAACTAAGCCAGAAAACTCTGTATGAGCAACTATGGTCACCTAAACTGACTTTTCTCCTAACATGACAACCCATCTAACTTATGATGATGATGCACATAGACTTCATGTTTGTTGATCCTATCGCAGAATATCAATCTCCTTAGATATAACATTTTAGCACACATAACTGCAGGCATACGCACCCACACACATACATAATCACCATTATTTTATGTCTACTTTTTCTTGTTGGTATAGGATGGACGGATCATTATAAACCAAATCAGAACTTCATTAGAGTTACTGTTCTAGACTTGCCAGGGAACATGTCTCACTTATGTTCTAGTTTTGGCATGGTTTCTACAGCTGGATGCCATCCTAATGCCAACATCTTTGTAAAGTCTCCTTACATATTTCTTACTCTATTTCTTGCCTACCCTTTACTATTCACAACTCCTGTACATCTCCCACATAAAAAGTTTACCCTCCCGTCAATCTACCTGTGATCCCACAACATTGGGCATATTGTATGGAATTCCTACCTACACTATTTCTAAATATTAAGCACAGCCATTTCCCTGATGGTACCTACTTACTGAAACTTTAGTCTTTCCTAGGTTTACTTTGAGGACCTTTGACTCCAGATTTTGCTTCATTTAAAACACTAAATCCATAGCCTACATGCACACCATGGTGTCCATCCTACTGTTGCCCCAGATGTCCATTGAAGTCACTAGCCATGATAATGAGGTCATAGTCATTCATCATTGAGGTAGTCTACAAGAGGACCTCAAGAAGTGATCCTTCCATTCATCTGCAACACTAGCTTGCGATGCTAATGTGTAGAAGTTCAAGACTAGTGTAAGCTTAATTCTCCTGTTATATAGCATAACGTGTGTGTCTGTTTCCATGTGTTTTCATTTTTAAAGCAGGTAATGGCATTTGATATCTTGCAGTGTAGCAGTTTGATGAACATCAATGGTATATATCATACTTTAAATAAAGTATAAGCTGGTGTTAGGAAAGGCATCCAGCCATAGAAAAACTTTTGAAAAGTCCTGTCCAACCCATGCAAACATGAAAATCAGATGTAAAAAGGATTATGATATATATGTATGTATGTGTACCACTTGTCATAGACTAGTTAATACTGGTTTCGAGTATGATGTCTCCTTACCAACAACTGACATATAGTTGCCTATCATTGTCTCTTTTCCATCCTTCTTTCTGTTTTTTTTGCATTCATTTTCTGTTTCTCTCATGTCCATTACATGTTTTCAGTCCTGTATTAAACGAATCCGACTTGACATGCCTGTCCTAGATGATGACTTTGCTCCGGCCCAACTCGATGATGAAGATGATAATCCAAACAAGGTAAGTGTTTGTGTATGTATATTAAAATTATAGTGATATTACTTGGTGTGTGAGTGTGTGTGTATGTATGTGTATATATATACTTGGTATATTTTTTGTTAGTTAATCAACTGACACTAGTGTGCGCAGGACAGAGCACTCGACGAGGTATATATGTGTGCATTCTGGAGTATTGGTATAATGAAGTAGAAGTTAGTAGGTTAGAATTTACCTCATTTATTTGTTACACAATCACTGTTATATGTATTTCAATGGTAACTGTTATGTAACAGTTATGACCTCATCAGACAACTATTACATGAACAAAAAGTTAGAACAAAAATAAAGATAAAAATTACTCATACTGTTTCCATTCAGTGATATCCCACTGATTGCTGACATATGAATTAGTGCAAACAACCTTGCAGCATCATCATAAAGGGCCTAAATAACACCTAGCTGTTGGTTGAAGATAGTCCTAACCCTACATCCTCCTAACCATCCTGAATGACTTAATGGTGACAAGGTCTGAAATCGTCCACATACTCAAGTATCAGGTCAGTTGTAAATTCTTTAGTAGTAGGGGGGTTACATGACAGCGAACCTTTGATTATGGCAGTGGGGGAAATGGAGTTAACTATCCTCTCAACAACAACAGTGGTCGAAACCACAACACCAAAATCTCAGTTAAATAGGAGGATTTAGGGATCCGTATCAATGGGTGTCTTTTGTTCATGTAATAGCTGTCTTATGAGGTCATAACTGTTACATAACAGTTTCCATTGAAATACGTATAACAGTGATTGTGGACATGGCTTAGTGGTTAGAATGGAGGCACATGGCTTAGTGGTTAGAGCATTGACCTTACAATCGAAAGGTGAGTTCAATTCTCAGACCGGGTGATGTGTTGTTTCCTTGAGCAAGACACTTTATTTCATATTGCTCCAGTTTACTCAGCTGTAGAAATGAGATGATAGGACTGGAGTCCCTATCATTCCACTGCAAAGTGGTCGTGGAGGTGCCACGGCAAAAAAAGCACCCAGCTCACACTGTAAAGTGGACGTGTAGGCGCCACGGAAAAAAAGCACCCAGCACTCACTGTAAATGAGGTTGGTGTTAGGAAGGGCATCCAGCTGTCGAAATCAAGCCAGAATCAGTTCTGTCCTACCCTTGCAAGCAGGGAAAAGAGGACGTAAAATGATGATGATGATGTGTAACAAAAAATTCTAACCTACTGACTTATACTTCATTGTTATCATCATCATCACTGTTTAACGTCCATTTTTCCATGTTAGCATGGGTTAGGCGAGTTGTCTTGTGAGAAATGCCAGGTTAGGTGACCATGTCTTGGTTATACAGAAATGATTTTGGCTTTGTTTCTACAGCTGGATGCCCTTCCTAACTGTAACCACATTTACAGTGTGGGCTAGGTGCCTTTTGTTATGTGTATATATATATATATATATATATATATATATATATATGTGCATGTGACTTAGTGGTTAGAACATTGGATTCACAATCATTAGTTTGGGAGATCAATTCCTGGATCAGGTGGGGAATTGTATCCTTGAGCAAGACACTTTATTTTATATTGCCGCTGTCCACTCAGTTGGTGCCAAACTGAAATCGACTTTTACTTTTAATTTGGATTACATCGGTGGAATGGAGATTGGAGACTGGTGTGCAAGGGTGACTGCTGGTCATCTACAAAAGCACCTTGCCTGGGTTTGTGCCCATGGCTATGTTATTGAAATAGATCTTAAGACCGTTGGTCACTGACAAAAAGAGCCATATATATATATATATATATATATATATATATATATATATATATATATATATATATATATATATATATATATATATATATATATATATATATATATATATATAGAGAGAGAGAGAGAGAGAGATACATACACACACAAACCTGCATTATTTATTGACCTCGAAAGGAAGAAAGGCAAAGTCAAATTCAACAGGATTTGATTTTAGAGCTCATATAGCCAGACCAAATCCCACAAAACATTCTATCTGATGTTCTGTGTGTTTGTGTCTGTTTATGTCCCATAATTTTTGTGATTTGACAAGTACCAGAATTGAAACAGTAATTACAATATGATCAACAAAAAACATACCTGCATGGCTGCAGGCTAATGACTGAAACCTGTAAAAGAATAAAATAATAATTTCTTTTTTTTTCTATTCTATTTATTATTTCAGATGCAAGTGGATGAAGTAACTGCTGCTGAAGCTGCATGGGATGATATGATGCGCACTCCAAACAATAATAATAATAATACTAGTAGTGTGTCCAGTACATCATACCTCACATCTCCAGCTTTGGTTTTCAACACATCAATAGCCTCTACTCCACCCATTACCAACCACTCACCATCACAAGTTACTGTAAGTTTCTTTGTTTTAATTTAATATTATAATTAAATTTTTCATTATTTATCTGGCATTTGGAGTATAATTTAACAAAGGTTCTTACATAAAATTATGGCGGAAGATGTTTTTAGGTGGATATAAACACTTTAAAATAAACAGTTGTATTGTAGAACCAGGGGTAGTTTCTGGAATTTTGGTAACAAAAGGGATAAGCTGGTGTTTGGAGCATAACTTAATGAAGGTCCTTACATAAAATTATGATGAAAGGTTTTTAGATAAATATAAACAGTTTGAAACAAGCATTTTTTTTTTATCATAGGATCAGGGGTTTGCTAACAAAAGTGTTTCAGCTGGTGTTTGGAGCATAACTGAACAAAGGCTCTTACATAACATTTTGTGGTTAAAGATGCCAAAGGTTCAGTGAAGGTATCCAAAGTTAAGACATGGGAAGTCTCTGGGGAAACTGATCATCAAATAAATTATTCTGGTAGACCATTGCTGACTTTGTAACAGAAATTCCAGTTCCACGACTACTATTAGGAACGTGTCTGGGGTTCTCCTCTCTTCAAAGAGGTGCATCCTGATGAAATGGAGAAAATTCTTTGCTAATATCCTAAATCCAGACAACATCTGATGTACATGAGGTGCATTTAGGAGCTATGACTAACCTCTCAGAAGCTGAGGTCATAAGGGAAATTAAAGAGCTGAAATGTGGCAAAGTCTCTGGGGAGGGTGAAACTTGGCCCAAGATGTTAAAAGCTTTAACTAGAGAGGGTATTCTCTGGCTGATCCATGTGTGCCAGGTGGCAATCTATACTGATAATCCCAATTTTCAAAAAGCAAGACGAGAGCTTCCCCAGTAAAGTCTATGCAAAGTGTTTGGTAAAGAAATGTAAGGATATTGTCAAGTTCAAACAAGCTGACGAACATTGTCGTTTTCGCCCTTCACGTGTGCTGTTTGTATCTTTTGATGGTAACAAAGCAGTTCTTTTTAGACATAGTACTGCTTTCCCTATACTAGTAAGGGGCAGTAAAAAGAGCCCTAAACAAATGCTTGTTAAGTCTTTTAATTTGGCAGTCAACTGTAGCTGGTTATCCAAATATGCAGTTGAAACAAAACAAAGCATTTAACATTTGGTTCTTGTAATGTTAGAACACTCCGGGATAGCTGTTCAAATCTGGAAATGAGTACCATCTATAGCTGGGGATTTAATCCTGAAATGGACTGGCGTCCTGTCCAGAGGGGAGTCTTGTACTCTCAGTCGCTTCACACCATGAAACCAGGATAAGCACTGGCTCAATGCACTGCTTGCAGCACATGAAGGCATGCAGGCACATCAGGTAGGCTATTCAACTATCAGCATTTTAAGGTTAAATACAACACATGAACAAGTGCTGATGCATTTGTTGCAACATCCCTTGAAGAGGCACACGAATTGATGAACCCCTTCTTGCTTGCCTGTAAGGTGTTTGATTTAACAATTAGCATTATAAAGACTGAGGTGGTACATCAACCAAAGCCACCACATCCAGACGACAATATATATATGATGGATGATGATCGCTGGGTGAAGAAGTGCCAAGTAATTCCAGTGGAAGAAGGCCTTGGTAGAGGAAGACCAAGGATGGAAGTTGTGAGAGCTGATCTCATACTGCTAAAGCTTATAGAGGAGATGATAAAAGGTACGCTACAAGTGGAGAAATGCTGTACTGAGAAGGACCTGCCCAACCCATACAAACATGGAATAAGAAATGTAAAATGAGGATGATGATATGTAAAGGGCAGCGAATTGACAGAGTTGTTAGAACGTTGGGTAGAATGCTTTGCAGTATTCCTTCTGGCTCTCTGCTCTCATGAGTTCAAATCCCGCTGCAGTCAACTTTTGTCTTTCATCATTTCAAGGTCGACAAAAAATGTACCAGTATAGTACTGGAGGGTGGGGTGGGGTGGGATTTTTTCTCTATATCTTTTTCTCATTTCCTCTTTTTCACACCCTTACCTTCAGCGGAAGAAATTGGCTATATTTAAAGCTGGAGAGGGAATGGGCTTTGCTATGTTTAAAGTACCCAAGAAACTCTGTTTGTCACTACAGCGCCTCTACAAGTCCATCAGGAGTTATAAGTCTAAATGAATGAATGATACTTAATATGTATAATGATGCATGAAAAAGTTAAAAGAAAATGTATTAGTTATGTAATAATGCATATAAAATAACACCCTCTCTTGGTTATATAGATCTTAAAGTTGCATCCATTATTGACTTACAACTAATTGGTTGGAATGAAACTTAGTAATAAGTCAAGGAGTACATGTATATTTGTTTGGTTATTTTTAATGAGATAATTAATAGTGTTGATTATACATTTATTTTAACTATTTCAGGTTCTTTCTGCTGAACTTAAGGAAAAGATTGCCAGGAATCGACAACTTGCTTTGGAAAGAAGGGCTGCTAGACTAGCTGCTAGTCAAAGTACTCCACAGAACAAGGAGAGTATAGCTGACAATCAGGATACTCCTAAGAACAAGGAGAGTATAGTTGACAATCAGGATACTCCTCAGAACAAGGAGAGTATAGCTGACAATCAGGATACTCCTCAGAACAAGGAGAGTATAGCTGACAGTCAAGATGCTCCACAGAACACAGAGAGTATAGCTAACAATCAGGATACTCCTAAGAACAAGGAGAGTATAGTTGACAATCAGGATACTCCTCAGAACAAGGAGAGTATAGCTGACAATCAGGATACTCCTCAGAACAAGGAGTGTATAGCTGACAATCAGGATACTCCTCAGAACAAGGAGAGTATAGCTGACAATCAGGATACTTCTCAGAACAAAAAGAGTATAGCTGACAGTCAGGACACTCCCCAGAACAATGACAGTATAGCTGACAGTCAGGATACTCCACAGAACAAAAAGAGTATAGCTGACAGTCAGGACACTCCCCAGAACAAGGACAGTATAGCTGACAGTCAGGACACTCCCCAGAACAAGGACAGTATAGCTGACAGTCAGGATACTCCTCAGAACAAGAAGGGTAGATTCTCCAGCCCAGATACTCCACAGAATATGGACAATATAGCTGCAGACCAGAATACCCCCCACAAAAGTGGTAATTACTTTTTAAACTCTCTTTTTAAGTGCTGGGTTTAGGTTATAGTCGCAGTTGTTGTATAACCCCATGTCAGGTCAAAAAGCATGTCTGGTCATTAATGAGGTGGTCAAGGGTTCTAAATAAGGTTAATTGTCATTGGATAAAATGTGAGGCTTATTCTTGGTCAGTTTGCATCATGTGGTGGAATCAGTATCTCAGCAACTGGTGACAGCTGCTGGATAGGAAACAACTCTGGCCTAGTGTGTGCTAATGGTCTCCTTTGTTTGCAGTGAAATTTTAAATGTTAGTTAAGTTTATGGAATTGTATTAAAAGCTAAGAGCACGAAATTAGCTAATAGAGAGAGCCCTGTTGGTGGCAGCAAAATGAAAGTTCAGTTTTAAGAGATACCACAAGCTATTGCATTATGTGCAGTTTCTTTTGTTTTAGCAGTGACAGAGAAGCAATCAACAATAATAGCGTAATGAAGCTGTTTGTTTGCAAAGAATTGAATATTATTATTTGATATAAAAGGGCGGTGGATTGGCAGTATCGGTAGAGGGTTGGACGCCGTGCTTTCCAGCATAGTTACGTCCCTTTACGATCTGAGTTCAAATCCCGCCGAGGTTGACTTTGCCTTTCATCCTTACGGGGTCGATAAAATAAAGTACCAGTAATGCACTGGGTATTTTCTGGCCTTGTGCCTAAAGTAGAAACAATTATTTGATATAAAACTCATGAATGCATTTACGTACCTGCTATGTTAGAGCAAAAAACGAAATTCTAATTTTTTATTTTTTTTTTATTTTCGGCAAATTAGGCTAATCAGCCAATGTATACTTTAGAGAATACTTATATATTCTCAAGAGTTATAGTGAGTGACAGGAGAGAGATACACAATCTTGATAAAAGGTGATAACTCAGGAACAATATTGTTGATTGTTTGTCTCTGTCACTGCTAGAACAAAAGGCTGGTGGTGGTCATCTAAAAAACATAGTATAATAAAGCTGTTTACTTGCAAACAAATCGAATATTCTTATTATTCAATATAAAACTCACAAATGCGTCTGCTATGTTAGAGTGAAATACGAAATTTTAATTTTGTTTTTTAATCATATATAACCACAAGGGCCACAAGGGAAAATTGAGTTAAGGGGGCAATGGCTGGGAGAGGGCAGACATGAGGGTGTATGTAGTGAGGGTGGTGTAGTGATGTTGAGAATAGTTTTTTAGTGAGTGCTAGTGGAAGTGTGGAGCACAAAGATAGGTCAGGCCACATATATGCTATAGATTGAGTCTTCTTCAGCACAGCATAGTGCCATCCCTTGCAGTCCTTTGTCATTTCTATTGTGAGGTTTAGTTAAGGTTGGTCTTCACAACATCATCTTATGTCTTCCTGGATCTGCCTCTCCCATGGGTCCCAGACACTGGAGTTTCTCAGCATTTCTTTATACAGCTGTTATCTTCCATGCACATCACATGTCCAAACCAATGCAGTCATCTCTCTTGCACACTACATCCAATTCCCCTTATGCCAAGTTTTTCCCTCAGTTTGCTTATCCTATGTTGCTCATGCACACTAACACTCGTTTCTTTCTAACCTCTGCAGAAAGAAAAGCATTTTGTTGTCAGCAGCAGTAATAGATCTCTAAATTTATTCCAGCTTGTTTTTATCCTAGCTATCACACTTTCAGTGCATCCTCCCCCACTGCTAATTTCATTGCCTAGGTAGCGAAAGCTGTCAACAACTTCTAGAGAGTCTCCCTGATAACTGAAGGAACCTATTTCATGTGTGCTCTTTGTGCTCAATTCTACCATGTATCTGGTGCATATAAAGTCTATCTTTTCCGTTAGCCTACTTGCAACCCCATTACATCTTGTGCATCCATAAATTACATTGTGTGCATTTATGGGATTTCTGCCCATCCCTCTCTGGCATTTAGAATAAGGCCACTTTTCTGATGGTATCACTTTCCTGTCTTCTTTCTTACTTATGACTTTTATCTTTGTTCAATTTACTTTTAGGCCTTTCAAGTTCTTCTAAGCTTGAAATTTTGTCTAACTCTCCTACAGATTCAGCTATAAGGACTAGATCATCAGCATATGGAAGCTCCCATGGAGTGCCAATTTTAAACTCCTCAGTGATAACCTGAAGGACATTGATTAACAGGAGTGAACTGAGGACTGATCCATGGTGTACTCACATCTGCACTTCAAATTCATCTCTGTACTCATTGTTAACTCTCACTCTGCTGGTTGCAGCCTTCAAAAGCCATTCATCTACACCTAGTTTCCTAAGTGCCCACCAGATTATGGAGCATGGGACCTTGTCAAAGGCCTCCAGATCTACAAATGTTAGATACAATGGCTTACTCTTATCTAAGTACCTCTCCTGTAATTGTCTCACCAGAAAAAGAGCATCAATAGTACTCCTATATGGCATAAATCCAAAATGTATCTCATTAATGTATCTAATTAGTTGTACTAGAACCCTTTCTGCAACTTTAATGATCAGATCCATCAACTTGATGCCCCTGTACTTACTTCTCTCTAGTGCATCCTCTTTGCCCTTGTTGCATTTTACAATGATACTGCTGCACAATTCGTTGGGTATGACACCTTCCTGTACTGCTTGATTAACTATACGTCTGACTAGCTCATATCCTACCATACGAGATGCTTCTCAGCGACTATACCAGATGGTCCAGCTGCTTTCCCTATCTTAATGCCCTTAATTGCTTTATCTATCTGTCAACTTCCGTGGCTAGCCCTACAGTAGAGTCTGCATGGGGTAAGCCCTCACTCCAATTTTTTTCCTCATTCAGCAGCCGCTCACAGTATGCCTTCCATGCCTCCCCTCTGGGAAGAACTTGGTATTTACAACCATTTGCTTGTTTACTGGCTAGGATGAAGTCTATTTGGCTTGTGTGTCCTCTTAAGTGGTAGGTAATCAGGTGGTTGGCTGGTTTCTTGAAGTTTGTGTTACAGATCATTAAGTTGAGAGAATTACAGAACTCCAGAAGTCTAGTTCCCTCCTCATTTCTTCTGCCATAACTGTACGTTCCATGCATGCCAGATAATCCATCATGTTTTCTAACATGTCTATTGAAGTCACTGGCTGCAATCATAAGACCACTGTCATCTGTTATTGAGGTAGTCTGTATGGGGGCCTCATAAAAATGGTCCTTTTGTTCATCAGCAAGTTCAGCTTGTGGGGTGTATGCAAATATATATATTATATGATTTTTTTTTTTGTTTTTCTAGATTCTTCTTTGTCTGATCTACCTGTGACCTCTGTCCATTCTTTGGTTAACTCAGACAGTGATGACCCTCAACAAGAGAAAGCCTTTTCAGGACAAGCAACCTTCCAAGAAGCTGAAGATGATGGTTTTCAAAAGAAAATTTGTGATTCTAATGATCCCAAAACATCACAACAACAAAAAGCTTGGCCAACTGAAATTTCCTGTAATGAAACTGCTGAATGTTTTGTTGGTGGTAATTCCACAGTAATTGACAATGTTGGAACTGAGAATGTTTTTTCATCTAACACTGAGAACCAAGGGGTGTGCAAAAGCATCACTTACTTGGAAGAGCCCAATCTCACAGAGAACCAAGGAGTGTGTCAGAGTGCGACTGATATGGATGAGCCAAGTGTTGCAGAACACCAACAGGCATCCCAGGATGTGACAGACATGGAACAGTAAAATGTCACAGAAAACCAACAGGTATTGCTCCATTTTATCAAAGACATACAACTGTTCAATATCACCAAGAACCAAGATGTCATATACCAGGATATGACAAATTTTGGCTGACAGTTTATGTAAGGACGTTAACTCAGATGAATGTGTCCAAACCAATGTTATGCTGGATGAGACCAAATATATTGCATGCAACTATAAAAGTGAAGTGCTGTTTTTTTTTGTTTTTTATTTCACCCAAACTATTCAAAATCTGTGTGGCATTAAATTATAACTGCATGGCTTGGTTGTTCAGCCATTCAACATAGAGAAAACACTTTTACGAACTGATCCCATGTGTCTATGCCATCACCTTTAGATATGAAATCTGTGATAAAATTCCTCAGCTGTGAAATGTTAAATAGGCAATCTTTAAATCAGGTTTTCATATATCTCCAGGCAAAAATGCTTGGATAAATTAACAGTGTTGTATCCTGGAATCACTAGGTGTTTCAGGTCTTACACTATACACTCTCATCCAGGTGATCCAACCACAGATGTAAATACTTGGACACATCTTCAATGTTGTGTATCCTGGAATCACTAGGTGTTTCAGGTCTTACACAATACACCTGCATACAGGTGACCCAACCAAGGTTGATTAAGCTTTAGCCTCTGTCTGGCATTCTACTGACCCTCCCTGGTCAGTTCTCTTCAGCCAAGCCATCTGGGTGATATCTCTGCTACTTCCATATTTTTCTAGATGGCTCTTCTGTTCACTCCCATAATGCCCAAGGTTCTGTACACTTTACTAAGGAAATGACCTGCAAACCCACAACTGCCAACCTCCACTGGTCTTATTCCTACAGTATTCCTCCAACAACTGGTGTTATTCACCTGTCAGTTAGTGTCAAAAAGAAAAAAAGGGAAATAACTTTATTAGTTTCATGCCATTGTCTTTCAGGCATTCTCTGATGAATCTTCAAGGAAAAATCCTTGTTTAATTGAGAATGTTTTTAGTCTCCTTCACCTTTTGGGTTTTTAATCAGTTTTTGAATGTTCATGTTTTGAACATCAGAAATTCAAAACTTACAAAAAAAAAAGAAGAAAAATAATATTAATAATAATGATTTTTTTTATCAACCACAAAGTGTTTACATCAAGAAAATCATTATGACAGTACAGGATTGAAACGGTGTGTGTGTGTGTTTGTGTGTGGGTTTTGCATGTAAACAAATTTTAACAATGTTAAAAAAAGGTAACAAAATTAAAACAAAGAAGGTTCTTCAATTGGAAGGAGACATTCAAGGGTCATTTGTGGAAAATCTCATAAAACCACAGATGCCCTGACCTTAATAATAATTAAAGTTTACTTTTTTTCAAAAACAATCTAACAATATAATAAAACCATTTTCCCTGCTAAAGCTGGGGTTAGCCTTGTGGATGTAATGACAATCCTCCACTTTGTCCTATCTTTTTCATTCCCACCCACCAACACTCTGGCTTTCATTTCTTCTTCCATCATCCTCCAGTCATATCTTTCTTGGTCTTCTTCCACATTCATTTCCACCGTTTTCCATACCCAGTTACTTTCATCCCCAACACATGACCTAACTGTTTCATTCCATTTCTCTTCTGTTCACTCCTGAGGAGATAGCAAAAGGCCAGATGGCATGACCACCTTCCCGTCCTGTGGTTGTAAACCCTTCATCTGGGATGCCACATGCAGCGACACATTCTCCATCAGCAACCTGGTGCAGTCTGCAACTAACCCAGGCTTTGCTGTACTTCAGGCCGAGGAAGGTAAACTCTCCAAATATCAATCGCTCTCTGACAGGTTTGCGGTCGAGCCTGTGGTAGAGGACATTTCTTGTGTCCTTAGCCCTAGGACCACCTCCATGCTCACCACTATTGGTACAGAATTGTGTGAGCCTTGAGAGCTGGAATGGCTCTTCCAACATGTCTCCCTCGCCATCTTCCAGGAGAATTCCTTCTCTATTCTGTCCGCTGGGGCAGCAGGGCGGCCAGCATGTGGGCTCCCATTTGTTCACAATAGTGTGTGATGGAGAGAGCGGGAGAGATAGAGGCAGTGACAGTGGGAGTTTATTTCCATTGTGTTTGAACCTGGTATATATGTATATATTTCCCACATTAACTGTATATATAAACACTGCAGTCCAAAAACAATATAAAGAGTAATGTGGAAAGTGATATATGTAATAAGGCTGAATAATGCAAAATGGATGGTAAGATGAAGGTAACAAAAAAGTTAGTTACCTGGTAATCTTTGTTTTTTTTCTATTGTTTCTTTTGTCATAATATTTCGGGACTTAAAATTCCCTTCCTCAGAGTATAAGGAACTCTCAGAGCAAAAATTTAAATCTTAATCTAATTCCAAAGAGAAGAAACTGGAACATTTTTTCTCTGAGAGTTTCTTATACTCTAAGGAAAGGTGTTTTAAATCCTGAAATAGTAGGAGGAAAGAAACAACAACAAAAAAAAACAAAGATTACCAGGTAACTAACTTTTTCGTTACCTTCATCTTTCCGTCCATTTTGCATTGTTTAGCCTTCTTACATATATCACTTACCACATTATATATTATATACAATGCTTCAAGCAAACTACATCATCTTATTAATATAAAGAGTAATAAATAACGGTGTTCAGAAAGCCAGTACAAAGCAGATGAAAGATGCTACTAGGGTAAACGATAAAATAATGTTTTTACCCAATATAAAGAGTACTTTTTTTTAATAAACAAATAAACAATCTCAACTCGTTGTTTTTATGCCTGTTTTTCCATGCTTGCATGCGTTAGACGAGTCCTCTCCAATACAGCATCCTTCTACTTCTTTCTTTCTTTATAAATCTTTGTGAAATTCAGTTTCTCAAGGTGGCTTTCAATACCTCTCTCATGTCTTGCTTTATTTTCCTCTTCCATAACTTCCTTCTACTTGGCACTCCTGGCACATCTTTACCCAACAATCATCAAAATAAAAAATCTCAAGGAAAAAACTAGGAAAAATCCATAAAATTCAGGAACATGTAAATCAATGTTCAACATATATGTTACAAAATGAAAATAAATGACAATATAGATTAGAGAAGACCCTTTGGTCCTGGCAAGCACTTCACAAACTCTTTAATATTGGTACCATGATAAAAGGTACCCAGTACATTTTGTAAAGTGGTAGGGCTTGTGCCATGATAAAATGCAGCCAGAACACTAATGAGGTTGATGTTAAGAAGGACATTCAACCATAGAAATCAAAGCAAATCATGGAATGTATGAGCAAGATGTGGTTTTCTGACCTGTCTAGTTTTGAAATTCATAGCTGGGTTTTCAGAATGTTTATTTATTAAACATGTATATTTTTAAATATACGAAATTCACATACATATATATATACAGCTATAATGAAGCTAAATTTTAATTCTACTTTTAAGTTATACAGCTTCATATGCTAATCAACCCACCAACACAGGCAAAAGAATTATATATTTCTGCCTGTTTCAAGATCCAGCAGAAACCAAGCGGAAGCACTGTCTTGATGAAAGCCAGAAACTCGAAATGAATAGATAGCTATTCTTCACTGCTTCTGCTGGAATCCGCTAGATGCGCTGGCCGTCAGCCTTTCAATTCATAGCTGGGCTTTCAATATATTTATTTATTAAACATACAAAATTTAGATATACGAAATTCACATACATGCTATGCCAAAGCTCAATTTGTTATATATACACACACATACATGCATGCACACTTATATTCCAAGAAACGTCTACAAAATTTTTCAAATATGCAATTCCATGACTTTGTTTTTTATTTAAAATCTTTTAAACTTTTCTTGTCAAATATATTTATTCAAAATATGGCGGGATATAGAAAAACATGTTGTAGAAATTTTTTCTTTTCTTTTTTGTTGTGTCAGTTATTAATCATTATCTTAATTATTATTGTTGCTGACTTCTTGTGTTTTATGAAAAAAGGGCAAGAGTGGTTAGATTGATGAGGCTGAATGGACCTACTTTGACAGTGATTTTCTAAGCAGGAGGAAACAAATTGGGTGAAAGTATTTTTCAATGCTTTTGATGCAGCAAAGTAATCCGAGGTTTTATGGAATTTTTCCTCGAGAGGGAGGGGGAGGGGTCATCCACTCATAATGAGGAACGTTTCCTTGATGACTTTGATTATAGGGTTTTCAATTGTTACTATTATTATTGTTATAACTACTTTTGTTTTGTTCATTTCCCCTTCCCTTTACCCAAATTAAATTCCATCTTTATGTTTTATTTTTATTTTTCCTTGTATTTCCCCCAACGTTGTACACCTTTGTGGCCAATAAAAGAAATCATCATTATTATTATTATCATCATCATAATCATCATTAGTCTTATTTTCATTGCATGCTATCACTGCATTATCGAGCATAACTCTGCGGCTTGGGTATGTGCAGTGTTGTATTTGGTGTTGTTTCTAGTGTCTTGAAAGTATTCTTCATAATATAATAGTAGTGCTATTTTGTTGAATGTTATATAATTTTGTAAGTCCTGGAGTTTTGGTTTTGTAGCTGTTTATTATCATTATTCCGTTTGTTGCTTTTCTTGAATCGTAAGAGATTTTGTAGGTATAGGTCACGTTTTAATACGTATGAGAGAATCGGTTACCCTCTGAGGGTAAAAAATTTGATTTTATATTGCTATTAGTATTGCAGTCCTTTCCGTCTCTCTCACTAATGTATGGCTTGACGTTGGGGAGGCCTTCGATGACACAAGCACTAAGGGCACTCCGGTTGATGTTCAGATTCGCAGTTTTGTACCTAGTGAAATATAAGAAAACAAACTGAATATAGATAACATAAAAATATTTTGATGATAATTTTGGGGATTATTAATCTCATCTTGAAAAAAAAGTTTTAATATTCACACTTTGAAAACTTGCCAAACAAAGTATAGAGAAAGCGCTTCAGTTGTGTCAAAAGGCATGATAACCTCTCTAGTGCTAGCGCCATGATTGCAAGGATTTTCTCACTTTGCAGAGTGCGGTAACATATGTAAGTGAGGTGTGTTCTGCTCCATCTGAGTGATCACTGACTCTGATTAAGTAATGGTATTAATACAGGTTCATCCAATCCTTGCGAGCCAGGAAAACGAACTTAGTGATAATGACACAATGTTTCAATTGATTTGATCTCCTATTGTCATCAGTTAAGTTTGAACTCAGAATATAAAAAGTCAGAACAAATACCGCAAGGCATTTTGTCCTATACTCTAACGATTCTGCCAATCCACCATTTTGCTTACCAAATATCAACATCTTCCTGTATACCTATGTTCTATTTTTAATTAATTTAAATTTCGAAGTTTACCTCTTTGATTATGAATTAGGCATTTAGCTAACATTTCTTTCTCTCCAAAGGATGAAAATTGAGTCATTAGAGCAGGGATCTCAAACTACCTTTCTATGGCCCATAGTAGAATAGAAACTTTGAAACAGAAAATTTGTTCCCCTACATTTTTTACTAATTCTCATATCATATGCATATTTATTTTGATCAAAAAATATTTGAATAGCTGCCTATCAGCTGTATTGCAGATTAGCATTATAACTGGTGAAAATCACGTCCCTCTCCATCTACTTTTGGTTCACTATGCCTCTCTTTCTGGATGCAATGGCCTTGTTGAGTCCTTTAGTTTGAGACCTCTGCATTAGAGCATAGTGTGAGATTCCTCATGGCATTTCTTCCAACTCTCTACGCTCTGAGTTCAACTTGAGCCGAGGTCAGTTTTGTTTTTCATCGTATAGTGAGGTTGATAAAATAAAGTACCTGTCTAGGATAGAAGATTAGCAGAATTGTTGTAGTGTCAGCTGAGATGGCTTGCAACATTTGCTTTGGTTCTCTGTGCTCTGAGTTCAAATCATGCTGTAGCTTACTTGCACGATAAATTGAATCCCAGTTTAAAAGTATGAACAGGCTCTTGGTTGTATTTAGTGGTGTCCACTCTGTTGCAAAGTGAATGCATGTGGCCTAGTGGTTAGGGCATTGGACATACAATCATAATGTCCTAGGTTCAATTCATGGATCAGGTTGTGTGTTGTGTTCTTGAGCAAAACACTTCATGTTACTCCAGTATACTTAACTGAAACTAAGTACCTGCAGTAGTTGATGGTTTAACTTTGTGATGAACTAGCATCCTGTCCAGGGGGTGGGGGAGTCTTATACTTTCAGTTGCTTAACACCAAGGAAACTGGGATAAGCACTGGCCATGTGACAGACATTTAACCCTTTAACATTCACATTACTCTATATATACTATTATATTTTCATGATAAAGGCTTTACTTCGCATAATTATCTCACATAATATCGAATCTATGAGATTTTGAAAGTATTTATTTTGAGAACAATACCTTAACATCAGTTTGAATGACCAGTTACAGCCAGTTTCAACAGAAAAAGGTAGAGAATTTTGGCTGGTTTGAACATTAAAGGGTTAGATCCTGTTGCAAGCATTTGGTTTGTGGGTATCTTTCAATCTTCCTTGTCTTTCGCCAGACAGAACATGAATTTGTGTAATTATATAACTTTTTTGGTTTACTACACAAAATACATAGTGCAAGTTTTGTAATTCTAATTCTACATGTTCCTTTATTGTTTTACTTGTTTCAGTCAGTAGATGGTGGCCATGCTGGGGCACTACCATGACATTTTTTGAAGTCATGTACATATTTAATAATCTTTTTGTCAAACTGGTAGGTTAAAGGACATAAACAAAGAGTAAATGCAGACACTTGCACACACATGTGTGTCGGGGAGAAGTGTGTCTGTAATGATAATGGTGTACTTGCCCTCACTGATACTGATAAGAAGATAACCTGGAAGTGTCACTACAAGAGACTATTAAATGAGGAGAATATATGGGAAAAAGATAGTCTGCCCCAAATGGATCCAATAGAAGGACCAGCAGTGCAAGTTAAAGGTAGTATAATAAGTAAGGCAATCAAAGATATGAAGACAGGCAAGGCAGCTGGGCCTTCGGAGATAGTTGCTGAGATGTTGAAGGCATCTGGAACATACTATGATGGGACATACTATGGTCACCAAAAGACTGGCATAGCAGCATCATCATTAACTGCTACAAGGGTAAAGGGGATGCTCTAGATAGGGGAAACTATAGAGGCATTAACTTAGTTGACCAGGTCATGAAAGTCACAGACAGAGTTATAGCACAACTAATCAGAGCAAATTGATGTAGATGAAATGCAGTTTGGGTTTGTGTCAGGTAAAAGTACCACAAACGCTCTTTTCCTTGTACGACAACTACAAGAGAAGTAGCTAGCTAAAAGTAAACCCCTCTACTTAGCTTTTGTAGACCTGGAGAAAACCTTTGACAGAGCCCCACTCCATTATCTGGTGGGCTCTTAGAAAACTAGGTATAGATGAATGGCTTGTGAGAGCTATACAAGCTATGTATAAAGAAACAGTCAGTAAGGTTAGAATTAACAATGAATATTGTGAAGAATTTAGTGTAAAAGTTGATGTTCATCAAGGCTCTGTCCTTAGCCCCCTCCTATTTATTATTGCCCTTCAGGCTATAACAGAGGAGTTCAAGACCGGCTGCCCATGGGAACTCCTATATGCAGATGATCTAACTCTGAATCTATGGCTGATTCGAAACATGGAAGCATGGCCTAGAAAAGGCCTTAAAGTTAACTTGTCTAAGACTAAAGTTTTAGTTTGTAGAAAGGAAAATAGGGCACAGGTGCCCTCAGGGAAATGGCCATGCTCAGTGTGTAGGAAAGGAGTAGACAGAAATTCCATTTTATGTCCCAAATGCAAACTATTGGTACATAAAAGATGTATTGGGATCACAGGTAAACTATCTAAGAACGTAGAATTTATATGTGGCCGATGCTCAGGTGCAATAAGTAGCAAGTGTCCAAAGGATACTAGCTCCTTCTATTGCCCAGATGGTTCTATAGAAATAGTGGACACTTTCTGTTACCTGGGTGATGAAATCAGCAGTGGTGGAGGGTGTTCTGAAAGTACAGTAGCCAGAGTCAGAATGGGATGGAAAAAGTTCAGAGAGCTTATATCGCTGTTGGCCACAAAAGGTTTCTCTCTAAAAATGAAAGGCAGATTGTATGATGCTTGTATACGAACAGCAATGCTACATGGCAGTGAGACATGGGCATTGCATGCAGAGGACCTGCGCAGACTGGAAAGGAACGAAGTATGCATGCTCCGTTGGATGTGTAATAGTAATATACATGAACGGCAAAGCATAAATGAACTAAGTGAGAAATTAGGAATAAGAGGGATCAGATGCTGTTTACTTGAGAGAAGACTACGTTGGTATGGCCACGTGATGCGCATGAAAGACGACAGCTGTATAAAAAAGTGCAGGGCGATCAAAATTGATGGTAGTTACGGAGTAGGTAGACCCAGAAAAACCTGGGACGATCTGATAAATTCGGACCTTACACACTTGCACCTCTCTAAGACAATGTCACTGGACCGAGATCTTTGGCGCTACGCAGTAATACGGAAGACCTGCCTTGCCTATGTACAAAGCAAAACGTACAGTCAGTAGGCACCTCTTAACCAAATATACACCCCAATCCACTCCCCCTACCCTATCCTCCCGCCCCCACCAACACCACCCTCTCTGTAAAGTTGGTACCACAACATCCAGTCCAAATAAATGAGATAATGAGATCGAGATCGTGTAGGTGTCACAACAAAAAAACACACAGTCCACATTGTAATGTGGCCGTGTAGGTAACAGTAAAAAGTTCCCAGTTCCACACTGTAAATGTGGTTGGTGTTAGGAAGGGCATCCAGCCGTAGAAAACCTGTCAGTAGTCCTATATGAGTGAGACATGGTCACCCAACCAACCTTGCCTCAAGTGGGACAACTCCCGTCTAACCCATGCTAGCGTGGAAGATGGACGTTAAACGAAGATGATGATGACGATGAATAGAGCATATAAGCCCCTTTAACAGAAAAATGGACATTAGCACTTATATATATACTGTAAGGAGAAAAATGTGGAAGTTGAAGGACCCCTCTGCCAGAAACAAATTTAGTGAAATGTTACTTGATGCTTTCGACAGTAAGGAAGAGCAAATAAAAGCATACAATATAGAGGAGCAGTGGAAATTCCTGAAAGATAATTTGCTGAAGGCAAGAGATGAAATCTGTTATTGGAGCAGACCTTTAGGGTAAAGGAGAATGGCTTGGTGGTGGAACAGTAGGGTGGAAGAGACAATTAAGGCTAAGAGGCGGGCTTGGAAAGAATGGTGAGATGGAGGCAGTAGAGAACACCATCAGGTGGCTAGGAGAGAAGCTAGGCAACAAGTGTACTTTGCAAGAAGGGAAGCAGAGGATAGAAAGTTTAAGCATGTTCTGCAATGCAAGGACCAAAGCCTTTGACAGAGTCCCCCGCTCCATTATCTGGTGGTCTCTTAGAAAACTAGGTTGAATGGCTTGTGAAAGCTATACCGGCCATGTATAGAGGAACAGTCAGCAAGGTTAGAATTAACAATGAATATAGTGAAGAATTTAGCATAAAAGTAGGTTCTGTCCTTAGACCCCCCCCCCCCCCCCCCCCCATGTTTATTATTGCTCTACAGGCTATAACAAGAATTTAAGACTGGCTGCCCATGGGAACTTCTATATGCAGATGATCTAACTCTCATAGCTGAATATATGGCTGAACTAGAGAAGAAATTCCAAACTTGGAAGCATGGTCTAGAATGAAAAGGGCTTAAAGTTAACTCGTCGAAGACTAAAGTTCTAGTATGTAGAAAGGAAAATAGGGCACAGATTCCCTCTGGGAAGTGGCCTTGCTCATTGTGTAGGAAAGGAATAGGTAGAAATTCCATTCTATGTCCCAAATACAAGCTATGGGTACATAAAAGGTGTAGTGGAATCACATGCAGGCTATCAAAGAATGTAGGTTTTATATGTGGCTGATGCTCAGGCACAGTAAGTAGCAAGTGCCTGCAGGATAGTATCTTCTTCAATTTCCCAGATGGTTCTATAGAAATAGTCGATACTTTCTGTTACCTGGGTGATAAAATCAGCAGTGGAAGAGGGTGTTCTGAAAGTACAGTTGCCAGAATAAGAACAGGATGTAAAAAGTTCAGAGAGCTAATACCACTGTTAGCCGCAAACGATTTCTCCCTGCTTGTATATGAACAGCAATGTTACATGGGAGTGAGACCTGGCATTGTTGTGCAATGGACCAGTGCAGATTTGAAAGAAATGAAGCGTACATGCTCCGATGGATGTGTAATAGTAGTATACAAGAACAACAAAGCATAAATGAACAAAGTGAGGAATTAGGCATAAGAAGGATCAGATGCAGTATACTAGAGAGGAGATTGCGTTGGTTTGGTCATGTGATGCATATGAAGGATGGCAGCTGTATAAAAAGGTGCAGGGCGATCAAAATTGATGGAAGATACGGAGTAGGAAGACCCAGAAAGTCCTGGGATGAAGTGATAAAAGCTGATCTTGCACACTTGCACCTCTCAAAGTCAGACACAGGATCGAGATCCTTGGTGTTATGCAGTAATACAGAAGGCCCGTCTTCCCTTGTGCACAGACTCAAACATACACCCAGTTGGCACCTCTTAATCCCCTATAGTCCACTTCCATACACTCCCAACACCACCCTCTCATTCCTGCCCACACCACCCTTCCCCCTGCAAAGTTATGTTGGTATCACACCAACAACTAAAACACCCAGCCCACACTGTAAAGTGGTCGTCAAAGAGACATGGCAAAAAGCACCCAGCATACACTGTAAATGTGGTTGGCGTTAGAACTTGCCTCTAATGGGACAAAACTGTCTAACCCATGCTAGCATGGAAAATAGACATTAAACGATGATGATGATCATGATATGCCCTCTTTGGACTTTAGTCTTCACATTTATTATTATTACTATAAATATATATATATATATATATATACAGTACTTAATACTACTCTACCCTTTCAAGCATGTTTCAGTCTTTTGTAATTTGACACTGACCTGCTTAGTCATTTCGCCATTACTCTCCTATTAATATTAGTTCTAGGGCCATTGCTTGAATTAACTTTTATTAATTTAATTCATTCCTTTATTTCTATTATGCTTACCTACCCCTTATTTGTGTTGCATTGGATTGTAGCAATTTTCCCGACCTATATCGGTATGTAGATATTACTTGTTCTGTTTTGTTTTTGTCCAATGTCCATTGTGTTTTCATCCTGAATATCTATCCATAGATATCTGCGTGTTTTCTATTGATGCACTGGTGGTGAATTGTCCAGTCTAATATAGCATCCGAAACTATAATGATCCACAGAAGACAACCAATGAGCGGGATTGTCCACATGTTTGTTTTTTCTGCATTTTCTGTTTCCTACATTTCTCCCACATTTCATCTTTTAACGATATATATATATATATACAGATCTAGCTGTCGAAACAGCCAGAGCTCAGCCATCGGGGTCCTGGATCTTTTCATATATATATATATAAATGTAAGTATGCATATGTATCAGCTGTGTTAGGGCGAGAAATAAAATTCTAATTTTATGTGTGTGTATTATGTATTTCCATAGAAAACGTAAAGGAAAAAGAGTGCTCTATGTATAGTACAGAGCTAACACATACATATATTCTTTTACCTGTTCCAGCCATCCGGTTGAGGCCATGCTGGGGCTATATATATATATATATATATATCCACACACATAACCTGCTTTCATACAGTTCCGTGTACCAAACTTCATTCGTGGCATTCGTCTCAACCGGAGGCTATAGTAAGTGCTATGCAGTGAGACCAACCATAGAACTCTTGTTGTTAAATGAACTTCTTAACCACACAGCCATGCTTATTCTTGTGTGAGATATGATTTTGATGTTCTAGAAATAACTGTTGCAGCTGATTTTCGGTTATACCTTGGATTACATTAATGGGGAACTGATGTTTGTATATACTAGGGTCTGAAACTCAAGGGCTCTAAAGAGCCATTATGTCCTGGAGGGAGAGGTACAATGGGCCAAAAATAAGATGGGGTGTGATTTTCACCAGTTATATTGCTAATCTCCAATAGAGCTGATAGGCTGCTATTCATATATTTTTTGATCAAAATGAAAACACATATGATAATAAGTGGGATATATGATTTACTACAAAATGTAGGGGAACAATGTTTCCTTAATTCCATTTTTACTTTTTGCAAATTCCCTTTTTTACATTTTCACTTTTGATAGATACAGTTGTTTCTCCATGTTATTATATTTCATAGCTAAATTGCAATAAATATTACTAAAACAGAGAAAAGAAATCAATGTGCTCTAAAAATTTTTCTTCCGCGTGCCAAGTAGTTTGTGGACCACGTATTTGAGACTTTGGGTATATACATATACACTTTCTGTGTTGAAAATTTAGCCTACTAGTGTCTTGTGTCTGCATATAGTGGCCAATAACAACAGCAACATGAAGTAGTCGATGAATGAGTATCATGCCCCACTCATCCGCTCTCCTTCTCCAATGTGCAGAACCCTAACCGTATTCACACAGAGAGAGAGAGAAAGAGAGAGAGAGACACAGATTAAAAGTTTAAACAAACAATTTCTGCTTTCACCCATATAAGGGATTTTCTGAAACTGAGAAATATATCAATGTGTTAATAATAAATATTTACTCTACGGTTTTATATATATACTGTTAACACGCACACACACACATAAATGGAAGGAGGGCGCAGTAGAGAAAGACCACAAAAATCATGGGCAGAGGTGGTGAGCGCTGACCTCAGATCGCTGAAGCTCAAAGAGGAGATGACGAATGGAGAAATGCTATGCTGAAAAGGACCCGTCCCACCCTTGCAAGCAAGGAAAAGGAGACGTAAAATGATGATGATGATGATATATATCTATACTAATAAAGCTTTCGGCCCTATGTATGTAACAAACTTTTCGCCAAACGGCTGGACCAAATGGCACCAAATTTGCACCATAGATGAAACTTTTGCCAAGTAAGAAAGTGAGGGTATTTTTGTCTATTAAATTTTGTTAAAGGATTAAAGATATTATTTAAATAGTCACTTCTTTAAAATTTTCAAATGTCAACACTTCCGGTTATACGACATTCCTCTCTCTTTCTTACTCTGTCTTTTTAGATAGATACATAGCTATAACGTCGCACCCTTATAATATGTCTCTGTATGCCTGGCTGTCTGCATTATGAAAACCATTCATTGACTTCGCTATCTATGTGTGTGTATATATATATAGTGTGTGTATATATATATATATATAAATATATAGTGTTAGTATCATAAATAAGAGACAGTTTAATTTTTACATTTTATTACAGCATTCCTTTATACGTATATATACGTATATATACATACATAAACAAGTTATTTACAGTTGTATAAAAAAGAAGTATAATTGTTTCTACTTTTGGTACAAGGCCAGCAATTATCCCAGTACATTACTGGTACTTTATTATATATAATATATATAATACAACATTCCTATCTCTTTCTTACTCTGTCTTTTTAGATAGATACATAGCTACAACGTCGCACGCTTATAATATCTGTCTGTATGTCTGCCTGTCTGCATTGACTTCCCTTCTAACCAACTTTTAATTAATTATATATATATATATAATTATATATTCGTGTACATATTTTCAACAGTAATACTATACTATAATATATATTTTCAACAGTAATACTATACTATATATTTTCAACAGTAATACTGTACTATATATTTTCAACAGTAATACTGTACTGTACTATATATTTTCAACAGTAATACTGTACTATACTATATATTTTCAACAGTAATACTGTACTATACTATATATTTTCAACGGTAATACTCTACTATACTATATATTTTCAACAGTAATACTATACCATATATTTTCAACAGTAATACTATATGTTTTCAACAGTAATACTGTACTATATATTTTCAACAGTAATACTATACTATATTTTCAACAATATATAGTATAGTAATACGATACTATATATTTTCAACAGTAATATTATACTATACTATATGTTTTCAACAGTCATACTATACTATATATTTTCAACAGTAATACTATATATTTTCAACAGTAATACTATACTATATAATAATACTATACTATATAATAATTGTTTCTACTTTTTTGGCACAAGGCCAGCAATTACCCAGTGCATTACTGGTACTTTATTTTATCGACCCCGTAAGGATGAAAGGCAAAGTTAACCTCGGCGGGATTTGAACTCAGAATGGCAAGGACCGTAACTCTATTCGTCAAAGCATGGCGTCCGACCCTCTACCGATACTGCCAATCCACTATACTATAACAGTAATACTATACTACACAGACGGCTTATCGTCTGTTTATCCAAGCGAAGTTAAGTAAGTCAGCTATATATATATATATAAATTTTGAGTATATGTTGGTTGTATACCAACACCTCAGTATGCATTTTATTTTATTTTATATATATATATATCTGGATGCTGTAGAACACACCAATGGTAGCCGGGCATCAGCCGGATAGGCCAGCTAGTATATATATATATTTATTGCAACTTTCTATATATCTATACACAATTTTTATTGAGTTTTCTCTGGATATATTTTTGTATTATTATTACTGTATATTGGTGATGCGGTGAATTGGCAGTATCGGTAGAAGGTTGGACGCCATGCTTTGACGCATAGAGTTACTGCCCTTGCCATTCTGAGTTCAAATCCCGCCGAGGTTAACTTTGCCTTTCATCCTTACGGGGTAGATAAAATAAAGTACCAGTAATGTACTGGGTAATTGCTGGCATTGTGCCAAATGTAGAAACAATTATTACTGTATATAGAAGGGCGGTGGATTGGCAGTATTGATAGAGAGTCGGACACCGTGCTTTGCAGCATAGAGTTACGTCCCTTTATGGTCTGAGTTCAAATCCTGCCGAGGTTAACTTTGCCTTTCATCCTTACGGGGTCGATAAAATAAAGCACCAGTAACGTACTGGGGTCAATTTAATCGACTTTCCCCTTCCCCCAAATTACTGGCCTTGTGCCTATAGAAATCATTGGATTGGCAGTATCGGCAGAGGGTCGGACGCCATGCTTTGACGCATAGAGTTACGGCTCTTGCCATTCTGAGTTCAAATCCCGTCGAGGTTAACTTTGCTTTTCATCCTTATGGGGTCGATAAAATAAAGTACCAGTAATGCACTGGGTAATTGCTGGCCTTGTGCCAAAAGTAGAAACAGTTATTACTGTATATAGATAGAAATACTGAGATGTATCGGTGGAAAGATTGTTTTATAAACTTACCATTGTTCTGTGACTGTGTTGTAACATTCCACACGGGAAATGGTGTTGAAACCATCGAAACCACCAATGGCAAATATCATACCTTCCAAAACCTGTAGAAAATATATATCACGTATGTAAGTATGTATGTTCTTCTGGTTTTATAATTTCACAAATTTTTGTCAATAGAAAGAGAGAGAGTCGGTTTCTAGCATAGATACGAGACTTTCTCATTTGAATTTACACAACATCAACTAGGTAGATATGTATGCATGTCTGCATGCATGCATGTGTGCAAGTATGGATGCTATCGTATGTATGGATGTTTATGTTTTGAGTTGTATGTGTGCATGTGCATATGCTTTGTATCTGTACATGTGTATATGCAGTTATTAGATACAGAATTTTCGGAATGTTTTACATATTTTTACTGTTCCATTAATGGATTGTACTTTTAATTTCCTAACTAGTCGTGTTCTTTTTATTTCTGTGAAGCCCAGCTTCTCAAGATTTGTATTGAGGCAGTTACTAACATACCCCAGTGCCCCAATAATCACAGGCATAAATCTGAAGGTGTAATCAGGGTAGAGTATCTGCAGATTTCTCATCAGTTCTGCATAAATATTCTCCTTTTCGCTAATCTTTGATATTATATTGGCATCTGCTGGGCAGCTAATTTCCACTACTGTGCATGCCTTCTTTCCCCTGTCCCATATCATTATATCTGGTCTGTTATGACTGCATTTTATTGGAGTTTTTACTGGAACATTCCAGCAGTACTCTTTCATATTATGTATATGTATGTCTTCTACATTGTTGTAGCTTTTAATGTGCTTATTATCGGGGCTATCTTTTCTACGGATTGCATCATAAAGTGCATTCCTATCTCTTTTGTCAATCAGGTGTGTATATATGTATGTATATGTATGTATGTATGTATATATGTATGTATGTATGTTCTTCTGGTTTTATAATTTTACAAATTTTTTCCAATAGAGAGAGAGTCGGTTTCTAACATAGACACAAGACTCTCTCATTGGAATTTACACAACATCAACTAGGTAGATTATGTATGCATGTCTGCATGTGTAGATATGGATGTGTATGTTTTGAGTTGTATGTGTGCATGTGTATATGCTTTGTATCTGTACATGTGTATATGCAGTTATTAGATGCAAAACTTTTGGAATATTTTACATAATTTACTGCTCCATTAATGGATTGTACTTGTAATTTCCTAACTAGTTGTGTTCTTTCTGTTCCTGTGAAGCTTAGCTTCTCAAGATTTGTATTGAGGCAGTTACTAACATACCCCAGTGCCCCAATAATCACAGGCATAAATCTGAAGGTGTAATCAGGGTGGAGTATCTGCAGATTTTTCATCAGTTCTGCATAAATATTCTCCTTTTCGTTAATCTTTGATATTATATTGGCATCTGCTGGGCAGCTAATTTCCACTACTGTGCATGCTTTCTTCTCCCTGTCGCATATCGTAATATCTGGTATGTTATGCCTGCATTTTATTGGGGTTTTTACTGGAACATTCCAGCAGTACTCTTTCATATTATGTACATGGATGTCTTCTACATTGCTGTAACTTTTAATGTGTTTATTATCGGGGCTATCTTTTTACGAACTGCATTGTACAGTGTTTTGGCCACTACATCATGCCTCATAGGTAGATAGTACCGCGATGACATCTTTGGACAGCTGCTGATGACATGGGTGATATCCTCGATGTTAGTTCTGCAGAGTCTGCACTTGTTATCACATCTAGGTGTTTTGCCTGCATCCCTATCTCTTTTGTGAATCAGGTATTTTGTGTTAATCTCCTGTTCTTGGATTACAAAAGTGTATCCTTCAAAGTGGGAGCCAATATAGCGGTTGTTGGTCCAAGATAGACTACTTTCCTTATCTATATTACTCTCACTCTGGAGCTTCCTGGCAACATATCCATGCATGATTTTTTGCTGATAAGCATGCAGTTTTTCATCCATGGATTCACTGCGATACTGCTGAGTGACTTCCATGGGTGTGAGTTTTTGATTATCACACAGGGAATATCTCTCGAGGAGTTCCTTCCCAACTCTCATGATCTTATATGTTGCATGCAGATAGACTTGCTCGAGAAACGGGCTCCTACGCTTCGAGGTTCGTAGATGTTGTCGGAGAGATATGATGCGACATTCAAATGTTGTCTGGACTGATGTTAGGCCTCTGTCTCCCTGCTTGCATTTCAAGTAAAGGCGGTCTATGTCATTGTTGATGTGGAAGTTTCCGGTGTTGTTTAGTATTTTTCAAGTTCCAACATCAACTGCTTGGATTTCGTCTATCGTCCAATTGAGTATTCCAAACGTTGGTGTTAGGACAGGCACAGCAAACACATTGTGAGCCAGTGTTTTGTTTTGTGCAGAGAGTTCCGATGACCAAATCTTTCTTAATCGGGTGTAGTATTCCCTTGTTACGCATTCTTTATTACAGATACTATTATAGGATATGTTCTCATCTATCCCCAGGTATCTGTAGCAGTCCTCATCAGATATCGGTGAAACAGTTAGGGCATTGATGACAATGTTCCTAGATTGGGTTGTTGTTTTTCCCTCAGTGACACTTATTATTTTGCCCTTCATATCTCTATAGACTGATGTTTGGTTTCATCTGAATCTTTTATTAAGCACCTTTCTCTCATCTACTTTCTTCAGGTATCGGCGTTTTTCACTAACAGCTATCAATTCTTGTTTGGGGGTGATCAGCTTATATTGGAGAGTTCTGGTTCTACTGTTACCAAACATCGTCTCTATTTTATTTTTCACTCTTTGTTGGTGATGAGTGAGGTTTTTTTTGTGTTTGTTTGCATGTAAGGAGCATTGTCACATATCCTATGTTTTTTCGTAGGTCAGCACTCTTTTTTTCTATTTTAGTTATATATGATGGTATTTTTGGTGGTGTTTTGTTCTTGTTAATATCTCTGCTATCACCAAGATAATGCTTCACTGTCATTGCTAAGGCATATAAACAGGCGTTGATTTGCCAAAATGTTGGGGTTTTTATCCGTCGTAAATATTCATCCCCTATTTCGTCAATAATACGTAGTATTTCGTTATTTTTCCGTTGAGGGAAATTTTCAATTGTTTATACTTTTGATTATCATTATCGATAGTATTTTCCACAACAGTCGAGGTAGACTCGGATGGTACACGTGGTGTCACATTTATTCGATTATTATTATTATTATTTCTTCGATTATTATTATTAGCGATAGTGTTTTCCCCAGCATTCGAGGTAGACTTAGATGGTACAGGTGGTGTCAAGTTTCTTACAGGCAGTTGTTTCAAGGCGCTGTTCGACCTGGCTGCTAGGAAGTCTAGTAGCATGGCGACCTGTAGCATGTGTTGATGATAACATGTTTGTTGTGGGGGACTTACAATTAATAATATTTATCTTATTTTTTCGTTCAACAAACGTCGCTTGTTGGCGTAATTGTTTCGCTGTGAAATAATTTAGCTCTGGGTGCATTTCGTCCCAGTGTAGCTTCATTCTATTCATATAGCCAATGGAGGGATTGTTTTTTTTGCCATTTTATAACAATTAAATAAATCATTATTAAGTTCGCAACTCCAAGAGAAATACGATTTATAATTTCTGTATGTATGTATGTATATATGTATGCATGTATGTATGTGTGTGTGTGTATATCTGTGTGTGTGTGTATGTGCGTGCGTGTGTACGTGTGTGTGTATGTATGTTATGGTTTAATTAATTTATAAACTTTCACCAATAGAGAGAGAGAGCCAGTTTCGATCATATAAACAAGACTCTTTCATTGGAATTTAGACAATATTAACTAGATAAATACATATGTATGTCTGTAACGTTACTCGATAAAGTGCGTAGCTCGGAGATGAGAGAGTCACTCCAGGTAGAGCCGTTAATTCTCTGATTTGAGACATCACTGCTCCGATACTATGGGCATGTCATTAGAATGTCTCAAGAAAGAATCGCTGGACAGATTTTATGGGCAAAACCAACCGGCAGGAGACCCAAGGGTAGACCCCGAGCAAGATGGTTTGACAACATCCACGAGCTTGGTTGGTCTCGCTTGGGGATCCAGCTGGATTAGTTGGAGATGGTTTCTTCTGAGAGGAGCCGCTGGAAGGAGTGTTTGAGGACTCTTCCCCCATGACCCTCTCAAGAATAATTGGGAGAAGAAGAAGAAGAAGAAGAAGAAGAAGAAGAAGAAATATTTATCTTTTTCTTTCCCCTTCAGCAGCTGTATATATAGTGGTAAGAAACTCTCACGAGAGCAAGACAGCAGACGTGTTTCGGCCCTTAACTCCTTACACTCTAAGGGGGCCGAAACACTAGCTATGGTAAACCGTGCCTCTGTTTGGTCGTCTATTTGTTGTGGTATACAAACTCTTTTATTAAAGGGTAATG
>OZ024742.1:62139185-62191685 GCA_964016885.1 Eledone cirrhosa
GCCTGTGTGGGGTGATGCATAACTGTATATATATTTATATTGATGCATGTGTGGATATGCATACATACGCGTATGTCTCTGGGTGCGTGTTTACACATGTATATTTATATTCCTTTTTATATTCTTTTCACACAATATGCACTGCGCAGGTATCTTGCCTCTACCCACAGTGTTTTAGCAAACTTTCCAAAAATATTTTTTTTTATAAACATTTTTTTATAGTCTTTTTAAACACTTACCTCATACCATAATTCTTTATTTCATTAATTCTTTATATATATTTTCAAACACTAACCTCATACCATTCTCATCACTTCATTAATTCTTTATAGAGCGAATCCCCTTTAACAATGTCTAAACAGCTTTAAAAAAAGCCCCACCCCAACCTAGTATAACCTACCTCCCTTATGTCTCCCCTCATTCCTTTCCACTCACTCTTCCGTGACAAACTGATGACCAGTAGAAACTCCCCTACTCCTAATACAACACCGCATTCTTTCATGTCACATCACCCACAGCCATACAACGTCCACACACACACAGCACTTTCGCCTCACCACGTACACGCCGAAACGTCTATGACAAACCAAAACACCACACCCCTCAACTCTTGCTCCCACCACCACCCCATCACTATGTTCATACCCCCCACCACCTATCACACATATCAAAACATTCCTCATAGCTAAACCACCAATCAAAACAACATAAATTGACCACCATATGAATGCGAAACGTTACAGACATTTCTATGCTTCATATGTTCCTTCTGTCATTACAACAGCAGAGGTCCGACGAGCTTTAGATTCCAGAGTCAGGCCAGATCGATACAGATCGTTGAACTGATCAATAGCTCTAGACCTGGCTACTGACGTGAACTTAAACATCGAGTGCTCACCTGGGTGAACCTACAGTAACTTGGTTAAACTCCCTAGATATATTTGTGTATATATATATATGTTTGTGTGTGTGGATTATTATGCACTATTGTATATAATATATATTACTATATTCTGATATTATTATAATTTTATGTAAGGGCGGTGGATTGGCAGTATCAGTGGTGGGTCGGACGCCATGCTTTCCAGCATAGAGTTATGTCCTTTTACGGTCTGAATTCAAATCCCGCCGAAATTAGCTTTGCCTTTCATCCTTACGGGGTCGATAAAATAAAGTGCCAGTAATGCACTGGGATAATTGCTGGCCTTATGCCAAAAGTAGAAACAATTATTATATTTTTATGTTCTGTACTTACGAACCTATGCTCGCTTGCCCATATCTAAACTATAATAAAGCAAGGGCTGCGGGACTGCGCACGGTTTATTTCTTTTAATCCAGTTAGTAAAATAAGTTGGATTACTTTAAATAAATAATGAATGAATATTACATAATTTATGTGCTAAATTTCATAAACCAATAAATTCGTAAAAATAAATAATCTAAAATTTACTTCTTTTCAAAGTTGCACTTCCGGTATATCGTCGCCACCACCACCACTTCAACTACCATATACATAGAAAGAGAGAGTGTGTAATGAGAGAAATAGAGAGATTATGATTTTCTACACACTGACGCGTATGAGTGTGCACATACATACATCTATATGTATGAGTATATAACTATAATCGCGCAAACACAAACTTATAAAAATACACACCCACGGACATAATTCACACAAATACACGTACATTCACACATACTTTCACACAAACATACATACATTTACACAAACACACACATACAGTCATGATAGCGTTCGATTTAATTGGAAATAGGAGGGTAAAACAAGTATAACGTTTTATTTATTTATTAACTCTTTATTTATTTATTAACTATTTTTTTTAAAAACTCATTTAATATAACTAGCAGAAAAACCATCCTTCGGGTGTTTTTCTGCTAGCTTGTGTAGTGTGTATATTGATATACGCAAGTATATATGCATGTAGATATGATACATTAAATAAAACTGTAATTGACAATATACACAGAAATTGAACGAAGACTGTGTTACACTGTCTTCTGTAATCAGTAACGTAATCCATGATACATTAAAAAAAGACGATATTATATATAAACTGCATTAGGAGAAAATTAGTGACAGAAATATATGAATATTCATTTAAACGATCGCTAACCGGAAGTGTTGACATTTGAACATTTTTAAGAAGTGAATCTTTAAATAAGTAATAAAATATATTTAATGAACAGCCACGAAATTTAGTAGATAAATTGTGTAATATTCATTCATTATTTATTCAAAGTAATCCAACTTATTTTACTAAGGGGATAAAAAATCATAAACCGTACACAGTCCCGCGCTTCTTACTTTATTATAGTTTAGATTAAGCACTATTGTACAGCCATTGATTAGATATATATAAATATAATAGCATATAAATTATGTCAGATGCAGACACACACACACACACACACACACACACACACACACACACATATATATTTATATTTATATATATACATACACACACATACATACATACTACACCACACACAAATCGTTTTCCGAAGTTACTGGTCTGTACTGTGCATGCGCGAAGGCTGGTCCAGAATGCGCATGCGCAAAGGCTGGACAGAAGTGCGTATGCCCGAAAGCTGGTCCGAAGTGCGCATGGGCGAAGGCATGTCCGTACTGCGCATGCGCGAAGGCTGGTCGGAAGTGCGCATGCGCGAAGGCTGGTTCGCACTGCGCATGCGCGAATTCTTGTTCGAAGTGCGCGTGCGCAAAGTCTGGGCCAAAGTGCGCATGCGCGAAGTCTGGTCCAAAGTGCGCATGCAGGAATGCTGCTCCAAGTGCGCATGCGCGAAGGGTGGTCCGTACTGCGCATGCACAAATGCTATTACGTACTGTGCATGCGCGAAGGCTGGTACGTGCTGGGCATGCGCGAAAACTCGTCCGAGTGCGCATACACGAAGGCTGGTCCTCACTGCCCATGCGCGAACACTGGTCCGAAGTGTGCATGCGCGAAGGCTGGTCCGTACTGTGCATGCGCGAAAGGTGGTCCGTACTGCGCATGCGCGAAGGCTATTACGTACTGCGCATGCGCGAAGGCTGGTACGTACTGGGCATGCGCGAAGACTTGTCCGAAGTGCGCATGCGCGAAGGCTGGTCCGAACTGCGTTTCGTGTATGCTGGTCCGTACTGCTCATGCGGGAGGCTGGTCGGCACTGCGCATGCGCAATGACTGGTCAGTACTGCGCATGCGCGAAGTCTGGTCCGAAGTGCGCATGCGCGAAGTCTGGTCCGAAGGGCGCATGCGTGAAATTGGTCTGAGTGCGCATGTGCGAAGTCTGGTCCGAGGGGCGTATGCGCGAAACTAGTCCGAAAGCGCATGCGGAGTCTGGTCCGAGTGCGCATGCGCGAAATTGGTCTGGGTGCGCATGCGCGAAGTCTGGTCTGAAGTGCGCATGCGCGAAGTCTGGTCCGTATGTGCGAAACTAGTCCGAAAGCACATGCGCGAAGTCTGGTCCGAAGTGCGCATGCGCAAAGGCTTGTTCGAAGTGCGCATGCGGAGGCTGGTCCGTACAGCGCATGCACAAAGGCTGGTGGTCCGTACTGCGCATGCACGAAGGCCTCTCCGAAGTGCGCACGCGCGAAGGTTGGTTCGAAGTGCGCATGCACGAATGCTGGTCCGTACTGCGCATGCGCGAACACTGGTCTGAAGTGCACATACACGAAGGGTGGTCTGTACTGCGCATGCCCGAAGGCTGGTCCGCACTGCGCATGCGCGAAGGATGGTCTGTACTGCGCATGCGCGAATGCTGGTCCGTACTGCGCATGTGCGACGACCTGTCCGTACTGCGCATGCGCATATATATATATATATATATATATATATATATATAGACACCTATACATACCGCACACAAATCGTCTTCCGATGTTAGTGAAGCTATTATTAATATTCCTCGTATAAAGTAACTTACAAATTCTTCGTGATACTTGAAATGCAATTATATATCTAACGGACACACTCTCTAGAATAGATATATTTGTGTGTGTGTGTGTGTGTGTGTGTGTGTGAGAGAGAGAGAGAGAGAGAGAGAGAGAGAGAGAGAGAGAGAGGGAGAGAGAGAGAGAGTTAGATAGACAGGTAGGTTGGCAGGTAGATAGATAGGTCGATAGATCGATACGTAGATATATATGTAGGTAGATAGAAAGATAGACGATAGTGTGGTTATCTCTATATGTGGCTGTGTGTATGTATGTGATGATCTGGAAATAAGGAAAGGATAATTTACTACAGTACCAATGATTCAATCTACAGGTGTATATTCTTTTTACCATTTCATAAGTATATACACTCACTCACACACGTATATATATATATATATGTATGAGTGGTGTGTGTATATGTGTATCTGTGTGTGTGTGCATAAGTGTTTATGTGTATATATATGTATATGTGTGTGTATCTGTTTGCTTATGTGTGTGTGTGCATATATGTGTTACTGTATCTGTGTATATGTGTGCGTTTATATCCGTGTGTGTGTCTCGTGATTGTAATGTTGAGAGTTCGAATCCCATCAGTGCCTTGTGTTCTTGAGCAAGACACTTTATTTCTCCTTTCTTCTCTCCACTGAAGTAAAAAAAAGTGTACTCTGCCAGTAAGTCGAAGAACCAATGTAGTCCCACCCTGAAACCCTCCTTTAAACGTGTCTATTGAATGCTCAGACACTCTCACCTTAATTTCAGGCAGTTCCATTTGAGAAACCTAGCTGGAAGAATCCTCGTCGCAAGCGAGCGATAGGGTACCATCATACATATGAACACATAGACACACACACACGTTTCAAAGAGAATAAGTACTAGATTTTAAAATATATGTACTGGAATTGAGGTAAAGAAAATCCTTTAATCGTGGTACCCCAGTATGGGCACAGTCTAACGTCTGAAACATGTGCAGGCCGGAGAATTGTTCTTCCTTCTTTAATCTATGGTTCCCCTCGCTTCTACAGTGAGTGCTTTCAGAATTCGATGACTGTGGTTCGACACATGGGAAAGTCATCTTATTTCATCACGGTAACAACTAACCCTAACTGGGATGAAATAAAAAATAGTTTGCACCCTGGTGAAGAACCTAGAGACCGTCCTGATATTTGTGCAAGAGTCTTCAGGATCAAGTATGACAGCCTCATGGATGACATACTGAAAAAAAATGTTCTAGGTAAAGTTGTGGCTCATTCTGCTACAATAAATAGAGTGGCAGCAAAACGAGGCCTCACTCATGCTCATATTCTGCTGATAATGGCTGAAGATAGCAAGACCAAAGCTGCTGATGCCATTGATCAGGTAGTGTACTGTGAGATTTCTGATAAAGAGACCAATCCAATTCTGCATAAGATCATCACATCCTGAAACATTCATGGCCCATGTGGACAAGTTAATATGATGTGCTCATGTATGGAAGGACTAGGACAACAACGCCATTGCTCAAAAAGTTATCCCAAGGCATTCAGACAAACCACATTTGTTGCCGAAAATTCCTTTCCGGAGTATAGAAGAAGGGATAGACAGCATGGTGGTCACACCCATACAATCCAACTTAAAGGTCAAGAATTTACTGTTGATAATCATTGGATTGTTCCATACAACCCTTTCCTCTCATTGAGATATCAGTGCCACATCAATTGTGAGGTTGTCCACAGTGTCAAGGATGTTAAGTACTTATATAAGTACATCACAAAAGGATCAGACACGATTACTTTCACTATTAAGGATGATCAAGGAAATTGCGTCCATGCCCAAAATGAGATTGAGACCTCATGCACGGTACATCTCAGCCAGTTAAGCATTCTGGAGAATCTATAAATTTCTATTACATCGTCGAAAACCGCCATTTACCTGGGGAACAAATGGTCGTGTATGAGCGAGGGCAGGAAGAAAGTGTTGTTTCTAGGGGACAGCCAATGACTAATTTGACTGAATATTTTCAACTGAATATTAGAGAACCACTGGCACAAAACATTGTATATTGATATTCTTAAATATTTCACTTGGACAAACAAAAAGTGGCAAAGAAGAAAAAAGAGACATCTGGATGGTGATGAACAATATATGAGTGAATCTCTTGGACGCATTCCAACAGTATCTCTCAGTAGACATCAATCTGAATTATATTACCTCAGGATGATCCTACATCACAAGGCTAGGTCAACTTCATACAAAGATTTGAGGACAATTGAAGGAGTTGAATTTCCAACATTCCAAGAAGCATGCAGGAAACTTGGTCTGTTAGATGAAGATGGAAAAAAAGACAAAGCTATGGAAGAGGCCTCATCCATTACGCTTGGTCCTCAGCTGCGAGAGATCTTCTGCACCATTTTATTGCACAGCATGCCAAATGACCCTCTGCAGCTCTGGGAGAAATGGAAGAATTGTCTTGCAGAGGATATCATGCATGAACGTCATGAGAAAGTTATGTCCATGCAAACCGTGCAGATTGTTCTACAGAAGATCCAACAAAGACTTCAACATGATGGCTTGGACATTCATGCCAACTATGGACATCCTCGGCCAGACCTAACTATTGTTGCCATACCAGAAATCAACAGGGTTCTTATGGCAGAAACTGATTTCAATACACACCAACTGCAAGTAAACATAAATGAACTTCTGCCAACATTGAATCATGAGCAACTGGTTATTTTTCACAAAGTAATCACCTCTGTAAATGAAAATGAAGGCAGCATTTTCTGCTTGACTGCAAGTGCAGGTACAGGAAATACCTATGTCATAACCATCCTATTGGATTACCTCCGATCTGAAAAAAAGAATTGCACTTGCCACTCCCATATCTGGAATAGCAGCCACTTTGCTTCACAAAGGTAGAACTCTTCATTCCAAGTGCAAGATTCCTCTCAATGTGACTGCTGAATCAACTTGCTTCTTCACAAAGAGGATGACGCAGGTAAACTTATGCAGCAAGCTGACCTGCTAATCATTGATGAGATAGGTATGGGATATAAGCATATCTTTGAATGCCTTGACAGGAGCTTCAAAGATGTTCGAGATTGCAAAAAGCCATTTGGTGGTCTAACAGTATTACTATCTGGTGACTGGAAGCACATTCTTCCAGTTGCACGTCAGGGTGCTAGACCACAAATAGTTGAGGCAACCACCAAGAGATTCTGTCTCTGGGACTATGTGGAAACCATGGAGATGACAACCAATCAACGGTTAATTAATGCAGAGGATTCTGATGAAAGACAGTTTGCAAACTACCTTCTTGATGTGGGAAATAGTAACATTCCAACTGTTCCAACTGTAGGTGTATTCACAATTCTTCTGCCAAATGAACTTTGTCTGGAATATGGTAGTGTGTCTGGACTGTGTGATTTTGTGTATACAAATCTTCCAGGAAACTACACAAACCCACTATGGCTTGCAAATAGAGCCATTATCACTCCAACACACGATGCAACAAGATTGGTGAATGAGTTCATGGTCAACAAGTTCCCTGGTCATGAAATAATCTACAGAAGCTCTGATACAGTAGATAATGAACTGCAATATCCAATTGGGTTCATCAACAAACTTACCCCATCAGGCTTCCCAACACACATACTTAAACTGAAGAAAGGCAGTTGCATCATACTTCTGAGAAATCTGGATCCTCTAAACGGGCATTGCAATGGTACCCGCTACATCATCAGTTTACATAATCATGTAATTGAAGCTGAAGTGGCATTGGGTCCCAATGCTGGAACAAGGTTGCTAACCCCAAGGATACCACATGTATCTCAAGAGCTTGAGTTCCCTTTCACCTTTACTCGCAAGCAATTTCCTGTCAAACCAGCCTTTGCCCTTACATGCAACAAGGCACAAGGGCAGATATTTGAGAAGGTAGGTGTATATTACCAACACAATTCTTCTCACATGGTTAGATATATGTTGCATTATCACGAGTTACAAAAAAAAAAAAAAAAATTAAATGAAAGGGGTCTGTTTGCTGATAACTGTGTCTACAAAGAAATTCTACAGTGATGTGAAACAGCTATCACTTTCTTTTAGTTGAAATGCATTTCAGTTACTTTTTAACTGCTAGAAAAGGGACACTACAAAAACTTAAGAAGTCTATATGTGAATACAGTAAAACAACAATATAGCGAAGGGCAACTCTTCATATTGGTAAATGTAATTCATTCATTCATACCAGCAGCATCTATTTTCAAATTCACTGCTTGAAGCTACCCATCGACATTCTCAAGTGAAGATTCATGAACATTTTCCGTCAACAGTTTCATCGCTTTTCCATCTCCATTATCGCCTTTTTTAAAAATATATCATGGATTACTTTACTGATTACAGAAGTAAGTGTAACACAGTCTTTGTTCACTTTATGTGTATATTGTCAATTTACGTTATATATCTATGTGCATATATATTTGGTATATCAATATACACACTATATATGCTAGCAGAAAACCGCCCGAAGGCGTGTATGGATATGTGTTTTGATGCTCACCAGTTTGTATATTAGTGTACACATGCGAAAGTATCTGTCCATGCATGCAATCACATATATATATATATATATCGATGTGTCTATTCAAGTGCACATGTGATATACTAACACATCGAACACACCATTATCACGTTAGTAACACCTTTAAAATTATCATTAACTTTATCTTTGTTTATTTTAATCTATATTTTTACTACTAATTAATACTACAGTCGGATACAGTGATATAATCGTCAGCAAAGTTACCATTGCCACTTCTATATCAGCACCGTTATTAATATACATTCATTCGACACCATAGCTGGTTAAAATCAACCATACTGCAATTATGTAAGCTAACTTAACAAGGACCACTAATTTTTCTCTCATAAATTTAACCCTCAATCTTTAACACACGTCACATTCATCAATAGCATGATGTATACTATCATTATTATTTGCTTTGACGCATTGAGTTACGGCCCTTGCCATTCTGAGTTCAAATCCCGCCAAGGTTAACTTTGCCTTTCATCCTTACGGGGTCGATAAAATAAAATACCAGTAATGCACTGGGTAATTGCTGGCCTTGTGCCAAAAGTAGAAACAATTATTATTACTATAGCTGTTATAGTTATCATTACTTTTCTAATTCGTTCAGCAACAATCATTATTACGGGGTCGATAAAATAAAGTACAAGTAATGCACTGGGTAAATTGCTGACCTTGTGCCAAAAAGTAGAAACAATTATAACGGGGAATTGGCAGTATCGGTAGAGGGTTGGACGCCATGCTTTCTAGCATAGTTACGTTCGTTTACGGTCTGAGTTCAAATCTCGTCGAGGTTAACTTTGCCTTTCATCCTTACGGGGTCGATAAAATAAAGTATCAGTAATGTACTAGGATAATTGCTGGCCTTGTGCCAAAAGTAGAAACAATTATTATTGGTTACATTTATGGTTAATCATATTCAATATCACTGTCAATATATATATTGAATATTTTAATTTTTATTTGAACGATTGTATTTACGTATATTCTAGCATCACTATCATTGTCCTACATATCGTAAACAGCTGTCACCATCGTTGTTATTGTTGGTTTTGTCATGGTAGCATTGTCCCTGTTGATTTAAGTAGAGGCTGGGCAGAGATCATAAGAGAAAAACTCAAAACTGCCTTTATCACCAGATCTAACGACGCCAGTCCGAGAACAAAATAACTAAAGAATGCGGACGAAGCAATGGGCCACATGTTGAGATTAGCGGCAGGCAAGTCAAAAGCTAGACGATTCTTAAAGATTAAATTAACCAATCAGAAAACGAATACATAAACTGCTAGAACTTAACAAACAGAAGGTTCATATGCCGACCCACTTCACTACTGGATGGACGTGCAAAACCACCGGCATATCACAATGATTGCATAATTGCACCTATGGCGTAAGCATTACAATAGAACGAGAGGAAACATAATAGTACAAGTGATGATGTCACAGATGTGTGACGAAAGAAATTGATATATATATATATATATATATATATATATATATATATATATATATATTTATATCTGCATTTTAACCGTTAGTCAATCAATGATAAACATTGATTGCCAGATAAATTAACCATGGAGATATAAAAGATACAGAAGCGAAAACCAACCCAAACCAAATAGTGAGTGTGTTCTGTTGTTATTTCTGGCAATATTATAACAATATGACACCCCCCCGCCAAGTATAACAATATATATATATATATATATATATATATATATATATAATTGAAAAAGTGAAGAATAACATGGTCAACAGTACAAAAAAGGGGAATTTATGAATTTATTTACAGTCTAACAATTGTTTCTCTGATTAAGTTGTCTAAAAATTGCAGTGCCACTCAATTTTAAATACGATGCTAGTTCAATCAGATCATCAGAGACTATTACAAAAAATATATAACCGGTAAATCTACAAATTCAAATTACAGCATCAATAATATTAGTAATAAAGATAGAGAGAGAAAAAAAGAAAACAAAGAAAAAAAGAAAAAAAGAAAAAAAGAAAAAAAGAAAAAAAGAAAAAAAAAAAAGAAAAAAAGAAAAAAAGAAAAAAAGAAAAAAAGAAAAAAAGAAAAAAAGAAAAAAAAAGAAAAAAAGAGAGATAGATAAAGGAAAGAAATAAAAATAAAAATAAAAATAAAAATAAAAATAAAAATAAAAATAAAAATAAAAATAAAAATAAAATAAAAATAATAAAAATAAAAATAAAAATAAAAATAAAAATAAAAATAAAAATAAAAATAAAAATAAAAATAAAAATAAAAATAAAAATAAAAATAAAAATAAAAATAAAAATAAAAATAAAAATAAAAATAAAAATAAATAAAAATAAAAATAAAAATAAAAATAAAAATAAAAATAAAAATAAAAATAAAAATAAAAAGGAAAATAAAAATAAAAATAAAAATAAAAATAAAAATAAAAAGAAAAATAAAAAGAAAATAAAAAGAAAAAGAAAAAGAAAAAGAAAAAGAAAAAGGAGAAATAAAAACAGAGAAAGATATAGAGAGAAAAAGATATAGAGAAAGGAGGATAGAAAGAGGGGAGAAATCAACAATAAATGAATAAATGTTAATATATGAATAAATGAAAATAAATAAATAAATTACATCGAGGATGATACAAAATGATACAAAATATGAAATATGAAAATATGAAAATATGAAAATAAATAAGTAAAAAATGTGCGAAGAAATTTAAACACATTAAGATTATTGAAACTGGTTAAAATATAGAGACATACGAAGGTATAAATATGATAATGTTAAATATATTTATGTGTATTGGTTATTTTAATAAATTAATTATATAATTAATTAATTATTTGATTAATTAGTTGTATGTTATATTAGAAGTGAAAATGATATAAGATAAAATAAAATGCCAGACATGAAATAAATTTAGGGAGAGAAATAGAGAGATAGAAAGTGAAAGATAGAGATACATAAAATCTGAATGTAAATATAAGTGGTTTTGATGTTGGTTCATTGATAGATGATGACAATTATAACAATAATGATGATGATGTGATATTATAATAGATCTAAGTGGTACAATTTGGGTTATGGAATAGATAAGATGAATTAAGCTGGTCTAAAGTTCTCAAATTTGGTCGCCGTTTTATGCCTACAGAAAATAGTTCTTTCAATTTTACTGTTAAGTAGCATTTTGTTGTAATTTAAAATTTGGAAAAGTTCCATATTTCAAAGACCACAGTGGGACATGCCAATTCGATAGGCAGTTGGTGTTGATAGCTTCGTTTAGCTGATTTTATATTCCATGTTTGCATCTCTGAGTTGCCAGATTTTATTGGCGAGAGTTGTATTGATGAGCTTCCTGTTATTCATAGAGTGTCTATGGACATACCATATTTTCTTAAATTCCCCAGCTGTAGATATACTATGTAGTGACATGCTAAGCTGCCTGAATTTATATATATATATATATATATATATATATATATATATATATATATATATATATATATATATATATATATAAATCACCGAGTATTTTAATGAATGTTCGGTGAACCGATACGTGCATATATATATGTGTGCATGTATGTATATATATACATACTGCTGTGCGTCTGTATACATATATGTATGTACGTATACATACATGTATACTTACATTTAAGTAAGTGCCGTACTAAGAGTGAGAAATGAAATTTCGTTTCATTCTATTCCATTTATATATATATATATATATATAGTTTTGCGTGGTTTTTGATATGAAATCGTGTGTCGAAACAAATATTGTTATACTTGGGGAGGGTCATATTTGTGTAATAATATTGCCAGAATTAATAACAGAACACAGTCACTGTTTGGTTGGTTTTCGCGAAAACCAACCAAACAGTGTCAGTAACAAGATTAGATTAGTTGTAGGCAATAGACTGCTGACGATTAACTCTACCTATGCTCCCCAGGCGGGCCTAGGTAAAGAAGAGAAGAACTGCTTTTACGAGCAACTTCTAGAGAAAACCACAATGACAGAAGACAGAGACCTAGTTATACTAGCAAGTGACTTCAATGGTCATGTTGGACAGCTCCAGGATGGATACACTGGGGTACATGGTGGTCATGATTACGGCTCAAGTAACGAAGAAAGAGTGAGGCTTCTTGAATTTTGTGATGCAAGTGAACTAACCATTTGCAACACTAACTTCAAGAAACATATCAACCACCTAATAACATACCAATCAGACGAGCACATAAGCCAGATTGACTTCTTGCTAGTTAGGTAACGATAGACAGATGGTGTCAAATACTAAGGCATACCCCAGGAAGAATGTACCCCACCAACATAGGTTAGTCGTTAGTGACATCTCAATAAACAAGAGACAAAATGAGACATGCAGGAAGGCGTGGAAAAGGAAGGTCTGGAAGCTAAAAGACCTTTCACTAAAATATAAATTTAGGAAAGCCCGTCAAGATGTGCATGACGAAAAAAGAAGACGAGTTAGAATCGTATGACAGATGATAACTGAAATTTCTTACGTGACAACTTACTGCAGGTTACTGAAGAGACTTGTGGCTGGAGCAGAGCTCCAACCAGATAGAGGGTGACCTTGTGGTGGAATAACACGGTAGATAGAGCCATTAAAGACAAAAGACTAGTATGGAAGGCTTGGAAAAATGGTGGGTGTAGAGACCGATACTCAGCCGCTAAAAGAGAGGCTAGATGTCAGGTATACTTAGCTCGCAGGGAAGCTGAGAGTAGGAGGTTTGCCAATGTTGTGCGACGAGAAGATCAGAGACGTGCGGTGTTCCGCATTGCAAGGCAGTGTATCAGTGTAAATCAGGATGTTGTTGGAGATAAGTGTGTCCGAAATGATGCCGGTGCACTTAGTGTCACTGATGCTCAGAAAAAGGAGGCCCGGAAATGTCATTATGAGAGACTGATAAATGTTGAGAATGAATGGGAGTGAGAGAAACTACCCCCAGTAGACCCGACAGAGGGAGCATCTATTGAGATTGACAACTGTAGGGTCATAGAGGCAATTAAAGAAATGAAAAGTACTAAGGCCGCTGGACCGTCAGTGATAGTTGCTGACATGCTGAAGGCATCAGGAGAAGTAGGAACTAAACTGGTTGCACGCATCGTCAATCAAGCTTTATATGGTGGAGTCATACCCAAAGACTAGTGCAGCAGTATTCTTATAAATTGCTACAAAGGTAAAGGGGATGCTCTGGAGAGGAGCAATTATGGGGGCATAAAACTGATGGATCAGGTTATGAAAGTGGCAGAGAGAATATTAGCGCAACTGATTAGAGAAAGGATCAATTTAGATGCGATGCAGTTTGGTTTTGTGCCTCGGAAAAGTACAACAGATGTCTTCTTCTTAGTGAGGCAACTACAAGAGAGGTTCTTAGAGAAGAATAAGCCACTATACTTAGCTTTTGTTGACCTAGAGAAGGCTTTTGGAGTAACCCCGATCTGTCATCTGGTGGTCCCTAATGAAACTAGGTATAGAGGAATGGCTTGTAAGAACAGTGCAAGCTATGTACAGAGGTGCTGTCAGTAAAGTGAGAGTAGGAATGGAGTTTAGTGAGGAGTTCCAGTTACAAGTAGGAGTGCATTAGGGTTCGGTCCTCAGCCCACTCTAGTTCATTATAGTTCTCCAAGCCATATCAGAGGAGTTTAAGACTCGCTGCCCATGGGAACTTCTCTATGCTGACGATCTGGTACTTATAGCAGAATCAGTAGAGGAGCTAGAGAATAAATTCTGGCTATGGAAACAGCAGTTAGAATCAAGAGGACTGAGAGTGAACCTAGATAAGACTAAAGTGTTGATAAGTAGAAAAAAGGACAAAACTTTGATTCCACCAGGGAAATGGCCTTGTTCGATATTCAGAAAAGGCGTTGGCATAAATTCTATAGAATGTACACAATGCAGATCTTTGGTACACAAGAGATGTAGTAGGATAGCAGGCAAACTAACTGGTAGGGAAAACTACATATGCAGTAGATGTTCAGGGAAATTTGACAGTAGAAGTCGCAGTGATAGACACATTTTTTAGATAAGATCTATAGAGGTGGTTGATAGCTTCCGATATCTAGGCGATCAGATTAGCAAGGGAGGGGGTACTCCGAGGCCATTGTATCTAGAATAAGGCTGGGTTGGAAAAAGTTTAGTGAGCTGCTTCCTCTGTTGACAAAGAAGGGTTTCTCCCTACGAACGAAAGGCCGGTTATATGATGCCTGTGTGAAATGTGCAATGTTGCATGTTAGTGAGACATGGGCAGCAACTGCGGAGGATATGCGACGGCTGGAGAGAAATGAAGCAAGCATGCTCCGTTGGATGTGCAATGTCAATGTGCGTGAATGACTAACCATGGACGAGTTGAGAGAGAAGCTGTGTATAAGAGGGATAAGCTGTAGTGTGCGAGAGAGAAGACTGCATTGGTATGGACATGTGATGCGCATGGAGGATGACCAGTGGGTAAAGAAGGGCCAAGAAATCCCAGTGGAAGGAAGACGCAGTAGCGGAAGACCACGAAAATCATGGGCGGAGTTGGTGAGAGCTGACCTCAGATCGCTGAAGCTCACAGAGGAGATGACGAAGGACCGTGAAGAATGGTGAGATGCTGTGCTGAATATGACCCATCCCACCCATGCAAGCAGGGAAAATGGGGAGTAAAATGATGATGATGATGTTATATATATATATGAAAAAAATTATCTTTTTTTTACCCCCCCCCCCCGCATTATTTGGTAATTACTTTAATGAATATATAAATATATATATATATATATATATAACAAATTTAATATAGAAATGTCTTCTACGGCACTAGAACTGTTTCCTGATGAGTTTCTTCGAATGAAACTGTTCTAGTCCTGTAGAAGCCATTTCTATATTAAATTTGTTGCATACACTTTACTAATGTATTGAGTACCTTACTTACTGTTATTATCCCATATTGAACCTGGGACTCACACACACACACACACACAGACACACACAGACACACACACAGACACACACACAGACAGACACACACACACACACACACACACACACACACACACACATATATGAGAGAGAGAGAGAGAGAGAGAGAGAGAGAGAGAGAGAGAGAGAGAGAATATAGAATGAAGAAAAATATTGGGCTCCTACCTCGATTGCAAAATTACTTCTTGGTGTGTCCATGTCGGATACATTTTCCCAGCTATTGGTTTCCTGGTTGTATCTTTCAACAGAGCTAAGACGATTAACCCCGTTGAATCCTCCCAAGGCATATAGAAAATGGTTGTGGGCAACAATACGGACGCCACTTCTAAGGCTTAACATAGGTGAAATCAATGTCCATTGATTTAAACCTGATTCGTAATATTCAGCTGAATTGAGAATCTCTTGACCATCAAATCCTCCACATATGTAAATATGATCTAAAGTAAAACGAGAAGTAAAAACAAAAACAAAAGCAAAATGAAAATCATAGAAATTAATAAGTATGTTAATATTTAGTAAAAGGTGTATGAGTAAAGACCCTTACCGTTCATGAATGACCATAGAATTTGCATCTAGAAAGTTCCCCTCCGAAACACAAGCCCGAGCAAGTTGTTTTTGGTGAAGACCAGCAGTCACCCAAGCGTACCATACTCCCCTCTCCACACCACCGATGTCATCCAAGGGAGTGGCAAAGGCTTATTCAGCTTGTCACCAGTGGCGTTGCGACTAATTTTTTTCTAGCTGAATGAACTGGAGCAACGTAAAGTAAAGTGTCTTGCTCAAGGACACAACGCACCGTTCGTTCTCGGAATCGAATTCACAACTTCACGATTGTAAGCTTAACGCTCAAACCACTAAACCATGTGATAATTAGTAAAGATGTGATAATTACTGAATTCATTGACAATGTTAATCTCCTTTGTTAGTGACCACCAGTACTACTTTCGAAGGACCAGATACACCGGCGGTCTACAACTCATTTCAATCTCCAATTGATTATTGACAACGTTACATAATTGTTTCTATTTTAGGTACAAGGCTAGCAATTTTGGGGGAGAGGAAAGTCGATTAAATCGACTCCAGTACATTACTAGTGCTTTATTTTATCGACCCCGTAAGGATGAAAGGCAAAGCTAACCTCGGCGTGATTTTAACTCAGAACGTAAAGGGTCCTAACTCTATGTCTCTAAGAATAATGTCTGAGGCTCTACCGATACTGCCACTCCATCGCCCTATCTATAGAATGGGTTTCCGCAAAGCTGACCCTCTACAAAATATTTACAAAGGTATATCTATGTGCGAACTCTTGATCAGTGTTAAATTAATATTTTTTGAAAATAAAACTGCAAAAGTATTTACCATACAGCACTGTAGCACTAGCGTCACTGCGTTGGTGGTGCATGGGTTGTATAAAGCTCCATTGATTCTTGCTTCTATTGTAGCGTTCGGCCGTATTTTGACGTACTTGGCCATCATAACCTCCCATAGCATATATAAAGGAGTGCAACACTACCACACTGATGTAGCATCTGTAATATAGAACATAGTATTATGACCTGGAGTGAGAGGGAACGTGCAAGATAACGAGAGGGAGAGAGAGGTAGTCAGAGAGAGAGAGAGAGAATACGTCAGACCCCACCCTCTCTCTATTTATCTATATAATACTAAAAGTCTGTGATTGCTTGTTTGTCTGTAATATAATATAGCCAAAAGGGCACATAATAGGAAAATATTTTGAAAGGAATTTGCCCCTGAAATGGGAATTCAAATGGAATAAAACAAGTTTCGCGTAAATCGGAGGACGGGTTCCCGAGATATGGGGTTTTTTCCGGGTAGCTTCATAAACAAAGAGAGAGAAAGATAGAGAAGAAGAGATAGTGGTTGTGATAGAGTAGATTGAAAGAGAGACACAAGAGGGAGAGGAGACAGAGAAGGACAATGGAAGAGAGCTGGTGGTGTTGTTGTGTATATATATATATGTGAGTGTGTGTGTGTCTATGACCAATGCATATAGATCAAAGACACCCACATATATAAACACACACACACACACACACACACACACACACACACACACACACACACACACACACACACACACACATATATATATATATTTATATATATATATATATATATATATACACACACATTTATATATACACATACACCCACGTATATATATGGGCCTTCCAGTTTTATTTCACATTATATACATGTCTGTATATTTTAATTATTTGAAAATTATTCTTAAGTGAACATGATTTAAAAAAAAAAAAATATTTTGAAGTGAACGTGACCCAACGGGTCACAGGTAGTCTAGTATACTACTAAAACTCTGCGATTGCTTGCTTGTCTGTAATGTAATACAGCCAAAAGGGCACATAATGGGAAAATACTTTGAAAGGAAGTTGACCCTGAAATGGGAATACAAATGGAATAAAACTAAGTTTCGCGTAAATCGGAGGACGGGTTCCCGAGATATGGGGTTTTTCCGGGTACGTTCATAAACAGAGAGAGAAAGAGATAGTGGTTGTGAGAGAGTAGATTAAAAGAGGGACATAGAGAGAGGGGGAGGAGACAGAGAAGGAGAATGGAAGAGAAAGAGAGAGAGAGAGCTGTTGATATTGTGTATATATGTGAGTGTGTGTATATGACTAGTGTATATAGATCACAGACACCCACATACACACACACACACACACATATATATCTATATATATAAAGGGAAGATGGACATTGTTTGGTGTACCGAACTTGCATGCTACACCGTTCATCTAATTTTCATGAAACCTCACACATATATAAAACTCAACGCGTAGAGTGGAATAGGCTACTTGAAATTTTCGAAAAATCGATAATCGGGCCCTATGACAATGTTTTTCGATTTCAATGAAATTTTATGTGAATTCGAACACAAGAACTCTTAGTTTACATCTGGCGCAATAAAAATAAATTTCATATGCCCATATAAGGACGTGCGTTATTGATTGGACGGCCAGCTGCATGTCTTCCCAGCTGTCTCAGTAAACGACCGACCATTAAAGAGTTTATCTTTTCATATTTCACTTATTCAAGTGGAAATACAGTATTATCCCTATCTGAAAAGGGAACCAAATTTAATGGTGTCTTTTGTGATTCTAAAAGCTGTGAGTAAATTTTCAAACAGTCTTAAATAATCATGCTTTTTGAAAAAAAAATTACTAAATAATACGTTGACCAAGTTGTATTGTACACATACAAAGTTGTAAAAAATGTTACGTCGTACCAATGTTTTCCTTTTTTAAACAAAAGATTCTAAAAAATTACTTAATTTATAATACAGTCTTTTGCACAGGAAATGAGTAACTTTTCGGGTGTTTAAACGTAAGTTCACCAGGGTTTGTGTCTTCATTATTAGCCCACCTCTAATGGCATTTTTTGTTCTGCTTACGACTAAATGTTATGAGCGTATTTGCAATTAATTGCGCACACGTGCACACCTGCATGCAGATAGACACTGACAGCCAATAAAAAAATCGATAACTTGCTTATTAAGATATCGGTCAAAAAGAGAGATTGAATGTACTTTAGAACATTTTTTGAATATATTGTTCTTTTTGGCATGATATGTCAGAAATATAGCTACTATACACTTTGGTTATTTTTTGTAACTAAAAAACCGTTCCTTTTGGGTGGATACTTAACGAGAAAAATCCTAGGGTTTTGGACAAGTTTGTTTCAGGCGCTGTATAGACGCCTATTTTGTCACACCTTGGTCATGAATTCGTATTCTTTTCCAATAGATATTTTCCGCTCTATAAGGATCACCAGGATATAAGGCGTATCATTTAAAATCAGGTCCGCGCAATGGCGTGTAAGGCCAACCAGGAAAATGCTATCTTCTTTACTTTTAGTCTAGATCTATTACTTCTGTTAGAGCCGTGATTGATTACCATTGTATTATTTATACATAAGCCTCACCGGAGTATAAAGCGCAGAGCTGTTTTTTGATTAAATTTAATTATTTTAAGTGCAATTTATAGATCGGAAAATTCGGTAAGTTATTGTAATTATATTTCCAAACCTTCCCATTCACCAGTAACCATGCTAACGAATCTGGTGTCATCTCTCTCTGTATTTAATCACCTCTCTCTAACCTAACAGCTTCGTTACACGTCGTTATGCCCACACGGAAACGTTCAAGACTTACCTCCAAAAAAGGTACAGCTACTGCTTTGAGACAACGAATTAGGCGTTCTCAGGTATGAGTTCATTCACAATTGATTAATCCTTTATGCAATATTCTCCCTTAATGTTAGCAAGTACTGCGTTTATCCTAACTGTCACCACTTTTAAGCAACTACAACATTCTAATCGTAGTTATATTAAATTTATTGTCTTACCTTGATTCCCTTTTGTTCATGTTAGATTTTTCTCATTTACTATTGACACTGCCATTGGCTTAGCTAACCAGTAGAATTAATTAATTTTCTCTAGGAAACACCTGCTGAGCGCGAATCTCGACTCGCTGATAGACGTCTTTCCCGGCTGGTTGAGTCACCAACATCACGTACGACAAGGCTTGCTGATGTTCGCCTTCGTCGCCAACAAGCGCTGACGGAGGAATCACCAACATCCCGTCAGACGAGGCTTGAGGCTGTGGCAAAGGGCAATAACGCTAGATACAATTTTGATCAACTTTTTTTCACCTATAGCAAATTTACCGGGACAGGTTTTTAGCTACTCAAATCTACTTCAGAGATCACGCATTGATGTAAAAAATCAATAAAACTGAAGCGGGGCTCGACTTTGCGCAAAAAAACAAGGCAAAGTTACACATGGGAAAACTTTTTACAGGAACGTCCTATATTCTTGAAACTGTCACAAAAGACTCGCTATTATGCTGCGGTTAAGATAAAGGCCCTTTTAATTCTTCTTCTGCACATGTGAGCGCAAAAATTGTAAAAAAAAAGAACCCTGAAAGTAATCGACATTTTCACACTGCTTTAAATTAACTGAACATTCAATATCAAGCGATTTTGACTTCCGTCAGTCGTGCAGAGAACAATTTCAACGATACACTGTGTAACTACAATTAATAAATTACACACCTGTGTCTACTAACCTATTTTTTTTCATTGAAGTTCGAAGTTTTGAACCTGTGATGCGCGGGAAGTAACTTTCACACATTCTAACAGACCAAAGGTCGACTTACACCCGGGCAACGCCGGGTACTTCTGCTAGTATATATATATATATTACAACACAACGGAAAATACTGTATATATATATATATATATATATATAGAAGGAGCTTCTACAGGACTAGTACTGTTTCATTCATATGAAATCTTCTGAAGATTTCATCTGAATGAAACAGTACTAGTCCTGTAGAAGCTCCTTCTATAAAATAAAAATTTTTTACTCTGCCATGTATTGAGTACCTTACTTACTGTGGTTATCCCCGACTCAACCCGGGACCTACGTATATATATATATATATATATATATATATATATATATATATATATATATATATATATATATATATATGTATAGTATTTTCCGTAGTGTTGTAATATGAATATTACACACAGTAGATGGACAGCTCACGTAGGGTTTGCTCGACGGTTCAGTTGTAGTTTCAAAAGTAATCCGGAGAAAATAGGATTTAAATGGATACAGTTCAGTAAAAGGAATTTATTGACACGTGTTTCAATAACAGTTATATAACCTGAAAACAGCTGCTATCTACAAAGTATTAATTATGCAGACACTCAATATTTCAATGTTATTTTCAACATTGAAATATTGAGTGTCTGCATAATTAATACTTTGTAGATAGCAGCTGTTTTCAGGTTATATAACTGTTATTGAAACACGTGTCAATAAATTCCTTTTACTGAACTGTATCCATTTAAATCCTTCTATATATATATGTATATATATAAAATTAAGTATGTGTGTGTGTGTCTGTGTATTACCTATAGGGGCCTACATCTTACGACCGATTTTCATGAAACTTTGCAGGCTCATAGATTAGTCATCGGGGAGTGTTTTCTATATATCAGCGTATCGTTTTTTTTTTTATTCCGGGGTCATTCTGAGATAAAAATAAGATTTTTGGCTCTAGCTCGCACATTTTGCCACCAATTTCTTTCAAATTTTAAAGCAAATTAGAATTTATCATTGCACATCCTGTAATGGCTTTATATTTTGCATTTGTTGTTCAGGGACGGCGTGGCAGCCGCTTAAATATTCAAAAATACCACTTTTAGACTCAAATTTCCACTTTTTCGGCTCTAGCTTCCACATTAATCAACCTACTTTGTTCAAATTTTACACTACGCTAGACCTGATTATTTCACGTCTTAAAGTGGCTTTACATTTTGGATATTTTGTTCAGAAACTGTGTGACAGCCGCTTAAATATTCGAAAATACCACCTTTTCGGCTCTAGCTCCCACATTTTTCAACCGATTTCGTTCAAATTCGAAACTTCAACTCCACCTCACACACAAATCAATTTATTTGGTTCAACTTTTATACTACGATAGAGCCTATTATTGCACATCTTATAGTAGCTTTACACTTTGCATTTTTTGTTCAGGGACGGCGACCTATCATTAGCTCCCACATTTTTCAACCGATTTCATTCAAATTCGAAACTTCGGCTCCACCTCACACATAAATCAATTTATTTGGTTCAACTTTTATACTACGATAGAACCTATCATTGCACATCTTATAGATGGTCAAAGGCAAAACGATGGCCACTGACGTCGTCTGAGCTTTTAGTTGTGTATTTGAGAATTCATCGGTTTCCAATTAAGTAGCGTGAGGAAATTTGGCTTAGTGTTAGAGGTCATTACCCCCCCCCCCCCCCAGCATGCGCCTTCGTCAGTCACCCGCGTTTCTCAGTGATAGAGGTCATCACCACCCTCCCCCGCATGGCCTGTGTGTGGCGAATGATTTAAAAAAAATATATTGAAGTGAACGTGACCCAACGGGTCACAGACATATATATATACAATACATACACATACACACTCACACGTATATATATATATATATATATATATATATATATATATATATATATATATCCGGGGGCTTCCAACAGAAATGGTCGCATTATTTAAGGGTATGTCAATATTTATTTATAAAACTGATCTATATTATATTTTATCTGATGAAAGCGCACCATAATTTGACTTGGTGTCCTTGAAATATGTATAATAAAATAAATATAGTTTCCATTTGTTAGTATATCGTATTTTTACTCCAATAATTTGTTGAGTGCTTTATATCAGTTATAATAATATTTGCTTGTTGCATCCCAACAATTTAAATATAACTTCTACATATATATATATATATATATATATGTGTTTAACCCCGACGGCAGAGCTCAAGCCGTTTCGACGGGGTTAAACAATTTCCTATTACCCACTCTCCTACCCTAAGTATTGAGTACTCTGGTGCGTTATGGTCCATCTGGTTCCTTACCACACTTCCTTCGTTATATATATATATATATATGTATATATATATAATAGTAATATTAATTAGAGTAAATTTTATTCATTTAGTGGGTGTATTTTACCTCAATGGAATATGATCACGCAGGGCCGTTATATAGTTAGACTTCGCTTACACACCAAAAATCAAAAGTTCAAGACATTTGATCATTGACAATTGTTTCTTCCGACAGTAATATACCACAGATACCAAATTATTTTATATAACAATTTTCCATCAGTGAGCATAGGCTATGGGTGTCATCAGAGTTTAATTAAAATTCCAATACAAATCACTCAAGAAAAAAAAACATATCTATCACTTATCAAAATAAATCACAGTTAAAAAATATAGTTTAAAAACTATGGTGTCAGTTATATTAAAGGTTATTTAGAAGAGTAGTAGTTTTCTTAAATTGAATCGGAATTTATAGTTTTAACAAAGCTATATTCATAGTTAGCACGGACAATCCATCGAATTTAACAAGGTTAAAAGATATTTACTGCTGATCTAACGTTATATTATGTTATAAGCAGTGAATATATATTATTATTGTTTCAGTTGTTACAGAGATGTTATATCTACTATACTAATTAGTAAATAATCGATAATATATAATTATATGTGAGAAGAGTATATTAGTATCAAAATAAACAAATATTTACGTGTTTCAGAATATCATTTCAGAGATTAAATGGGGGTAATTTAATAAGTTGAACCGGTGTTAAATTTACAAAATAGACTATTTATTATCTAAATATTATTGCCAAGTATTTGAATTACTATATGTTAAACATTTACATTTATTTAAAGGATATTTTATATATGGCAAATATATATAAGTGTGTGAGGTATTTAAGAAAATTAATTGTTTCTACTTTAGGCACAAGGCCAGCAATTACCCAGTGCATTACTGGTACTTTATTTTATCGACCCCGTAAGGATGAAAGGCAAAGTCAACCTCGGCGGGATTTGAACTCAAATCGTAAAGGGACGTAACTATGTTGAAAAACATGGCTTCCGACCCTCTACTGATACTGCCAATCCACTGCCTGTTATATATTAAGAAAATTAATACTTTATAATGAACTATAATTTATTTAGTTCAAACCTTGAGGGGGTAAGATGTGATAAGATAATTTATTAAATTTTATAATACATAAGTGTATGAGCCTACCTATAGATTATTACACTATAATGGATTTAACATAATAATTAGTTGAGATTCAAGGAGGCATAATCTACTTATTCTATTGTTAGGTATATATGCGGAGGATCTACCTAAGATTTCCCAATTGAATGTATATAGTATGTCCTTATTTTTTAATTCCTAGATAAAACTCGCTAATGATGTCATATCTTTTAATTTAGGTTTTCTAAAAGAATGAAGATGGGACTTAAATCTTGATTTTGAAACTATTTGAGGTAGTTCCTATGTAAAGTTTAACCTGTTTAGAGGTGTTAACTGTGCAACTGTAAACTATATTATCAGTTAAGGAATTACGGCTAAGTGGGCATACTGTCTTATTTCTACAGTTACAGTTTGGATTAATAATAGAGTTAGTATGGGGGATTGTAGGATATTGCTATTAATTTGAATATTACTGTTGCTGCGGATGCTAATATTATTTATAGAGTTAGATGTAATTTGTATGTTACTCACAATACCAGGTGGTAGATTATTCATATTATTATTTGAAGGGTTATTTTGCTTGGATGTATTCAATAGCTGTTTGTTATTCATTTTAAAGGATTTGGTGTGATTTTTTTATTTTCCTATTGTTGCCAAAAGCCAATTGCGCGGCTATATTTGGTGTAGTTATGAATGAGAGTTTAATCCTATTTTTGTTAATTAGTTTATGGTATCTATGTCCAGGTAGGAAGTTTCTATCTATTATAGTGACGAAGAGCTTAGGTATATTAGTAGATATATTTAAACTAAATGGTGGGTTAAAAATGAGTTTATCTTGGTTTATGTTTATATTATTACATTGGTTAATCATGTGCGTGGATATATCTTTGATTTCAGGTGGTTTATATTTAGTGTTAATATTATTCTGAGTTATAGATTTTATGCGGGAGTTAAATGGTGTGGGCATATGTGTGTTTATTTTGTTGTTCCTAATATATTTTTTTACTATTATTATTATCTATATTATTGGTGTTTTGTGTTTGAGTAATCGTATTAATTGTATGGTTATGTAGATCATTATTATGATCTTTCAATCCGGATTTTTTCATTACCATATTTTATGGCAATATATATTAAATTATTTGGCCTCCCCTCATTTACACTACCATTAATATTTAATAATTTATACTTATATTTAATGTTATCAGTGTGACCCGGCCGAGATAAAGCTTCATTATAATATGATGCATTTTGCTTAAAGACAGTTTCGTTACAAGATAAAGTGCTAATCAAATTAGATATACTCTTAACTATTGAGTTAAGTATTGCTTTAGGGTGGATTGATTTCTTATCAACGTAGTAGAGATGCTCGCCTGGTTTATGGTATGGTCTGTAAGTTCCTGTTTGGAGATCTAGAGTTAAATCTAAGAAATTGACCATATTAGTCTGCAGTTATAACTAGGTTATAACCTTTAAAGAGTTTATGCAAGTCCTTTCTAGTTCTTTCTATGTTGTGGTTCTTATACTCTAAAGCAAAAAGAGCATCATCTCGGTATAAACCACGCTTTAAGTATTGGATATTCATGCTAATTTCTCTCAATAAATATAGTTCAAGATCAGTGACTTGGGCTGAATCACTGGGTTCCATTGTGATATCAAAGTTATTTGGCGTTACGGGGCCATAAGCTACCTTCAAATTCTATTATAGTCTTACGAGCTGCTAAAGTCATATCTATTTGGGATTTATTAAGGTTACTTAGTCTCATTGCCATGATAAGAGCTCGGTTAAGTAAATTGGGGGATGTAGGTGTGTAATATGTGTTAATATCAAATTGGATGAATTTATTAGAATTTCTATTCTCTATCTTATTAAACCAATCTATAACTTCATTAGTATTATCCCCAAAATTAAATGGTGTTTTTTGTTTAATCATAGGGATGAATTTGTCTACAGTATTTTTACTAATTTTTCCTATGTCAGATTTAGAAGGGCATATCAACCTTATTGTTGGGTTGGTATTATATATATATATATATATATATATATATATGTGTGTGTGTGTGTGTGTGTGTGTGTGTGTGTGTGTAAATATATAAAAACCTTTCACGATAATTTTAAAGAAGAACTTTTATTAAGTAATGCTCAAATTATACTTAACATTGTTTCGACTTTTGGAACAAGGCCAGCGTTTGAATGGAAGAGGAAATTCGATTAAATAGACCTTAGTGCATTACTGGCACTTTATTTTATCGAGGATATCGAGGATGAAAGGCAAAGTTGATCTCAGAGGGATCTGAACTCAGAAATTAAAGACCTGGAACAAATACTGCTTAGAATTTGCCGACGCTCTACCGACTCAATCAACCCCTGCCCATGCCCTGCGTAAAATTGAAGAATTCTTCCAGATATTATTACTTGCTACAAAATCAATTGAAACACATTGGCAGTGTCTTTGATTAGAAATATAGCAACAAAATGTTGTAATGGAGAAAAAGAGGAACCTACATTACCGTTTGGTATACATTGGTGCCGCTTCTGACCAAACTTGCTTGATGGGATCAAAACAACGAACGCTGTTGAAATATTCTGTACCATCGAAGCCACCAATTATATATATTAATCGATCTAGAACGCAGGTGCCATGATAAGCTCGAAAATCTAAAATAAATAAAAGATAAAAAATAAAACGAAAAAAGCAACATGATTTAAATTCAAGACACAAATTAGCTCCCTCACCACGCTTCTTCTCAACCAAAATATTCAAGCTACAGCCGGCTTATTTACTGTAGCCGCCTTTCCTTGCTTAGCCATTGATATATGAGGGAATTTGATATCATCGCCCTCATTTGTGTTTCTGCCCGTGCTGTAGGCTCATCTGGGGTCTTAGACAGTAGAATGCCGAGTTGCTCCATACAAATATCAGTTGTTTTGACAACATTTTAAAGAGCTGGGGACATTTGAACCCAAGGATACTACAGTATTTAGTCTTTACTCTAGATGTGAAGGCTGTGATAATCGAATAGAACGAATAGAACGTTTTCAACCCATTCCAGTGATATTATTATGAAATATTTTATTCAATATTGAACGTGACCATGCTTCGCAGATTATCAGCTCTAGGTCTTATTCGATACAACAGACCTGACTTCATTTCAATCTGTAGATTTGAATCAAAATATTTCTCCCTCTTTTGTTTCAAATCTGACGAGCGGATCATATATATAGTTTATGATTTGAGAGATTCATACTGCAAATATAATCATTAATTTCTTAGAGACGAAAAAAAAACGACATGAAAATATGTGCTAATAAGGAAAAGGTACATAAGGTACACATAGTCATCGTAAATGTCACATACTGTGACGAAAGAACTTTGACAAATATATTAATCAACTGATTAATCAAGTAAATAACTAATTATCTAATTGATTAATAGCAAAGGTACTCGGCCCAGTAATTAGGGCGATGGTCTTATGTTTGTAAAAATATTGTTTCGATTTCCAGGCTGCTTCATTCCACATTGCTCCATTTGTGATGGATTGGCGCCACTTCCAGGGGATAGTTTTTTTATTCGCATTCATTTAACGTCAGTAAAACTGGGATAAGCCCTAGCTTGATGAGCCTCTGTGCTTGGAACAGACTTTAATCCCTTTATCACCAACCCGCATGAAACCGCTCCAGATTTCATGATAAAAAGCATTTGTTTTTAAGTATTCTTGTTTAATCCTTTCATTATAATTTTTCATTATAAGTTTTCTTAAGTTACGCTCCAATCGCTGACTTAATAGTAAGAAAGTAATATTACTAAATCCTTCCAAATTATTGATTATTTTCAAAATTATTTGAAAATCATTGGCAGTGTCTTTCATTCGATATATAGTTAGAGAAGGGTTAACAAAATAATTCATTGATAAAAAAAAAAGTGAAAAACAACCAGTGCATGTTTTTATTGGCAATATCACCCTTCCAAAGTACAACAATGTAAGCTCTACCATTACTATAATTGTCTCTGCTCCTCTGAGCTTTCGAAACTCGTGCTCCTACCACTCAACGACTTCCGACTCACTCGTCTTTCCTGCTCCCTTTACTTATGTTGTGCCCAACTCCCATTACCTCCACTAACCACTAGATCCAATACACCCTACCATATAAAATAGTTTAAAGTATGTTCCAAGTCCGGAGGCTCATCAGGCTGGAGCTTATCTCAATTCCATTGGCGTTAAGTTATTGAAAGTACTAGATTGCTTCTTGGAAAGGACGCCAGGCAACCTCAGGGTTAAAACCCAGCTACTACTGGTGTTAGTATTCATTTTCAGCTGAGTTGATTGGAGTTACGTGAAATTGTTTTGCACAAAAATAACACATCGAGACTCGGTTCAGGTTTCGAACCCACAACATTCCGAACGTAATCCCAACGACCTAACTACTAGGCCACACGACTTAATCCCCACCAATGATCCGCATAAGTAACATTCAGTACGTACCTGATTTAGTACTAATATTTTTCACCCAAAGGTCGGCCCGTGAGTCATAGGTTTCTATTACATTAGTAGTACTATTTCCACTCCAACCCCCGAATATAAAGAGTATGTCATGAGGAAGTCTGGGACGTGTTATATGATTATTACAATCTAGTTTTAGTTCTTTCTCTACGTCGAGGTTACAGAGAAATTTCAAAGTTTCTATAACGACTTGCTTGCAACTCGTATTGTCTCTTATATATTCATGACTTTTCACCTTCTCTACGAAGTATTCTGTAGACAGAAGACCTAGTCTTATAGTTTGCAGCAACTGGCCAATGTGTTCTACACGAGAGCCTGGGTCATAATCCACCCATCTAACGATGGCATTAAACGTTATCTCTTCACTTCTAACATTCAGTTCATCTGAAGCGAATATTTCACACACATTAGCCGCACTCAACTGCAGGAACTCGTTGGATACTTTATAAACTTCACTGAAATTCACCATAAGATATCTGTGGGCAACCTGCTGAAGCTCCTCACAGAAATATATTTGGGCGAATTTCTCGATTCCGATACAATTGTGTGCATTTAGTTGTGATATGAGATATTCAGAACAGATTCTTAGTAAACCTGTGATATTGAAGTAATCGGCAGCAACTAGGAGAGATTTCACATTTCTGTGGTTAATACAACAATCCTGGGTATAAGCAAACTGAATAATGGATCGCATAATGTCCACTGTGATGTCAGTGATTGTAACTTCTTGACGGTTTATCTCGAATTTTTCGTTTGTGAACAACACTCGGAAATAGGGGCTGCAAGCAGACAAAATGGCACGATGAATCATGAAGGACTCTTCGTCTACTTTGATTACTGCATCACACAGTTGACCCGTATTACGCAATTCCATCAGTACATTGCAAGCCTCTGTACCAATTTTATTCTGCAAGGAAACTTTTGTAGTCTCATTCGAAAATTTAAGATCCTTTGAATTTGAATACATCTGTTAGTTGAAATGTAACTAAATAATATTACAGGAGAGGGATTTGTTTGTTTTTAAAGACGTATTTTCTCTCTTCTAATGTTGCAACCGCTTGATGTTATCAACGAAATATATGAACACCCTCTTTCTTTTGTATCCTACAAGTTAATTTACAGATTCAGCTCTTTAGCGCGGATGTTTGTGTTGTTTGCTGTCGACAAACAATTCAAGATGACGTCATTCAATCTTGGGATGTAATTTAAATAAAGAACGCTGTAAAAGACATTTCTTGGTTAGTTGAAAGTGTCTGCGGTTAAACACTATTCATTCATAAATATAAATTTTCTTTTTTTCTGTTTTTGATTGCTAAGTAATACTATTAATTTTACTAAGTTATAATTTGAGGAAAAAACAATATTTTTCGTAAAAGTAATTCTTGTTTTGATTCTCTGTCTCTTTATCCCTCTCTTTTTCTCTGTCTCTCCCCCCACATTTACCATCCCTTTTCTACGAAGACGTGAGATAAAAAAAACGGTGTCGCTGCCACCACTACCACCACTATCTCTCGCTAACACACTGTTACCACCGTCTTTCACGTGTGACAAACCTTTCAATCGATAGATTGAACAGCTTTAACACATTATTTTGTCCGTTTGTTCTGTCTTTATGAAGTGCAAAAGTGCAGGGTGGATGTTGTTTCATGGTCCCATTAGATGGAATTACGGATATGATATTTCGAAAGCTAGCAAGGGAGATGTGCTGAATTCTGAAAGAGCCAGTTGAACGCGTGGGGCTATGTTTTGCAGAAGACCATCTCCCTCTTGACCGCAGTTAGTCGGAAATAGATTTCTGTACATGGTTTTAGAAATACACTAGACGGCTACCTACCGTTTCACAAGAAATAGGTAGTCAGTTAATGGCTATTTTTTAATGAGAAACATAGTGATCCTGTATAAATTTATTCCAAATGCAACATTAATAACATTTATAAAGGAGCTACACAGTTCTTTTTTTACTTCTTAAAATTTTTACTTGCATATCAATAACCTGTAGCAGTGGAAACCTCTTTATTCACTAATAGCGGGGTGGAGTGATGCCCGCAAGTAGAATGGCTATTCCAACGCGTCTTCCTCTCTGTCCTCCGGGGCAACGCTTTCTCCATTTTGTCCGCTAGGACCACGAAACAGCCTGCACATAGGCTACCACACAGCCGAGAACGCTCAGTCTCACCGCCTTGGCCCACATCATTGGGATAGCGATGTTATGACAGTGCTATTTCTTTCATATTTTCTCTCATTTTGAATGTTCTATGGACTATAATATTAATTATTCTTTCGTCACTCTTTATAACCCACTATAAAAGAAAATAACTGTTTCTACTTTAGGCACAAGGCCAGCAATTACTAAGTGCATTACTGGTACTTTATTTTATCGACCCCGTAAGGATGAAAGGCAAAGTCAACCTCGGCGGGATTTGAACTCAGATCGTAAAGGGACGTAACTATGCTGGAAAGCATGGCGTCCGACCCTCTACCGATACTGCCAATCCACCGAAAATAACACAAACGCATAACATCCGTGATAACCCAGTCAATGATGATGTCATTCAAGTTGTAGAATGTTGTTAGTAGTACACATGCTGGTATCATTTTAATTGACTCGGATATTCTTTCCGGCGGCATCAAGATTAGCCTAGTGTGTATCTTACCTACTACTGTTTATGTTATCACCAAGGGAAGGGGCAGAGGGAAGACAACTGCTGTCGGGGTCCAGGACTTGAATTTATGGGTTCCGTGTGAAGGAAGGGACCGAGTCCATGGTCTGTTTTCCCAGGAGGCTCCGAGACTGGAGAGATGGATGTCATTGATGTTTTGTTTAAATTGTGGGTTCTCTCGCTTGGGAAAAAACATGAGCAGGAAGAGAGAGAGAGAGAGAGGGAGAGAGAGAGAGAGAGAGAGAGAGAGGGAGAGAGAGAGAGAGAGAGAGAGGGAGAGAGAGAGAGAGAGAGAGAGAGAGAGAGAGAGAGAGAGAGAGAGAGAGAGAGAGGGCTTTAGATAGCTGAACTTCTGGAAGAACTGGGTGTAGTAATTAATACGAAGCATAGGGCGAGACTTAAGAATAATATGGGTAATTCGGCGGCTACGAGGTGTACATCTCCAAGCCGTCCCGGATCTGGGTGAGGGGGAGTGACTGTGTTGTTCTGGAGAAGTCTGGATCTCGAGATACGGGCCATCTTCTTGGACCCCGAAGGTAAGTTGGTGGTGCTGGACGTGACCAGCGGAGAAAGGCACACTTTCAGGCTATGCCCCGACAAGGGCAGGACGGCCTGATTTTTTTCGGTGACTGGAGACCTTTCTTGGAACGTCCTGCTTTTTAGTGTTAGTGGGCGACTGGAACGAGCTCTTAGATCCACGCTGGGACTGTGTGGGATAAGTGGATAGAGGAGAAGGGTGTAAAAGACTTACAAACATGTTCAGACGTTTTCAACTGTCTGACAGGTATCGTCTGGATTTCCCGAATGTGCCAATGTGGACATAAACAAACCACATCGGGACATCCTGATCGTATCTAGATAGGGTATTTTGTAGGGAAATAGATAGGTCTAGCATAAGCTGTCCACAATTCAACATAGTCGACTACACGGACCACAAATTAGTGATCTGTGTGGTCGATTTAGATAGGCTTCATAGACAGGGACCCGGCTACTGGAAGCTAAACGCGTCGTTGATTGCGCGCAAAGCCTACAGAGGCCGGATTAGGGAACTAGTTAAGCGGGCGTTGACGGGGGCAATCGTCAACAACAAATGGAGGTTCGTCCTGAAAAGAGCAATTAGAAAAGAGTTCATTAGGTTTAGTAAGGCGTTCGCAATGGAGAAAAATAGAGAGGAAGAACGAGTTAGAAAATTAGACGAGGCGCATAGTAAAGGCATCGCGACCGACGTGCTTGCGGCAAAATTGGCCCTTGATCAATTCTTCAACGTAAAGCAAGATGGCTGCGTTGTCAGAGCTAGGGCACGTGCTCTCAGACACGAGGGGACGAAAGCCGTTCGATGGGCCCGAGTGGCGGAGGTGTGTCGTGGCAACAAAGCCACGATCCGGTCTTTGGAGGACCAAACGGGCGCATGTTACACAATTCCGGGAAAATGTGTGCGGTTTTTCAGCGACACTTCGCTCAGCTGTTCGGAGGCAGCGGCGGGCCGGATCGTGGGATGGACTTTAGTTCCTACCTCAACGGACTGCCGCGGTTCTCGGCCACTGAGGCGGAGGGTTGCGAAAAGCCGATAACAGCCGCTGAAGTACGGGAGGCAATGACTGGCTGAGCAATGGGTAAATTGCCTGGTTTGGATGGTCTGCCCTACGAGCTTTACGTACACATGCCAGACTTGTTCGGCGACCTCTTGGCGGAGTGTAATACTACTGACAGCAGAACGGGAGAATTCCCAGCTCTGTGAGGCGAGGAGCAGTGGTGCTGCTGAGAAAGGACCCGAGCAAGGTGGACAAGATAGATAATTTCAGGCCCATAACGCTGCTAAACGCAGAGTTCAAGATTTTGGCCAAGGTGCTAGCAAAGAGGTTGGCACTTGTCGGTCGTATGGTGGGAGAGGCGCAGCATGCACCATTCCAGACAGATCCATCCACGACAACCTCCACCTCATGCGATTCATCGTGGAGAGGGTAGCTAGGGAACCTGGCACGGGTAGGTCCTTGATCAATTTAGATCAGTCGAAAGCTTTCGATAGGGTCCACCATCGCTTTCTGGCCGCAGTCCTCGAGGCAGCCGGTTTCGGGCTCGTCTCCAGAGGCTGGATCGCTGCCATGCACAGCGACATCTGCTCTGTGGTGAGAATGAACCGTTCAACATCATGCGCGCGGTCCGCCAAGGATGTCCCCTCACGTCGCTTTTATACGTATTGGCCCTCGGGCCATTACTGCACAAATTGGAGGCGATGAGAGGCGTCCCACGCAAACTGGGATGTGGGAGATCCGTATCAGCTTACGCCGACGACGTCACCGTGATGGTGTCAAGCACCGGACATGTCCAGATGCTCGGCACCGCTCTCAAGGAATATAAAGCAGTGACAGGAGCAAAGTTAAACCAGGTAAAGTCGATGGGCTTGTAGCTCGGGACCTGGAGAGGTAAGTCCCAAGCCGCCCGACAGCGTCGTGGGGCGCTGGACGGAAGGACCGGTTAAATTGCTCGGCATCTCGTTCGGTCTGGACCTCCAGATGAAGAAGAACTGGAGCGAGGTGATGGAAAAACTGGAACGAGAGGAAGCTGTCCCTGAAAAGTCGGACAGAGGTGACTAATGCGTTCATCGCATCCGTCATCTGCTACCGCCTAACCGTTGTGCCTTGCCCCCGCCCAGCTCTGACAAAAATGGAGCGCCTCCTCTTCCGCTTATTATGGAAGGGACGTGCTCCCATGGTCAGACGATCCATCTGCTGTCAGCACCCGTTACGTGGAGGACTGGGCAGCCGTGGCTGATGATGCACAAATAGGCGCTGAGGCTGCGACATCTCTTGTGCTTCCTTGACGGTGAACAGATGTGATCGCCGTTTGTCAGACGTGTTTTTTCCCAGCTCGTCTCATTAACGGAGCTGCAATCCTGGATCAGGAAAAGACCGAGGAATAGCGCTTGGAAGCTGGAATGTCTCCAAGCACTCACCGCCTTCTACTAGCTGGGCACTAGTATCGGTGGAACATCCACCTCGGCGTTCTATAGAGGACTAGTGGAGGGGAAGAGCGACGACGTTTTCAGGGAGACCCTGGGCGTCGAAGACGATCAGCTGTTTGCTCACTTCAAGAGAACTGTCAGCCTGGGGCCTATGGACAACTTCCAGAAAGCTCTGGCCTGGCAGTGCTACCCGGGAGCGTTGCCGATTCGAGATAAGCTCTGCAGGCACGGAAGTGCCATCAGCCTAACCTGTCCGAGAAGCGCGCAGGGTGACGAAACCGTTGTGCACGCATTCGTTCAGTGTCAGAGCATTGCTGACTTGTGGAGCTATGTCGAACATTTGCTGTCACGTGTAGGACGGATCCTGTTATCGACTGAGTCCATTATGAAGATAGCCCCGCCGTCCTCCTTTAAGGAGGAGTAAGAGCAGGCAGTTTTCATCTGGCGAAAGAGATTGTATGGTGGACAAGGTTGAAAGGATTGAAGACGGATACTTTCCTCTTCGGCCAATCCCTGATTAAATTTTCCAAATTTCACTTGAAGAGGAAAATCAGGGTGGAGAGGCAAGTGCTGTCTTTTAGTAAGTTTGTTGAACGGTGGGTGAAAGTGGCGAATCTGGTCCGAGTAAACAGGCCTGTTCTGAGTATGCGCCTGTAGACTGAGGAGTGGGAGACCTGAGAATGGGGGCTTGCCCTGGTGGTCAGGGTGGCTGTGGTCTTTTGTGTGGTTTTCACCACGAGGGACCCTCGGAGGTTTCCCCTTTTTGGGGAATTTTTGTTGTTTGAATTTTTTGATTTGTTTTTACATATTTCTATCTTATTGTTATAACATTTTTACACGGCCAAAACCCAATTTGTACCGTCCTGTACCGTTCTGTGCCGTCTGTAATGTTTTTCTGCATGTTAGCCCTTGTGGCCAATAAAGAAACCATTATTATTATTATTATTATTTTTTTTTTGAGTCTCAGTCATTGATGTTATTTAACTGGAAAGTTTGTTGAAATGAATATTAAGCCGCTACCTGCAGCCTCAGACATTCAGGACGTATCGGCGGGTTCTTGCTGTTCCCAGCAAGCATGCCTTTTGAAGTGTTCCAAAAAGCAGGGCTGGACTAATCTTTAACCATCTTTGGAAACTCTTTGAGATAGTACCTAGTGCGCCTATGACAATCGGGACGAGCTTGATTTCATGGCAGTTCCAAATCCTTTTTAACTCCACTTTAAATCCTGGTATCGGTTAATTTTCTCCCTCTCCTTTTCTTGCACTCTCGTGTCAAATGGGCAGGCTACATCTACAATTAGGCACGATCTTTTTTCCTTGTCCCAAACCACCAGGTCAGGCCTATTGTGTTCTAATTTCTTGTCCGTCTGTATCCTTTAGGACCTTCACCTGATCGTTTTCTATCACCGACTCTGGCTTATGCTCATACCACTTCTCAGAATGTGGTAAATTGTTTACTTTGCATAAATGCCAGTGGATCACCCTGCCTATCACAGCATGTCTCTAGCCTTTATAGTGAATCTGGGCTAGATGTTTACACTCGGATACAATGTTAAAAAATGAAATTGATTGATTGATTTTGCTAGTCTTCCACTGAAGCAGGTAGAGAAGTTCAAATACATCGAGGCCGTGTTCACGAGTGATGGAAGGCTGAATTAAGTGCGAGGATTGCAAAAGCTGGTGCAGTAATGCGCCAGCTCCAGCATTCAGTAATCAGAAGAAGGGAGGTAGGTGTACAAGCCAAACTCGCTGTCTACAGTTCGGTATTTCTGCCAACCCTAACCTATGGTCATAAATCTTGGGTAATGACCGAAAGAATACGATTGTGAATACATGCGGTCGAAATGGGATTCCTCCGAAGGGTCATTGTAGTCATTACTCGATAAAGTGCGTGGCTCGGAGATCAGAGAGTCACTCCAGGTAGAGTCACTACTACTCCGAATTGAGAGATCACAGATCAGATACTATGGGCATGTGGTTAGAATATTTCTTCTTCTTCTTCTTCTTCTTCTTCTTCTTCTTCTTCTTCTTCTTCTTCTTCTTCTTCTTCTTCTTCTTCTTCTTCTTCTTCTTCTTCTTCTTCTTCTTCTTCTTCTTCTTCTTCTTCTTCTTTTTCTTCGCTCACTTATTTCTGTGAGGATCGTGGGGACAGAGTCATCAAACACCCTTCCAGGGGATCCTGTCAGAAGCAACCGTCTCCAATTGGTCCGCCTGGATCCCCAAGCGAGACCCACCAAGTTAATCGATGTTATCCAACCATCTTGTTCGGGGTCTACCCCTGGGTCTCCTGCCAGTTGGTTTTGCCCGTAAAATCTGTCCAGCGATTCTTTCCGGAGACACTCTAACCCCATACCCATAGTACCGGAGTTGTGATCCCTTAATTTACAGAAATAGCGGCTCTACCTTCTGGAGTGACTCTCTGATCTCCGAGCTACGCACCTTTTCGAATAACGTTACTCCAAAGACCCCTCGGAGGATCCCCCATTTCGGCCGCTTGTATTCACGATTGTATTCTTCAAGTTATTATCCAAGATTCGTCACCATAATTAAGGGTTGGTACAAATACCAAATTGAAGATAGCGAGTTTAGCTTTTACACCTACCTCCCTTCTTCCGATTTCTGAATGCTGAAGCTGGTGTATTATTGCACCAGCTTTTGCAATTCTTGCACTTCTTGCCTTCCATTTATTTTTTTAACCCAAATATTATTGTTTATTTAGAACATATTCCTCCATTTCGTTCTGTCATGTGGTTTCCACATGGCGTTCAGTAAAGTGAACAGAAAAGAAAATATAACAATAGCCAGGTTAAAAAATTGTCATAAATAAATATAAATCGATTGATCTATATTTTATAAAACCACGGTATTCTATCAATCAAAAATACGAGTGTAATTGACATGAGTTACTGTCTGAAGCAGGTATTTTCTCTCACCACGTGCTGACGACTAGTTATCTAATTTCTAATTAGACGTGTAAGACACATTTTCTGAAACACCTGGTGATGATCTATGGGGAATGTGGTTCTTGCAGCATTTAGTGAAACAATCCATCCATGGGACAGTACAGTACGTTTTAATTAATCTGTTTAATTATAATGTATTTCCTGTACCTTTTACAGTTTTCATGTTTTTCACTCTAGTGGTAATATACTTCCTGTAATAAAAACACGTTCTTTTCGTGTATTCTCTCCTATATATTTTGAAGAGCCCGGAAAAATTTCCTTGAGCTCATTAAATTACAGGGATTAACGCGAGTCCTTTACCCCGTTGCTTCATTTGATATATATATATATATATATATATATATATATATATATATATATATATATATATATATATATATATATATATTAAAATATAAGTATTAATAAAATAGATGTTCTTTTGATCAATTACATTTTATTATACATATTTCGGATGTACAACAGTACGTCCTCATCAGACAAAATATAGTGATACATGACATACCCTGAGATGTTAAAAGGTCATTTAACATCTCAGGGTATGTCATGGATCATTATATTTTGTCTGATGAGGACGTACTGTTGTACATCCGAAATATGTATAATAAAATGTAATTGATCAAAAGAACATCTATTTTATTAATACTTATATTTTAATATTAATAACTCCTGAAAATTTTAATATATATATATATATATATATATATATATATATATATATATATATATATATATATATATATATATATATATATGAAAAAGTATGACCCCGACGGCAGAGCTCAAGCTGTTTCGACGGCTATTTCTGGACGTCCAGAAATAGCCGTCGAAACAGCTTGAGGTCTGCCGTCGAGGTCATACTTTTTCCTATTACCCACTCTACTACCCTAAGTATTGAGTACTTTGGTGCGTTATGGTCCATCTGGTTCCTTACCACAATTCCTTCGTTTTATATATATATATATATAAATGTTTTTCGAATATTAATAATAATATTCGATTCGTTTGCAATTATACAAACAAGCCTCATTTTTAAAGCCATGTCAGTAGAATGAGACCTTCATTCTTGCTCTTGTGTTGGCATGTAAACAGAACTGTATACACTAATGTTTCTGGGTATCACCCTTCATCAGTACAGTTCACTGTCACCTGCCAACTGTCAGAGCTAGTGAAAATATATGATATTTTCTAAAATATACAGTGACTGATCGGCCTGATTTGCATATTAGCAGGCTGGGTGATCAATCAGACCTGCATATTAGCAGATCCACTGATCAGCCAGTGAACTGTACTGATGAAGGGCAATACCCAGATTACATTTATTGTATTCAGTCAGTGAGAGCGAAAAAGTTATATATATATATATATATTGGTAAACGGAAAAGAAAATGCTGACAAATTGTTCACAGTGAAAAATAGTTTAATTAGGAATAAGTGAGAATTAGTAATAGTATTGGTTAGTATTCAGTTTTGGTTTTAAGTTTTACCGGTTGCGTATTTCTAATGCTTTTCAAAACTAATTTTGAGATAGAGCGTCCGTGATGTTTGCTCTGATCTGATTAGTTTTGGGAATTCTACCTGTTTTTATGTGAAAAAAGTGGCTCCAGATGTATTAAAATAAGCTCTTGTCTTATACGGAGAAGTGTGTGTGTGTGTGTGTGTGTGTGTGTGTGTTAATGTACGCGTGTGTATGTGTATGTGTATATGTGTGTGTGTGTGTGTGTGTGTGAGAGAATGTGTGTGTGTGTGGGTGGGTGGACCAGTATTTATTTCTGGTAAAATGGTGTACATTATTCGATATTTTCAGTAAAATCGATTCTCTCAATAGAACATCAAAAACCTTAATAATAAAAGGTGTGAAATGATATATAGTATTGGCATAATACCAAGGTGTGTGTGAGTGTGTCCAGATTGTACGTACTGCAAGGGGAATCCATTAGGCCTTGCCGTATTGGAATACCTGTGCACAAATATGTATCTGGAGTGTGTCCAGAAATTGTATACCTGTGCACAGATTGTATACTTGTGTACACATTGTACACATGTATCTGGAGTGTGTCCAGAAATTGTATACCTGTGCACAAATATGTATCTGGAGTGTGTCCAGATTGTACGTACTGCAAGGGGAATTCATTAGGCCTTGCCGTATTGGAATACTTGTGTACAAATATGTATGTGCCCATCAGTGTGCAATGCATGTGTGCGTTTATGTATGTGTGTGTGTCGTCACGTTTATATCTATAGACATCAAAAGGTATGCAAATTTGTGTATATTTGTGTTGCACCATAGAACATGTGTGTTTATATGTGGGTAGAGATGTATGCTGATGTAGGTATGTATGCTGACGTGTGTATGTTGTGAGTTCGTCTTAGGGAGAAGTGTTTAGACGGGGTCCGTATTTGTTAATAAAGTAAGATTCCTTGCTGATGCGCTGGGTGTGGGTGGCATTATCTTTAAATTTGTAGAGGGGAAAGATTCTGAAGTTGGGATGATTTTGGGCGGCACAGGTATCAATGTGTTAACTCAGTGGTATTTTCCTGTATTCCCGTATTTTAATTTGGGATCTATGGACAGTCATGCGTTGGCGGAGGCTGTTTTTGGTCTGGCCTATGTATTGTTCTCGACAACCTGAGCAAGTTAATACATATATTAGATTTTCTGATGCGCATGTGAAATTGTGTTTTACTATAAAACGTTGTCCTTCTTTGAAATAGAATTCCGAACCCTCTATTAGGTTGATGCAAATGCCACAGTTGGGTCTATCGCATTTTTTTACTGTGGGTTTCGTTGTTGTGGTTGGCAGTACTTTGGCATGTGTTAGGATGTTTTTCATTGACTTAGATTGTCTTTTGCTCTTTATGATATCGTGTGTTCGTTGGATTTGGTTCATTCTATGGTCCTTTTTCAACACAGGGATGTTCTAGAGGATGGTGTCAAAGGCCTCATTGTTGAGGGGGATGTGTGTGGAGATGTATGGAAGAGCTTTTAGTTTCGGTTGATTTACTTTAGGGTGTCTAAGATCCTGGGTACTGAGTTTTAGGGCACGTTGGATTCCATTGTCAATTAGTGATGCAGGGTAGTCCCTGCCTATGAGTGTGTCCTTTAGTTCTTGTAGCCGTAAGTAGCAGGTGTTTTTATTGGAGACTATAGTACAGATTCTCTTGGCTAAGTTGTAGGGAATATTAATTTTAACGTGTCTAGGGTGGCAAGAGTTGAAAGGAAGATATTGCTTGGAGTCTGTGGGATTGTAGTATATGTCTGTTTCTATTTTTTTGTTATGGATCTTAATGAGGATGTCGAAGAAGGGGAGTTGTTGATGGCTGTATTCCATCGCGAAGTTAATATTCGTGTTGAGCCCATTTATAAGGGTGTGAAATTCTTTAAGTTTCTCGATGAAGCAGTCATCTAGATATCGCTTCCAGTTCCTTTCTATGTGTAAGTGGAGAGTGTTTCCAAATTTGTTTCGGACTTTAGTGTAGAGAGTGATTTCCAGGTATCCCATGACTAGGTTGGCATAAGTGGGGGCTGTTTTCGTTCCCATAGCGGTCCCAGATTTCTGCCTGTAGGGTTTGTTATTGAAAACGAAGTAATTGTTCTCCAAGATAAATTTGAGTCCCTCTATCACGAATTCTTTTTTGATGCGTTGTGGGAGTTCATTGTGGTAATTATCCAGCCAGGAATTGGTGCAAACCTTATTTTAATACCGCTGAAGCCACTTTTTAAACATAAAAACAGGTAGAATTCCCAAAACTAATCAGATCAGAGCAAACATCACGGACGCTCTATCTCAAAATTATTTTTGAAAAGCATTAGAAATGCGCAACCGGTAAAACTTAAAACAAAACTGAATACTAACCAATAATATTACTAATTCTCACTTATTCCTAATTAAACTATTTTTCACTGTGAACAATTTGTCAGCATTTTCTTTTCCGTTTACCAATATATCATAACTTGTGTGTTACACCTCTATTCTTTTAAATATATATATATATATATATATATATATATATATATATATATATATATATATATATATATATATATATATATATATATATATATATATATAAAGAGAGGAACCAACCAAGAGCTACCCGGGAATTCCCTCTACCATGGGGATGAAAACCCCTGACACTGGACGGGTGTAATAGTAACTTTCGGCAGGATAAATACGCGGAAACAAAAAATAAGATAAACCCCTATTTTCCTGCACCAAATCGCATTTGAACAGAAGCCCCCTCAATTCAATCTATACATGGACAGATGGACAATCATATGGATCATTTTACATATATGTACTCTGTGTTTTTGCATTTATTCACTATTGTTTCTGTTATTTTCTTTTCTTTTGTGTACTTGATGTCTGTTTTTCTTTGATTCTGTTCCATGTGATGGAAATTATGACCGTGTAACAGATTGACTAATGTCTTGAACCATGTGGTTTGCCCTCCGTTATAATGTACGGCACTGTCGTTCAATATCTGGATAGAGTAACTGTAACACTAGAATCCCTCCCAGAACTTATTACTTAAACATCTCTCTCCATATTATTTACTCACTTCAATCTATATTTTTACTCAATCCGAATTATCACTTGAAACAAATTTTTGAATTCAGAATTTTTTAATTTTTTATTGTTTAATTTATAATCTCTGATATTTGATTTAGGATTTTAACTTTTAATTTTAATTTTTATTTCCAACTCTCACTCTTAACTTACAATGTAAAACCATAGTACCTAGAATTAAGTTTATTTTCCCTTATGAGTTGATGGTCAGTCTTACTGTCAACGCTTAGTGAAAGGTAGTATTATGACCTATAAAAACTAACACCCTCCCATCCCCTCTGGCTTTCGGCTGACTGCCACAGTAGTGTTGGGTAGCAGTAAACTTTGGCAGGGCATAGGTGGGCCACTGACAGCGAATTTCGTTGAAATCTGCGGTGCTAATGGTCAACTTCCTTCGGACATGCGCTTGCGCAGACCGGTGGGGGTGAATTGGTACTCACAAGGGAACGGATGAAAAACCCAAAAGCACGAACTTCATCCGTTCCCATGTCGATTCAATTTGGATTGCCTCGGAAACAACCTTATTATGTAACAAGCTGTCTGATGATGACACGACACTCGCACACAGAACAGTGTGGCCAGTGTCATCATTGAAATATATATCACAGCATTATTATTAAAGGACTTGAACATCTGAAACTACTTCGCTTTTCCTTATTCGATATTTACTCCGTCACTCCTATGTGAAAAAAGTACGTTGAGTGCTTGAATTGAATTGCATCAATATTTACCCTAATATACTCGTTCACGATTTCACCGAATTTAAATTCATAGAAATCTGGGACTTGTCTCTTTCTTCCTCACTTTCTGTTGCTTCACCATTTACGCGTCCCAACGACTTTTTTTAGCCGTTGCTCGCACCAACCGGAGGTATATGGTCTTTAAAGCGATGAAATGCCTATGATGGTTGGAAGATCACTGATGAAGGACAAACTTTTTTCATATGTAACCCATTTGCAACTCCGCAGCGCCCTTATTATCATATATATATATATATATATATATATATATATATATAAGAAAATGAGGGTTTAAAAAACAAAACAAAAAGAAAAAAACGAGATGTCTTACACGGGTGAAAGTATAGGGAAAAGAAATTGAAAATACAACTGGAGTCTTTTAAGAATATTTATTTATTTATTTTACCAGTTTCACAGTTCTTACGCTTTTCAAAAGTAAAATTGAGGGTTTGTGTTTCTGTTGTGGCTTGTCTCGCAGAAACACAAACCCTCAATCTCAATTTTACTTGTGAAAAGCATAAGAACTGTGAAACCGATATATATATATCCCTCTGATGGTCGTTTCTTGTGGACGAGGGCTTGCGTGTCCCAGTGATCCTCTTGAAGGGCCACCCATGGCGGCAAAGTCAAGGAGGAGGGACTAGACTGAACACAACCAACTCCGAAGACCTCAACGACGGAATGAGCGAAAGAAAATCTTCACGAGCTCTCGGGAAATATCGAGTAACCATCGCTCACCACGAATCCATCTGGCTGGCTAACCGCAGTCAGCACAATGACCCATTTATGTGGTTGAAAACGCTGACAAAACCTTTCCTAATTTTTACCCTTTAACTATCAAAGCATGAAACAGAACACCCAGATTGGAGAACAGTACATGTGTGTCACGAGCTGTTATTTCATTTATAATATATATATATATATATATATATATATATATATATATATATATATATATATATATATATATATATATATATATATATATATATATATATATATCATTATCTATAAAAGGCAGATTGTTGTTGTTGTGTGTGTTGTGTGTGTGTGCATGTTCCATGTTTATACATTTGCACAATTTCAAACCAATTCGACTCAAAGTCTGTAAGAATATTGAAAATGGTCTAACTTAGGTCAACGACTATTTATTCCATTCAAACTAACCCGCAATTACGGAAATAATCGATAAAACTAAATACATGACGCTTTACCCCTCTAATACAATCAGATAACTTCTCTCTACTCCCCTTAAAATTCGATAAAACTACATAGATGCTGCAACTTTCTCTAATATACGATTAAAGTTACAAACTTTAAGAGAGAGAGAGAGAGAGTGAGAGGGAGAGAGAGAGTGAGAGGGAGAGAGAGAGAAGGTTTGTTTTTGAGTGTGGAACGGTCAAACATTTATTTACCTCAATGACAAAGAGAACTTATTACATTTCATACGAAACAACAATTATTCAAAAGCAACAGATAAATTTATTCAACAACAAAAAATATAGCGATAAATCTTTTTTAAAACATCTATCAACGAACGTGGACGAAAGAAGTATCAGTTCATTTACTATACACAATAATATCCTCTATGAGGTCACTAAACCTGCTAGAAACAGCAGCTAACTCTCCCCCATATCACATCACTCCCTACTGTCTTAAATTTAGAAAACATATCCTCTATGAGGTCACTAAACCTGCTAGAAACAGCAGCTAACTCTCCCCCATATCACACCCCTCCCTACTGTCTTAAATTTAGAAAACACACATTAGACAACCCTGCAGAACAACTCCATCGCAGCTCTGTTGTTCGGCTGGCATCGTCTACGCGCGTGTTGCGCAAGTACTGTGAAACAATAAATTTCAACACTTCTTTGCACAGAGATAATATCCATAGGCGAAACTACAATTGTCACTGCTGGCGCAGCTCCTGCTTCGGCAGTCCAGATCTGCAATTCATTCACCCAGTGCCTGGCAGACAAAAAAGTGCTGCCATAAAATAGGTGGTGCAGCCTAACCTTGGTAACTTACTAACCCCGAGCAACGCCGGGCTTTAATGCTAGTATATATATATATATATATATATATATATATATATATATATATATATGTTGTTATTTCTGTTTACCTTTTACATATATATATATATATATATATATATTCGACAGGATAAATACGCTGAAATAAAAACAACGATAAACCCCTATATTCCTGCAGCAAATTGCATTTGCACAGAGGCCTTGAACAGAAGCCCCCTCACTTCACCAGACAATAAATCTTTATATCGATAAATTGACAATCACGTTAACCACGTATACCCTCATTTCCATGCTCTTATATGTCTCTCATATATATATCTCATATCTCATTTTACATATGTATCACATTTTGCATCTATGTTTTTATGTATTTTTTTTATGTATCTTTTGTATTTTTTTGCGTATTTCATATTTTGTATTTTGTGTTTTATTCCATGTGATAGAGATATTAACTATGTATTCGCTTAATTACTATGTTCCATACTGTAATTTACCCTCCGTTCTACTGTACGGTACTATCGTTCAATATGTGGATAGAATATCTCTAATATTGATCCCACTTTCAAAACTTATTAATATAATTTAAAAATCTCCCTATTTATTAGTGATTATATGTACATATATTTCTTTACTTACTTCAATCTAGATTCTAACTTGTAATTTTTTTAATTTTTTAATTTTTAATTTTTAATTTTTAATTTTTAATTTTTAATTTTTTTAATTTTTGATTTTTGATTTTTAATTTTTAGTTTTGATTTTTAATTTTTAGTTTTGATTTTTAATTTTTAGTTTTGATTTTTAATTTTTGATCTTTGATTTTTAATTTTTGATTTTTGATTTTTAATTTTTAGTTTTAATTTCCAACTCTCATTCATAATCTTCACTGTGAAACCATAATACCTAGAAATAAGTATATTTTCTCTTAGCGGGAGATAGTCAATTCTACTGTCCATGCTTAATTTAGAGGTAGTATTGAGACCGATTGATACTCATACTCTCCCACCCCCACTGGCTTTCAGCCGGCTAGCAGTAAACTATGACCGTGTCATATTACAGGTTGGATGGGTCATTGTTTGGGTGAGAGGGGACCTGTCTAGGTGAGTTTCGTAGAACTCTGCGGTAGTTGATGGCCAACTTCCTTCGGACCTGCGCCTGCGCAGACCGGTGGGGGCGAATTGGGACTCACAAGGGAACGGGCGAAGAACCCAAGAGCACACGCTTTGTCCGTTCCCATGTCGATTCAATTTGGATTGCCTCGGAAACATAACCTTATTATGTAACAAGCTGTCTGATGATGTCACGGCACTGGCGCACCGAACCGTGTGGCCACTGTCGTCATTGAAATATGTATCACAGCATTATAATTAAAGGACTTTAACATCTGAAACTGCTTCGCTTTTTCTTATATATATATATATATATATATATATATATATATATATATATATATATATATATATATATATATATATATATATATATATATATCAATGTACGTATTGTATATTTAATAATATACTGTATGTTTATTCAAAAACACTTGAAGGCCTTTCGCTATAAATTTAAGGTAGTACTAACGTCACATACTTAGCTGCAGCAAAAACAAAGGGAAGTATTCGACGATGATTGTTTCTCATTGTTTAGTGGTTATCATGACTACACATCCCTTTGCATTTGCTGTAAGCTAGATTCTTATAGAACTCTAATTATGTTTATGAGCTGTTGGAACTCATTTGCATACTGAGTAGTTGCCGGCCCAGCATCAATTAGAAATTTGTGTTGGTGCTTTGAAATAGCGATGTATATATAAATGATTTTCAGCAGCTCATAATCATAATTGGAATTCTATAAGAATCCAGCTTCTATAGCGAAAGGCCTTCAAAATGTTTTTGCCAAATTCAAATATAAAAGAAAATTTCGCTCTATATGGCTGAATGCAATAAATGTAATCTGAGTTTTTCGAATATTAATAATAACATTCGATTCGTTTGCAATTATGCAAACAAGCCTCAATTTTATAGCCATGTCAGTAGAATGAACACTTCATTCTTGCTCTTGTGTTGGCATGCGAACAGAACTGCAGACACTAATGTTTCTGGGTTTCAACCTTCATCAGTACAGCTCACTGTTCACCTGCCAAACTGTCAGAGCTATATATATTAAATGACAAACATCTGTAATTACGGAAGTATAAACAAGATAGACGGAAAATGTTTTTTCATCTAACTTCGCTTATATACAGATCCCTCTACCATGGTTTCATATGGGGAAGGACAATTATTAGAATTACCAATAATTCAAAAACCGCCATAATCTTCAAGGAAGTTAGAATTTTTCAAGTTTATGAGGAATGGAACAAGATATAACACAAACTGTTTCCAAAGCCGAGGCAGAAAGTAATATAATAGCACGCGTGGTGTTACATTCTCAAATTTCTTAAGATATTATGACTACTTGACAGGCTTAATGTCGCTAGAAATAGTAGTCCAATGATCATCTGGTACAGCTCGACATATTACGGAGTAGTTTAATATTAATATATGTGTTTGTGCATAGAACAATAAAAACTGAAGCAGCCAGGCATTGGTAAATAGTTAGAACTAACTATCTACCTACGCCTGACTTCTGTTTTTTTTTTTATTGTTCTACGCTCAAACACACGCACACACGCATATATATATCCAAATGTGTATTGTAAATCCACTATAGAAATGTGGCGTTCACAATAGAAATCCTATAATATATGCATTATTAAGCCAGTTGGGCGGTGGATTGGTGCAGTATCGGTAGAGAGTCGGACGCCATGCTTTGCAGCATAGCGTTATGGCCTTTTATTATCCGAGTTCAAATTCGGCCGAGGTCAACTTTGTCTTTCATCTGTACGGGGTTGATAAAATAAAGTACCAGTAATGCACTGGAATAATTGCTGGCCTTGTGCCAAAAGTAGAAACAATTATTATTACTATAGCTGTTATAATTATCATTACTTTTCTAATTAGTCCAGCAACAATCATTACCATTGTTTAGCAGAAAAACCACCCTTCGGGTGGTTTTCTGACAGCTTGTGTAGTGTGTATATTCATATTTTACGCAAGTATATATGCATGTAGATATGATACATCAAATAAAATCGTAATTGACAATATACACAGAAATTGAACAAAGATTGTGTTACACTGTCTTATTTAATCAGTAATGTAATCCATGATACATTAAAAAAAAAGACGATATTATATATAAACTGCATTAGGAGAAAATTAGTGACGGAAATATATGAGTATTTATTTAAGCGATCGCCACCGGAAGTGTTTACATTTGAAAATTTTAAAGAATTGAATCTTTAAATAAATAATAAAATATATTTAATGAACAGCCACAAAATTTAGTAGATAAATTATGTAATATTCATTCATTATTTATTCAAAGTAATGCAACTTATTTTACTAAGGGGATAAAAAATTATAAACCGTACACAGTCCCGCACTTCTTACTTTATTATAGATTAGATTACACTTATGGTTAATCATATTCAATATCACTGTCAATATATATATTGAATATTTTAATTTTTATTTGAACGATTGTATTTACGTATATTCTAGCATCACTATCATTGTCCTACATATCGTAAACAGCGCTGTCGTCATCGTTATTGTTATTTTTGTCATGGTAGCGTTGTCCCTGTTGACTTAAGTAGAGGCTGGGCAGAGATCATAAAACAAAAGCTCAAAACTGCCTTTATCATCAAAGCTAACGACGCCAGTTCGAGAACAAAATAACTAAAGAATGCGGTTCAAATTCTGCCGAGGTTAACTTTGCCTTTCATCCTTACGGGGTCGATAAAATAAAGTACTAGTTATGCACTGGGATAATTGCTGGCCTTGTGCCAAAAGTAGAAACAATTATTAAGTCAGTTGTGAGGAAATAAATACGGGTGGGGATGGAATAAATTACAGTTACGCCACTTAATGGAAAAATCAAATTAATTTTCTAAAGAAACAATATACAATAAATACCAGATAATATCAATAATAATATAACAATGGTTACATTAAAAGTTATCGTGTCAGCTGATATATTGTACATCATCTTTACTGTTTTATGTAGATTAATCAATATCTTAATTGCGGTTTAATGTTGTTAGAAACGGCAGGTTTCTACTGGAACATCATGCTATTCGTGTGTGTTCTGTTGTTTTGAATAGAGTATGTGAGTGTGTTTGTACTAATGCAATATTTATATGAGTATATGTACTCCTGTAAATGTGTTTAAGTGCCATATGTGGAGAAATACAATTTTAAAATGTCTTTAGGTATTCGCGAATCATAGTTTATATATGAATGAACTTTATATTTACAGTTAACTATATGTATATAATACTGAGCTACCCGGTGATTCCCAGGTATTTTATTAAAGTTACAATATTTGACCATTGAAATATGATTGCTGAATTTTAACTAAATTAGGAATTATAGCAGAATATTTATTGCCGTTTGTTTAAAAATCATGTAGATAAAAATATTATTAATTTTGACCAGTGGTGATTTTTAAAATACTGCTCCCTATTACAGTCAGCACTTGGAAGAATCATTAGTAAGGGAAAAGGGCATGACCAAAAAAAAAATAAATTTAGATTTTATTTATCCTTTTTTTTTTGCACAATCAAAACCTCTGAAATTCAAACAAAATGTGAAGGCTATTTTAAAAAGCATAAATAAAATAAAATAAAATAAAATAAAATAAAATAAAATAAAATAAAATAAATAAATTTACCATTGGTTTATGAATGAATGAAGACTTTACTTACTCATTTCTGTAATTCAGGAAAGTTTATTGAAATGTGTGTAAATGTGGTAAATATATACATATACACCAGGAACTAAACTTCCACTGTCACTGCCTCCGTCTCTCCCGATCTCCCCATCACTCACTATTATGAGCAAATGGGGGCCCAAGCGCTGACCTCCCAGCAGCCCCGGCGAGTGGAATAGAGGATGGTGAGGGAGACGCGCTGGAAAATCCATTCCGGCTTGCGAGGCTCACCCCTGTGGGTAGCCAACTCTGTGCCGATGGTGGTGAGTTGGGAGGTAGCCCTAGAGCCAAGGACACCAGAAGTTTCAATTACTACGGGCTCAACAACAAGCCTGTCAGAGAACGACCGATATTTGGAGAGTTTATCCTCCTTGGCCCAAAGTACGGCAGAGCCTGGGTTAATTAAAATTTTTACACTGTAGCTTTCACCAACTTTTACCTCTATGGCAGTAGGATCTTATTTGTTTTCTATTTCTTTTAGGTACACCAACAGTTATAGTGGCTTCCATGACATACATACATACACACACATGCGTGTGTGTGTGTGTGTGTGTGTGTGTGTGTGTGTGTGTGTGTGTGTGTGTGTGTGTGTGTGCGCGTGCGTGCGTGCGTGCGTGCGTGTGTGTGTGTGTATGTGTGTGTGTGTGTGTGTGTGTGTGTGTGTGTGCGTGCGCGTGTGTGTGTTTGTGTGTGTAAGACTGTCCGTTGTGATTTGAAATGGATTTTGCTAATATTTCTAGTAGATCGAGGTGTCACATACAACTTTTCCTCTTTGTTTCATACATATATACATACATGAGACAGTAGACTGGGATTTGAAAGAAATTTGGCTGCTATTTCTAACAGGTCGAGCTTGCTACCATAAAAAGGTCTCACTTATACTACTGTACATAGCAGAGGTACTCAGGAATGTCTGTATGTTCTTCCAAAGTAACACTATGCAGTAAAGTTGCAAGTTCAGAATTCCTTACAAACTATATGACTAAGGAATTAGTATTTATTGTCATTGAAGGAGGAATTATGATATTGATCATTCCAAAGCCTCTTGATAAACAGCATTCTTGATTTTGCCGTGTGGTGCTACAATGATGAGATAATCAGGGTTTTCAACCCTTGTACCAACATAGAGTTGACCATGTGAAAAGACAGGATCTGCCAGGTTCAACCTAACGACTTTCAATGATTGCCTTTGAGATTTATTGATGGTCATGTCAAAACTGAGTCTAATAGGAAATTGAAGTCTTTGAAATTCAAATAGCAAATCAGTTGTCTTCAGAGGTATTCTGGGAATGAAACAATTGTCACCAGAAAATTTTTCTGACATTGTTGCAACTTCTAGCAGGTAGTGCTTGTGTCAACTGATGAGTAGTGGTCTCAGTGAAATACACTCTCTGTCAATTTTCTAGATGAATTGCGGGGTTGACCACTGTTGGATGGTGTTGGTGGATATCAAATCAAAAGATCTGCCTGATAGATTAATTGCTGGAGATGTATCAACCTGTCTGATACTGTTTGACCTCAACCAGCCCACCATCATTGAGTTCTTTGTCAGGAACAAAGGTAGTCATGCTCTTGTTGATATATTTTGTGATATATAGTATTGCTTTGACAGAGCTGCAATACTCAACATTGATATTAACTCTTAGAAGTTGACACAACATTTTGTCTAGTGTCAGCTCTAAGTCAAATAACATTGGAAAAATAATGCACAATTTTATCCGACAATATGATTTTTCCAGGTATTGTTGTCCTAATATTACCAAAATAATAATTTAGTTGGCAACCAATGATTATTATCATTGATTGATCAACCGTTAAACTTATAAATATAGATATAATTTCTCAAAATTCCTTCGTCACACACATTCTTTCTGTGACATCTTCAGTGATTTCCTCCTATTGTGTTTCTATAACGTTTTTTGTTTTTTGTTTTTGGGTGCCACCTAAATTATTTATAAAAATGAACTGAAGTGAAAACCAAACCAAAGAGTGGGTGTGTTTTATCATTATTATAGACAACATGACCCTCTCCAAATATAATAATATGTGTTTCAACACATGATTTCATATCCTTGCAAAACAAATACATAGATTTTTCCAGGGTTTGTAATATATATATATCGTTAACTTTATAGAGAGGAAAAGTTGAAGAATGTCTACACACACACATATATATCTATGTGTTTGTGTCACCGTTCTTAGGTTATATATATATTATAAATAAACATATATATATATATCTAACTTAAGTAAGTGATACACACACACACACACACACACACACACACACACACACACACACACACACACACACACACACACACACACACACACACACACTTGTCTCTAATTTAAGAACGCCGACACACCCTCGCGTGCGTGCACACACACACGCTCACATACACACAGAGTCCCATTACGACTTTTGCGAAAGAGAGAAAGAAAGAGAAGTAACGTTAAGAAAGGGGTGAATTTAAAAAAGAAGTGTTTAAAAAATAAATAAATAAAAGTTAGTTATCGAACTATACTATCATTTTTGTTTTCTTTCTCTTTTCTAATTCCCCTTTCTCTATTTCTTTGGTTCTCTTTCTCTTTCTCTCTCTCTCTCTCATTCTCCCGCTCTCTCTTTCCTCTCTTTCTCTTTCTCTTATCCCCTCTCTCTCACTCCCCTTTCTCTCTTATCCCCTCTCTCTCATCCTCCCTCTCTTTCTCTACAGAATGAAGAACAAAAAGAACAAATAAGTTGTTTCCTCGTTTTGGAGGACTGAGTTGTGGGAGGAGGAAGGGGAGTAGTGGGAGGGAGGGTTTAACATAGAGTAGTAGTATCTCCTCTTCCCCTCTCCCACTGAAACGTCTTCTCTTTCCTCCATTGTAAACATGTCTCCAGTGGTTCCATTATTGATTGTTATTGAAATCCAATTAACCAGTCCTGTTTCTGAATATTAGATTAACATGTGTTTAAAGTTTCATCATGATCGGATCACTGGTGTAGGCGCCTACTGATTATACACATATACACAGATACACAGACAGAAATTGCCTATTATATAGTATATATATAAATATATATATATATATATATCTAGGGAGTGCAACTTGGAGTTACTGTAGGTTCACCCGGGTGAGCACTCGATGTTT
>OZ024742.1:62196685-62414185 GCA_964016885.1 Eledone cirrhosa
TAATAATAATAGTATTAGCTCAAAGAAGAATAGAGAATTTCCTTCTGAGCTCAAATACAAGTATATATTACACAAAGAGAAGTGTGTTACACAGTGAGATGTGTGTAAAGAATTATTACAAGTGATTTTACCGTTACTGTATAGGGAACAATATCTACAGGTTAGCAATTAAATAGAAAAAAACCAGTTCAGAATCAAATCTCTGGATTAGAGTTTTAAATCACAAACCTTATAACTATATTTTGCTGATACGAATCTAGCTTCGTTTCACCACTTATATATGCAGTATCAGTATATATATATATATATATATATATATATATATATATATATATATATATATATATATATATATATATATATATATATATATATATATATATATATATATATATATTAGTTAACTAAGATGTATGTTAAATTTAATTTCACATAACTCGCACTTTTATTCGTATTAAATAACTTCTGTCTTAATATCTTTATGCCATCATTATCTCTTTGCTTCATCGGATTTACTGTCATTTTTTACTGAAAGGATTTAGTTATTTGTCATTATTTTAATATATAACGGGCGGTCGATTGGCAGTATCGGTAGAGGGTCGGACGCCATGCTTTGACGCATAGAGTTACATCCCTTGCCATTCTGAGTTCAAATCCCGTCGAGGTTAACTTTGCCTTTCATCCTTAGGCGGTCGATAAAATAAAGTACCAGTAATACACTGGGATAATTGCTGGCCTTGTGTCAAAAGTCGAAACGATTATTTTAATATATTCATTGAAAATTAAGGAAGAACACAGTTTTGTTTCTTTTCTATCAGTCTTCACAACACTCAATAATTCTATTTATAACCCACCGTATTTTTTGTTTATTAAATTCACTATAGGTGACATATCTATAGTTGAGTTTGCTTCACCTGATATTGTTTCCTCAAAGGTAAAATCCCGTTATAACGAATACCATTATAACGAATTTTTAAAGATAACGAATTTTTTTCTATCCCTGGCCACACGCTCAATGTGTTAGGTCGATCTCGTTATAAAGAATTTTTCGATACAACGAATTTTTTTAATACCCCATGAATTTCGTTATAACAGAATTTTTCTGTAATACATATTTTGAAGATGTATTTTGGAAATTTTCAATAAAGGAGATTACAATTACCTTGATATAAGTAATTTTTATTTTGTACGCTCAATCTAGTAGTTCAAATGACATTATGTTCCTGCAGAATGTAATATCCTGATTGATATTATTCTTTAGCCACATGAAATTGGAAGGTATAATGAAAATAATTCCGAATTTACGTTTTGCCAATATTATAAATATTTCAACAACATAATCGTATCTCTGCAAAGTCCTATAAAAAATGTCGATCGAGAAGATCCCAAATTTAATTCGTCTACTAGGTTAGGAGGAATTCGTCAAATCGTACCAAGGAAACAATGTTTTCATTGGTCTTTCTATTACTAATACTATGTACTGTTTGCAACACCTGGCAGAAAAATAAATATGAAATAAAGTGTCTAGCTGAAGGACATAATGAATCGCACCGGGAATCAAACTCGCAACCACACGATTGCGAATCCACTATAATATGGCGTTCACTATAGAAATCCTACAATATATGCATTATAAAGTCAGACGTGAGGAAATAAATACAGGTAGGGATGGCATAAATTACAGTTACGCCAATTAATGAAAAAATCAAATTAATTTTCTAAAGAAACAATAAGGTATTATACAATAAATGTTACTAGAGGATTATATATCATTGTGTGACGATATGCAAAACATGTTATAGCGTTCTGATACTATTTATTCCTAATAGTGCTTTTCATCCCTTTCAGATGTCCATCATTTATTGATACAAATGAAGTGGATGTATTATGAAAAGAGTTCGTGCTCATTTATGATGGACATCTCTAGCATGATGTCAAGTACTCAAGAGTAAAACAACAGTTGCTTTAACAATAATAAATATATTGGTGTTGTCGGTATATTGGTTGATAAATGACAGATGACAAATGTTGACAATATATATAGAAAAATTATATATTTATTTCCAACGGTGATGGTAATAATGGAATCTTTGATTCCATATGCGCAGCAAGTCATTTAGTATACAAGCGAGATCACAAGTCCATAACCTTGGCCCATCACATACACGATCAACTATCAGATACATGGACAAGGCAGTCATCTCAACCTCAACCCTTTATCCAACTGACAATGAAGGTCCTACATGAAGATTACCAACCAACATCTCCGACATGCGCTCTTTGTTTGGTCTCATCAATCAAGTCTCCTACACCTTCAGCATGGCCGACAGGATGCAACCATTCCGCAAGCTACTGAAACCAGGAACACCATTCCAATGGAATGACCAGCTAGACAAACTCTTTGAAGAATCTAAGAGTGTAATTGTCAGTGATATAGAAGAGGGTGTACGCATATTTGACACCAGAAAACCTACATGCCTCGCCACTGACTGGTTGAAAGACGACATTGGATTCTGGCTGTTCCAGATACACTGCACATGCCCAAAGACAGTCCCATTTTGCTGTCGTGAAGGATGGAAGGTTACACTGGTCGGAAGTCGCTTCACCCAAGCGGCAGAATCACGCTACGCACCGATTGAAGGCGAGGCTCTCGCTGTCGCTGACGAAGTGGACAAGGCAAGGTATTTCATTCTGGGCTGCATTAACCTCACCATAGCGGTAGACCACAAACCACTACTCAAGATATTCAGTGATCAATCCCTGGAAAGGATTTCCAATACTCGTCTTCGCAACTTGAAGGAAAAGACTCCGTTACAGCTTCAAGATGATCCATATTCCCGGGGCAAGACACCGAGCTGCTGATGCTGTATCTAGACACCCATGTGACCCTGGAGACAAGATGATTCCAGAGGATTCAGCAGCCATCAGTACCTCCAGCCAACCATCTATTCAGAAACTCGTACTCGCCTCCATAAGACATGGTGACCAACCAGATAACCCAATCGAAGATACTACCTTCCTCTCAGCCGTGTCATCCATCAACTCACTCCAATCAATCACTGGGGACAAGGTTCAAGAAGCCACCAACAGCGATGAAAACATGACTAAACTGGTGGATATGATAGAAACAGGGATGCCGGAGGACCGCCTTAGCCTGCCACCCGCCATTCGTGAATAGCATCAATTCCGAGAGCACCTACACTCAGTAGACAACGTGGCTCTCTACAAAGACCGCATTGTCATCCCACCATCACTCCGACACGACGTTCTAATAGCCCTCCACTCCGCCCACCAAGGCGTATCTTCTATGCTGTCAAGGGCCGAATCCTCTGTCTTCTGGCCTGGAATTACAACAGCAATCACAGAGCTCAGGAATACATGTGCCCACTGCAATCGGATGGCACCGTCTCAACCATGTGCTCCACCTACCCCGCCAGTTTACCCTGTTTATCTCTTCCAGTGCATTTGCGCTGACTACTTCTACTCCAAAGGGGTGAACTATCTGGTCATTGTTGACAGATACTCCAACTGGCCGATGGTAGAGAGATCTCGGGAAGGTGCCAAAGGCCTAATTGACAGTCTACACCGTACATTTGTCACTTTTGGAATTCCAGACGAACTGTCCTCAGATGGTGGCCCTGAGTTTACAGCCTCAGCAGCCAGGGATTTCTTGAAAAACTGGAGTGTTCATCATCGACTCTCCTCAGTCGCCTTCCCCCACAGCCACTGTCGGGCAAAAGTCGGTGTTAAAACTGTGAAACGTCTCATTACAGACAACACGGGACCCAACAGCGAGTTAGACACGGACTCACTGCAACGCGCCATGCTGCAATACAGAAACACCCCAGACAGAGACATCAAGTTATCCCCTGTGATGTGTGTCTTTGGTAGACCCATTAAGGATTTCATTCCAATCCTTCCCGGCCGCTACAAGCCCCATGATACCTGGCGTGACACACTTGCCTTGAGAGAAGATGCCCTCAGAAACAGGCACATGAAGATTGCAGAACGCCTTTCTGAACACACCAAGCGATTGCCACCCCTTGTCATTGGAGATCTCGTGCGAATACAAAACCAAACAGGCCCTCAACCGTTAAAATGGGACAAAACAGGCTGTGATTGAAGTTCGTCAGTTTGATCAGTATGTCATACGCGTGGATGGATCAGGCAGAGTGGCCCTTCGAAACCGGAAGTGTCTAAGAAAGTACACTCCTGTTCATCCACCGAGGGCACAGATCACCTTATCAGACGACTCAACAAAGATCCCAACAAAGACAACAAGGTATGTCTTTCTCGCTCCGCCAACCATTTATTCCGGCGCCCCTGCTCGCAAAGGACACCACCAAAGCCCCTCAAAACCCTACAGATCTACAAATGACACCACCACCCAACCTGACAACGCTTGACATCCAGCCATTGCCACCGTCGCTACCACGTCCATCCATCCAGCCACCAGAGTTACATCCCCTAGCCTACCACACTATATTCAAAACAAGTAGCACAACACCTACCCCAGCACCCTGCCTAACATCATCCCTGACCAACACACAGGAACTAACACTAAGACGCTCCTCCCGGGCCAAGAAGGAGCCCACCTGGCTCAGTGATTATGTGCATGTGATTGGTTACTCATTTAGTTACCAGATAATATCAATAATAATATAACAATGGTTACATTGCTAGTTATTGTGGCAGTCGATATATTGTACATCATCTATATTGTTTTATATATATTAATCAATATTTTAATTTCAGCCAGTGTTTGTAGAAACGGCAGGTTTTTACCGGAACATCACTCTAATCGTGTGTGTTGTGTTGTTTTGAATAGAGTATTTCACAACCATGCTTGAATAAACTAGCTAATTTGTCAGTGCTGTAGAGACGTGCTTAATTTTTCCTGAAGATACAAAAAGTTTAAGGTACGCAATGTTACCTATTCTCTCATCTAACTCTGTTTATCTACATTTTGGTCTTTGTTTTGTGACTCTCTGCCTCTGAAGGTTTTATATGTGTTCTTCTGGCTAGTGTTGTAAAATCAAGAGATTCATTTGAAAACATCAGTTAGTTAATGTTTTAAGTCTCCTTAATAAGAATTTGGTATTATACTGTCAGGAGAATATTAGTTCAGACTTTTAATTCAAAGACTTTGCTATGAGGTAGAATATATGATGTAATGTAATCATATTTCTTCAACTTCTTTATGAAATGGCTCATTTAATTTGACTGTCTTACATTTAGTATTCCTTCACCTCTTAGCAATAAATACCGAGAGTGAAGTACTATGTTTAATGAAACAATCCAAGAACGAGATTACTTATTTATGCATTAAGTTTTAAATGAATAAATCGAAAGATTCTGTAGCTGATTGTAGTTTCACCAATTGTAATGTTACCACAGATAAAAACAGATATTTTGAAAGATATTTTTACAATCATAGTTTGATACTGGAATTATATCTGAACATGAGAAATCTTCAGTCAACTGATTGCTTTCACCTTTCTCCTTCATAAAACTCATATATAGCATTTAATTCTAAAAAATGCATTGTGCGTGCTGTCATTCTTATATATACTAGTACATTTTCTTTTGGTTCATATTATAAATCATTTATTTATTTAGATGAACTTCTAATAGCTGATCAAATGGAATTCACTGTTATTCATTACAGTCAATATAAATTCACTGTTATTGAACTTTCCCAATATATATTCTCTAATTTAAAACTTTTGTGACCATATTTCTAATGAAATACTGTCAATTAATTAATTGTTTCTACTTTTTGGCACAAGGCCAGCAATTACCCAGTACATTACTGGTACTTTATTTTATCGACCCCGTAAGGATGAAAGTCGAAGTTAACCTCGGCAGGATTTGAACTTAGAATGCAAAGGACCATAACAATACTGCAAAGCATGGTGTCTGACGCTCTACCAATACTTGTGTTGAGCTGGTCATTAATTTATGGTGGTCGTGCGTGGAGTAGAGCAATCGCTAGTTGAAATATTATGAACAAAACATTTTTATTTGCCGAAGAACATATTTTCAATACTGTTTGTGAATGTGACGAAGGAAATACATTCTGATATGGAACAGTGTACAAAGTGTGTCTGTGAATAACATAATGTTACCTCATGTTGTTGTCAAGACATAATGGATTTCGTTTATCCAGTTAGAAGATGAAACCTAGCCATCTCGGATTAGTTATATTTCATGCCATGTGTAAACGTGTTTGAGGATAGCAAAATATGCGTGTTTCTTGTCTGGAAACTTTCTGCTAAACAAATTTGTTTCAGTATATATTTAATATAATATTAATATATTTTGTAATATTATTAACTAATTATTATAATTAGCGCTTCAGGCTTTGTCTATATACTGAAACAAATTTGTAAGTCATTACCTAATTAAACTCTTTGCTTGAAATTTTATCATTCTTCGTTTATATATATATATATATATATATATATATATATATATATATAGAGAGAGAGAGAGAGAGATTTATCTAGTCCTTCGCTCAAGATTAATCTATAAGTTTAGATGTCTGCCTTCGTTTAAGTAAATATTACAGTAAGATTTTTAATATAAACAACTACAAAAAACAATTAATATTAAAACGAAAAAAATATCAGTGATAAAAGAAGCGGATGCAACTTTTTTTTTTATAAAGTTATATTCCTGTTTCTTTAAAGAACATTTCATTTTTGTTCTATTGTAGGCGAAATAATGCAATGGTTTAATAGGGAAGATATAACTTACCAATTATGTCTCTAACCGTGTAACGCTTTTTAAGTAGATAACTACAATTGAAAATACTAAAGAAATGGAACCAACAATTCAATTTGAAAGTCGTCTACTTATAGACAGTGTATTACTGGTACTTTATTTTATCGACCCCGTAACGATGAAATGCAAATGCTTAAAATTTAAATTGCCTTAATTCTATCGTCTGCTGTTTCATTAAAGGGAGATTCTCGTCTGTATTTAATTCTATCGTCTACTGTTCCACTAAACAGATATACCTCCACTATCGTCTTGATTTATACATTTTAACTTATAACTTATACACATTTGATTTGAAATATTTTATCTAGTCCCCCCTCTCAATATTATGATGATTTCTTTCGAATGAAACAGTTCTAGTCCTGTAGAAGCCATTTATATATATAATTGAACTGAGTTAAAAATTCACAATATTTATAATTAAATAAGCTCATATATATATGTGTGTATTTATCTGTTTATTGTATTATATATAATGTGTGTATATACAGGATGTCCCCCAAAAATATATACACACTTCAACAGCATTCTAATAACTATTGCCTGTACAGGTAATCAAAGTGTCAATCGAATGTTAGTTTCGTGTTTTAACAGTACAAATTTACAATACACACATAACACACATAAAACCAGTGTATATACATACATGAGTGTGTATAAACATACATGAATGTGTATATACAATATATATGTATATATATATAGACACATATATTCACGGTGCAACGGAACATTAAAATATAGATGCGGGAGGGGGGTGTATATATAGGGGCGCTGGGGATAAAGGAGTGTAAAGCGTGTGTAATTGATATATTGAAGGAGAGGAGCGTGCAGCGATAGAGTAACAAAAATATAGAGAGGGGGAGAGATGGTATTGAAGGGGAGGAGTGCAAAGCGAAAGAGTAAGAGATATATATATATAAAGACGGAACAGATAGAGAGAAACAGGCGTAAGTAACAGTGGAAGAGATATATAGAGAGGGGGAAATGTGTTATTGAAGGGGAGGAGTGTAAAGCGAAAGCGTAAGATATATATATAGAGAGGGGGAATAGTATATATATATATATATATATATATATATATATATATATATATATATATATATATATCAACACTTACTCTGATTGGTTGAAAATTAGCCAATGACATACGATCACCACCACCACGGCTATCCCCGAAAAATTTATGAAGAAGCTAGGCATATATGTTAGAACACGAAAAGTGAACATTCTGTTGTTTCACACTTTTCGTGTTCTAACAGATAGAGAGAGATTTTGAGTATATGTTGGTTGTATATGATTCCAGTTCCTCCGTGAAATAACAACCCAACCAGGAACTGAGCATATCAGAGTATTGACAATATTATACACCTCAAACAACATATGTACTTGTCTATACCATACTAATTCAAACTGCCTGAAGAGGTCACAGCCAAAGATGGCTGTCACTGAAATATATATAGCAGTAATAAACGAAGCTAAATTTTAAACATTTGACTTTTTATTTAACTTTATTTTATATATATATATATATATAAATGAGCGGAACAAGTAATCATCAAACAATATTTTAAATAAATTAAAAAACGACTTAAATATTCACCCGTTCTATTGCTGTTACCAACGGTTTAATTAATCAAAAGATTGGAAATTCAGCGAATTTCCAATGGAAAGAATTAGATCTTCAGACAGCTATTTCCGTACTATAAGGATATAAAGCCTCATAGTAAGAGAATATATAGCTTCCTGCTCGTTGCATGGGGTCAGGCCGTTAAAGTGACCTACACACAAAAATAGGCCATAAGTAAAAGCGGGATATTATAAACTCGTTGATCATGCCGCTAAAAATAGCAGCGCGATACAACGTTTTGTTCTCTACATATAAGGAGAATAAATATAAAAGGGTATGGATATATTCCAACAGGTACTAAGTAACTACAGAAATATGCATGGTGTTTATAATAGTTGTGGTTCGATGGTACTAATTTGAGATACCAGAACTATAAAAATGAGCAGAACAAGTAATCATCAAACAATCTTTTAAATAAATTAAAAAACGATTTAATATATATATATATATATAAGTAGTTCCACAGCAGTTAATTCACCATTTCCGAGAACAATTGTTTCACCTTAGTCGGATCATCAGCTCGATTTAAATGAGATTGCACAGAAAAGGAAAAACAATTGTACGAATACGCATGTGCAGAAGAATTCACTTCCCAAAAGGAATGTAACCCATGTTAGATCGGTGATAATGTAGGTAAAAGATTTTTAGCTCTCTTAGATAGGCACTTCCCCATAAGTCATAAATACCGATCCATCTTTAACAGACACAGGGTGAAACTAGGATACACCTGTGCTAAGAATATAAAGACCAACAGGATGCTCTTGCCGAAGGCCTGAAGGTTGTTCCCTTCAACAACAATGTAACACAACCGCTGTAATTTACGAAGCTGTGGTCATTTCTAACCGACCAAATCAACGACAAGAGGTCAAATCCTATGTAGGTACGGTGGAGGGCCGGTTTAAAGAACGCTTCCTGAATCATTTGTCGACATTCAGATACCCGGACAAACGATCGTCCACGAAGCTCGTGAGCCACGTATGTTCCCTCAATTACTCAGTCGTGGATTACTCCATACAATGGAAAGTCATACGGAAATTGGAATCCGCCTTGAGGGCTGTGCATTGAAGAAAGAATCAATATCCTGAGGAGTTACATAATAGCGCTTGTCTAAATTCAAGGATGAGCTTTTCTCGCGTTGTCCACACGTTTGGAAACACCTATTACGTAATTACAACGCTCCATACTGACTAACGTGAATAATCTATTATATTATGGGCTGAATAACATGACTAATCTATTATTATTCTGCGTTTCAAATTATAAATTCGAGGAAAGTATAGACAAAGAATTACTTAGCTTTTCTTCAAAGCCCCTACTGCAGTTTCATCGATTGGTTTGCAACATCGGTGTACAAGAGAAGTGCAGCAATGCTGAAAAGCTGTAGATTCTTCAATGAGACCCCTCGTTTTGTGGACTGTATCGTGACCCTACCGTACGAAAGTGAATATTTCTCTGGAGGGAGAAATGGTCACGTGGTATAGACCACAGAAGGGAGGCAAAGGCATTGACCGCTAATAATATTAAATAAAATTGGTAATAATTAATGTTTTTTCGTGTGTTTTCAGCTAATCTGACCTCCAACAAGGTCGCTGTCGACTTTTTCTCCGAAAATGGAATGGTGTAGGGAACCTCGGATTTTCACAGCCTCAGAGATTTCTTCTGTGGAAATTTCTTCTTTCTCTTCTTTTCTTTCCCTTTATCTTCGAACGATCTGACATCCGACTCACTCGCTAACGATTCCTTTTTCCAAAAGTCAGGGCAGAGAGTGAGGTAGACCCTCGGAGTTACAGATAAGAACTTCTCGGCCGTTTAAATTTATAGAAAAGCACTAGCTGTGGATCGTGAAAAATCATTTTTCCTAGTTTTTTCTTCTGGTTTTTTAATGAATCTGACCCCGACATGCTTCAAATTCTTTTTCAAAAACCGAATGAGGGAGGGGGTCAGGGGAGTGGTAAACATCATTTTTCCCAGCATCGGAGATTTCTTCAGTACGAATAACAGAGGCAGTAAGAGAGCGGGGTCACATGAGTTACATATAAGCCCACTCAGGCGTTTAAATTTATAGAAAAGAAATCCGTTGATGCTGAAAGATGTTTTGATCCATCATCATTTTGTACCGTTGTGGAAAACATTGTAAGCTTAATTAATTGTTCCCCAATTTCCAAATTCACCATTACAATGAGGAGTGGCTGTGTGAAAGAGAAATCCTTGCCCCCAAAATATCACAGTGAATGCCATCAATTTTTCACAAACGATCCCTGGAGGTAGCTAGACCTATAAATCTATTGACAAAGTTGTCGACGAGAATGATGCTGTTCATTATCCCGTTGAATTTCTCAACTATCTGGAACTGTCCGGAATGCTGCCATACAACCTTGAAATGAAGAAGGGTACAGACATCATGCTTCTCAGAAACGTGGGTCAGCCAAGTTTGTGCAATGGGAGGCATATGGTTGTGACTGAATAGCAGCCTCACATTATCGAAGTCAAAATCTTCACAGGACGTGGTAGGGATCATCGCAATCACACCTAGAATGCTGCTACTACCATGAGATGTCACCTTTCGTTTCAAATGGGTTCTGTTTTTTCGTCTACTTACAAGGACCTTAGTCTTTGTCAGGTTGACTTTGAGACCCTTTCTTTCTAGTCTCTGCTTCCATGTTTGGAATTTCTTCTCTAGTTCTACTATAGATTCAGCTATAAGTGCGAGGTCATCCGCATAGAGGAGTTCCCATGGGCACCCGGTCTTAAATTCCTCCGTTATTGCCTGCAAAACTATGATGAACAGGGCCCCGATGGACACCGACCTGTATGCTAAATTCCTCGCTATAGTCATTGCTAATCCTAACTTTGCTGACTGCTCCCCTATACACGGCTTTAATTTATTATTATTATTATTAATATATAATAAGCGGTGGATTGGCAGTATCGGTAGAGGGTCGGACGCCATGCTTTCCAGCATAGTTACGTCCCTTTACGATCTGAGTTCAAATCCCGCCGAGGTTGACTTTGCTTTTCATCCTTACAGGGTCGATAAAATAAAGTACCAGTAATGCACTGGGTAATTGCTGGCCTTGTGCCTAAAGTAGAAACAATTATTATTACTATATATATATATATATATATATATATATATATATATATATATATATATTTGTCACCAAAACTATGTCGTCAGCAAATTCAGCATCTGATACCTCTTTCGCCTTAACTCTCCTGCTCTGAGCCGGTGCTACAGTAAAGCCAGAGTCCTGGTGTTTCTCCAGTGCAAGGCGCATACAATAGTCCACTACGATGATAAAAAGGTAGGGAGCCAATGTATCTCCCTGGAGCACTCCAGCCAGTATCTCAAAGAACTCTGTCATTCCATCTGGTGTAATGACTTGGGCTTTGGTGTTGGTGTAGAGCAGTGATATCAGACCCACTATCTTCTTGGGGATTCCATAAGCCTGTAAGATCTTCATCAGGCAGTGACGGTCCACATAATCAAAGGCCTTCCTAAAGTCAATGAAAACCATGACCGCAGGAAGGCACTTTGCTCTAGCTCCCTCTAATATCCTCCTCAGCATCAGTGAAGGAGGCAGAGGATTTGATGCAGGAGGTTGAGACTGTGTCGATGAGTGTGGGGCTGACAATGAATGAGACTAAAACAAAATATCTGGTAGAGAATGTTGAGAAGCCAGAGGGGATCACTAATGTAGGCAGGAAGCCGCTGGAATTGGTTGAGGACTTCCTATATTTCGGAGCAAAGATTGGGAATACAGAAGATGATGTGGTTGAGAGGAAGAGCAAAGCCTGGGCGGCGTGCCACAGCTTGAGATCGGTGTGGAAGTCGGACCTTCGTGAAGACCTGAAGATCCGCTTCTTCATTGCTGTAGTGGAGTCTGTGCTGCTGTACGGGTCTGAGACTTGGACACTGACCAAGAAACTCACTCAGATGGTGGATGGGTGCTACACGAGAATGCTGAGGATGACTCTGAACATTAATCAGTATACACTGAGGATGAAAAACTCAGATCTGTATGGGAGCCTCCCAAAAGTCAGCTCAAAAGTGACATAGAGGAGACTGAGGTTAGCTGGACATGATCACCGACATCCAGAGTTGACATTGCACTCAGTGCTCCTGTGGGAGCCCTTACATGGACACACTGGAAGGGGAAGATGAAGGTTAACGTATGTTGATGCCCTAAGGACAGACACTGGTCTGTTGGAGACGCAGGCCATGGCAGCGATAATGAGGGACAGAGACCGCTGGAGAGAACTCGTCCATGGATCTCGGGAATTTTACCCGCCCTAGAATATATATATATATAGTAATAATAATAAATTTGAAGACTAAAATCCAAAGAGGGCTCGATAAGGAGGATAAATATATATCAAATATATAAGAACCGTAGAGTAAATAATTATTAAAATAACAGATTAAAGTTTAAGCAAAGAATCGCTGCTTTCACCCTTAACGGGATCTTCTGAAACTAAAAAAATCAATCTGTGAACGCAGAAGTAAATATTTCGAAAAACCTGGCAACCGAAGGAATACAGGAAGACGATACTTTGGTTCGTGGAAACGTTCCCTGGCAAAGAACGAAAAAAAACGTCATTATTTGGAGCGGTGAAAACAATTACACGCAAAGACAAAACCATGTTCATGGTATAAATAAAGTCGTAGACTAATATTCTATTAGGTGGTTCATGGAGACGTTCCCTGGCAATGAACGGAAAAAACGAAGATAATACATGTCCGTAAGTCGGTGATTAATTTCGACGACTCTATTTGGATTTTAAAAAATCTAATAGTACCTCTATGTGAGTATGGGCGCCAGCGATACTGTATAGGTTACTGATCTTATCGGCCTTTTCTTTCTTTTCTCTATCAAGGAAGAATTCCTCAACGTGGGCGGTGGTTTGTACCGTGATGACGGTCTTTTGACCATGACGAAGTGCAGCCCACGCGCTTGCGACAGGTTCAGAAAAGAACTCATAGCCTTCTTTAAAGGCTTCAACCTCTCCATACAGGTTGAGGCCAGCCTCTCAGTGGTTAATTACCTCGATGTTACTCTCAATTTGGCTAATGGCTTGAACTACCCGTATAGAAAGCCGAATGATACGCTTAATTACATAAGTAAGCATTCTAACCATCCTGCCAGCATAACCAAGAACCTGGTAAGAAACGTTTCTTTGAGGCTTTCCCGTCTATCTACTAACGAGCATATCTTCACCGACCATTCCACATATTACAATGAAGCTCTTGCTCGGGGTGGATTTGTCGATAAGGTAGCATATACCGAGTATGAGCATAGACCTAGGAAAAATAGATCCCGACGCATTATATGGTATAAGCCACCATATAATATGGAGGTGGCCACACCATTAGCTAAGGTCTTTCACTCCCTTATTATGAAGCATTTCCCCCCAGCACATAAATATAATAAAATTTTTAATAGAAATACCATTAAAATTTCTTACTCTACGACTCCTAACCTTGCACATAACATCACTGCTTCAAATTTAGCTAAATTACCTAGTCGTAGGAACACGGGCAACCCTGTAGCTAGTACTAACTGTAATTGTAGGAGTCGGGTTGACTGCCCCCTATCCGGGAAATGGCTTTCTAGTAACATTGTCTACAAATGTAAGGTTGAGACACCCACGTCCCGTAGGGCCTACATAGGGTTAACCGCCAATAGATTCAAGCAGCATCTTTACTTGCACACCCATTCTTTTCTTAACCCTTTAAGAAGGAATATGACGTCACTTTCAGCTTATATCTGGAGTCTAAAAGACAACCACACCCAATATAGGTTACACTGGGAGATCCTAGTTAAAGCTAGTTCGTATAACGGAAATAAAAGACCATGTGACCTCTGCGCCGCGGAAGCCCTGGAAATACTCTACGCCAATGACCACATCTTAAACAAAACATCTGAGGCAATTTCGGCTTGTAAACACAAATTGCACAAAACTTTCCTGTATTACAGCCCCACGTTATACCCTAACGGATAGTACGAACAATACGCGGATGATTTACGTCTTGATGTGGTAGCTAAGTATATTTTATGTTTATACCATTACTTATTTGTAAATGTAAGTATTTATTATCTGTATGTTTTGTGAAGGTACGTATACTTTCTCGTACGTATATTTGCTTGTATTTGTTATAGGCGTATATATTATATTATATATATACTGGTACAGGTGTATATGGTTATGTGTATATATAATTACACTTTCTCACATATATTGTCTCTTACACATGACCTCATACTTATTATCCTTCTTGCTGCCCTCTTCTTCAGAAAAAGAATACCCTGTAAAGTGGTTGATGATAGGAAGAACATCAATCTATAGAAATTATGACATAAAATGTTGAGAGAAAACTCTTCATTTTTCTCAATGGCACGATAATCTCTTTAGTATGGGTGCCACAATATAATGGTTGGTGATAGAAAGGATATCAAGCTATAGAAAAGCTGCCAACAAAGTGTCAAGAGTTCTCTTTCGTTATGTCAAAGACATGAGGACAAGCCTAGTGCTGGTGCCACTTTGAGATATTCAAGCACTTTAAAATATACATCTTAGTATTGTAGAACAAGAGGCAGTTTCAGGTGGTTTGACACCAGAAAGGTAACCTAATGTACATAAATGGTTAAATTTAGAAATAGAAAACATTTATTTTCAGCTTTGAAATATTTAACTGATAAATTAGATTATATAATATCAATTATGGTTTTCCCTGAATCATTTACAAACTGGGAAAGGAGAGCCATTGGTATGAGTGGTGGTGCTAGTGGAGGTAGTGATACTAATAGGAGTGTGGTGTTGGGTGAGTGTTGTGATGTTAGTGGTGATGTTGGTAGTGGTAGTGATATAAGTAGGAGAATGTTGTGGTGTTAGTGGTGGTGTTGGTAGTTGTGTTTGTATTGGTGCTAATAGGGGTGTGGTGTTATTGGTGGTGGTGGAGGTGGTGGTTGTGGTATTGGTGCTAATTCGAGTGTCGTGTTAGGAGAGTGTTGTGGTGTTATTCGTGCTAGTGGTAGTGGTGTGCTGAAATATTAGTGGTGGTGCTAGTAATGTACATATCTGGTAATTAATTATCAATCCCAGGTAAATGAAGGCAGAATCGAACCTGACATGCCTTTAAATACAATTAATTATCACCTGATATGTTTTTTACCTTTCTAAACATTCTTCCAATCAATTGATTTATAATAAAACTATTTTTCTTTGATTTTACAGAATCTTATTCAATAGCTGATTCTTTGTCAATTTATGTAAAGTTGACATAAACATTTCACAAGATTATATCACAGTATTTAAAGTAGAGGACTTTAGAGAACGAGAAAAATGATTCCATAGTTTTACAGGACATTCATTTGTTTTTTGTGTTGATAAATAACATTACAAATTATTCACAATTCTTTCAGAATGAAAATATAAACAAATATAATCACATAGTAAATACAATTAACTATGAACCTTACCAATACAATGCATTCAAATATACGATCAAAGCAAGAGAAAGAGAAAAAAGGAACAAAAACAAAAACGACCAACAATTCCCCATCAAATGCGACAATCAGTCGCACATGACATGGGTCAACGGAAAGAGGAAACTGGTAAATCTTCAACACAGGTAACATATATTCACAGATTACAAGCTAATAAAAGTATCTTAGAAGTCACATCACATAATTTAGTACATCCTATATCACTTGAAGAGTAACACCTATGATAGTACATTAAATGTAGAATTATATAACAAAAAACACAGGGAGAAATACCCATAATATTTTACATGTATAAATATTAGAATGTTTATGTATGTGTATGTGAATGTATGTATGTATGTATGTTCTTCTGGTTTTATAATTTCACAAAGTTTTACCAATAGAGAGAGAGTCGGTTTCTAACATAGACACAAGACTCTCTCATTGGAATTTACACAACATCAACTAGGTAGATATGTATGTATGCATGCATGTGTCGATATGGATGTTATTGTATGTGTGGATGTGGATGTTTTGAGTTGTATGTGTGCATGTGTATATGCTTTGTATCTGTACATGTGTATATGCAGTTATTAGATGCAACATTTTTGGAATGTTTTACATATTTTTACTGCTCCATTAATGGATTGTACTTGTAATTTCCTAACTAGTTGTGTTCTTTCTGTTCCTGTGAAGCCTAGCTTCTCAAGATTTGTATTGAGGCAGTTACTAACATATCCCAGTGCCCCAATAATCACAGGCATAAATCTGAAGGGTGGAGTATCTGCAGATTTCTCATCAGTTCTGCATAAATATTCTCCTTTTCACTAATCTTTGATATTATATTGGCATCTGCTGGGCAGCTAATTTCCACTACTGTGCATGTTTTCTTCTCCCTGTCCCATGTATGTATGTATGTATGTATGTATGTTTTTTTTTCCTTCTCCTAGAATTCTGCCTTGACAAAGGCTAAGGGGTCATCTCTCCCGGTGATTTTGGATGGCCATTGACTCTTAAGAGCTCCTTTGCCCTTTGACAGGTTTTGTTTTTAGTCCTGCAGGATGTCCAAAGTCACCCTCCTCACCAAGAAATCTTGGTGGGGTTGCCAGTTTAGTCGCCAACGACCCGACCATGAGACAGGTTGTACTGGGATACATGTTATCAGTAGCACCAACTGGTGACCTGATATAACACCTGCAACCCTGATGGTATCCAATGATGTTGACTTGTTCTTCTTTTTGGTAAATATCATCTTGGTTAAGAGAGTGGGACTGGCTTTGTGCAGTGCCTTTGCTCATTATGAAAGCTTCACGGCACAGGCATTGCTTTATATCTGGAGATCTCTCTGCACTTGTCGTCACATGGTACCATGGGACCAGCACTATGTGTCAATAATTGTCACAAGTGTAGTGTTTGTACCAGAGTTTTCAAGTCGCTGGCTGGACTAAAAAGTCACACTCGTTCAGCGCATCGGTAGGAGTTCTCCTACATGGATATAAAGTAGTGGCCGTACTCGAAAACGAGTTGGCAGCCACCATGTATGTATGTATGTATGTATGTATGTATGTATGTATGTATGTATGTATGTATGTATGTATGTATGTATGTATGTATGTATGTATGTATGTATGAATGCGTGTGTGTATATATGTTCTCTTTCTCTTAATTTCGAGTACATTTTTGACCGGCTACCTTCTAACATAGATACAAGACTCTATCATTAGAATTTACACAACATCAAATAGGTAGATATGTCTGCATGTCTGCAGGTATGGATGTTATTGTAAGTGTGGATGTGTATGTTTTGAGTTATATGTGTGCATATGCGTATGCTTTGTATCTGTACATGTGTACATGCAGTCATTAGATGCAGGATTTTTGGAATGTTGTATATATTTTTACTGTTAAATTAATGGATTTTACTTATAATTTCCTAACTAGTCGTGTTCTTTCTGTTGCTGTGAAGCCCAGCTTCTCAAAATTTGTACTGAGGCATTTACTAACATATCGCAGTTCTCCAATAATCACAGGTATAAATCTGAAGGTATAGTCAGGATGGAGTATCTGCAGATTTCTCATTAGTTCTGCATAGCTATTCTCCTTTTCCCTAATCTTTAATATTATATTGGCATCTACTGGGCAGCTAACTTCCACTACTGTGTATGATTTCTTTTCCATGTCTCATATGATTATATCTGGTCTGTTATGTTTGCATTTTATTGGGGTTTCGACTGGAACATTCCACCAGTACTCTTTTATATTATGTATGTGTATGCTGTAACCTTTAGTGTGTTTATTGTCGAGGCTATCTTTTCTACGGATTGCATTGCACAGTGTTTTGGCCACTACATTATTCCTCATAGGTAGATAGTACCGTGATGACATCTTTGAACAGCTGCTTATGACATGGGTGACATCTTCGATGTTAATTTTGTATTTTGTTGTCACATCTAGGTGCTTGCATCCCTAACTCGTGAATCATGTATTTTGTGTTGATTTCCTGTTCTTGGATTGCAAAAGCATATCCTTCAAAGTCGGAGCCAATATAGTGGTTGTTGGTCCAAGATAGACTACTTTGCTTATCAATATTACTCTCACTCTGGAGCCTCCTGTCAACATATCCATTCATGATATTTTTTCTGGTAACCATGTAGTTCTTCATCCATGGATTCGCTGCGTTATTGCTGGGCAATTTCCATGGTTGTGAGATTTTGATTATCATGCAGGGAGTGTCTTTCAAGGAGTTCCTTCCCGACTCTCATAATCGTATCTGTCTCATGCAGACATATGCGATCAGTAGATGGGGCTCCTACGCTTGGAGGTTCGTAAATGTTGTCGGAGGGATATGTGACACTCAAATGTTGCCTGGATTGATGTTAGGCCTCTGCCTCCCTTCCTACGTTGCAAGTAGAGGCGTTCTATGTCATTGTTGATGTGGAAGTTTCTGGTGTTGGTTAGAATTTTTCGAGTTTTAACACCAATAGCTCAGATTTCGTCTATCGTCCAATTGAGGACTCCAAACGTTGGTGTTTGGAAGGCACAGCAAACACATTGTGAGCCATTGTTTTATTGCTCGCAGAGAATTCCGATGATCACATTTTTCTTAATCGGGTGTAATATTCCCTGGTTACGCGTTCCTTATTACAAATACCATTATAAGATATGTTCTCGTCTAGCCCTAGGTATCTGTAGCAGTCCTCGTCAGATATCGGGGGAACAGTTAGGCCATTGATAAAAATGATGTTAGACTGGGTTGTAGATTTTCCCCGCTTTACAATCATATATGAACATTTATCTTGGCCAAGCACCATTCCTATATCCTTTGAGAATGTTGTAACCAGGTCAAGATTTTTCTTCATCCGATTTATGTTCTTGGCATAGAGTTTCAGGTCATCCATTAGGTTCGTATTTATGTCCTTCTGTGAGCCAATGATATATCCTTCACATTTCTTGAGCAAAAAGGACAAGGGGTTTAATGACAGGATAAATAGTATTACAGAGAGACTGTCTCCTGGAAATATACCCCTGTGATATTATATTTTATCAGTGAAAATATGGTCCTCCTTCTCTGTTTTTAAATTTAGAATAGTAGCCCAAGAAGAAGACAGCCTCTCTATGGCTCTGACAATAATGTCTGAGACTTTAGCAAATCGGAGGGCCTCTATCATCCAAGAGTGGGGAACAGAATCAAAAGTTTTTCTGTAGTCCAGCCAGACTGTAACCATTTTCCTCCTAAGTTGACGCCCCTCCAACATCGCAGTTTCCTTGATTAGGAGTTGTTCAGCACACCCCCAAACATTTTTCTTTCCAGCTGCTTATTTATCTGTGATGGTGTTATTATTTTCACAGTGATCTTGGAGAAATAGGTTCAGGCAGGCTGTATACATCTTATACATCAGGTTCTTGCATGCAATGGGTCGGTAGCTTTTTGCCAAGTGGGTGGCTTTGTTCTTGGGAACCAGTATTGTTTGTGCTAATGTCAACCAGTCTGGTATAAGTGTATCTCCCTTGAGAACTTGTTGGTAGAGGTCGATAAGATACATCCGATGGAATATCATTTTTTTGTACCAGTAACCGACAATCATGTCTCTTCCTGGTGTTTTCTTATCTTGGAGTTTTGCTATCACATTCTCAAGGGTATCCTCATTTATTTCGTATGTTTTTGTTATAGTGTAGGAGCAATAGTTCTTTTGGATTTCTTTTAGCCACACTGGTTGAAATTTTTCTTTTCACCCTATATTTTTCTCCAAAAGTGACACTTATTATTTTGCTCTCCATATCTCTATAGTGTGATGTTTGTTTTCGTCTGAATCTTTTATTAAGCACTTTTTTTTCATCTACCTTCTTCTGGTATCAAAGTTTCTCGCTTACAGCTCTCAATTCTTGTTTGAGGATGATCAGCTTATATTGAAGAGTTCTGGTTCTACTGCTACCAAACATCGTTTCTATTTTGTTTTTCACTCTTTGTTGGTGAGGAGTGAAGTTTTTTTGTTTTTGTTTGCAAGTAAGGTGCATTGTCACATATCCTATAGTTTTTCGTAGGTCAGCAATCTTTTTTTCTATTTTAGTTACATATGATAGTATTTTTTGTGGTGTTTTGTTTTTGTTAATATTTCTGTATGTTAATATGTATGTACTATATATATATAATTACAACAGTGACATAAACATATACTTAAGTTTCGTTGGGTTCTGGACGCCAACCCACTCAGCCTTTCATAAGAAAAATAATAATAAAGATGGTCACCTAATGTTGATTGTGATTTCCTTTTAGGAATATATCATGAGAGTTTAAACCAAGGCATTTAATTTAGAAATTATCTAGAAAAAGATTTTTTTTTTAAAATTAGAAGGTAGGTAACACTTGATAAGTAAAATAATTTTTTTTTTTTTTTGCTGACCCAAAGGATCCAAATATACAAAATAGTCAGTAAATCAAAGTATACTTTTAGACCTGTTAGTCAGCTCTAAGCCACTTAATATATACTTCTTCTCATGGAGACAACCACCAAAACAACCAAGCTGTGTTTTGAGGCAGAGTTTATCTGAAGTTAGTTGTATACCATTTTCCAGAATTACAAAATTTTGACCCATATATATATGCGGTAGATCTCTCTAGTGTCCCCATTTGATGGAAAAAACTTGATTTGCGAGCTTGGTGGCACGTTTTTTGTCGGGATATCTAAAAGTTGTTTCGTGATTCTGGTACCGGTTTTTAAACCGGCTCTCGCACATTCCGACATAGGTTCAGGCTGCAGTTTGGTATGTTCTGGTTGGTGGAGATAACCTCTGCTTGGTATATCACCGCCAGAGTGTTGTCCTGTTGGTCTAGTTGACATGTTTTAGGCCTTCTATCTTACGGTGGAGGGCTTTTTCAAAAGCAAATCATGTAATAGCATAGAATGAACAAAGAAAAAGATAGGGCAGGTCAACTCATAGTATGACAGCCAAAAATACCAGAGTGTCATCTTCGTCGATGCTACCCCTCGAGGCGAACTAGCGTACCGTTTTAGAAGAGCTTTAGAAAAAATGAACCTTAGGATTAAAGTAGTAGAAAAACCAGGAGATACCATAAAATCCCGGATCAGGACATACCATTTTAGGAAATTCACCTCTATTGATAGAAATTGTATAATCTGTAAAATAAACCCACAGATAAACTGTAAACCTATAAATGTAGTCTGTAGGATAAGATGTATAGAGGGACGACGCAGAAACAAGACGACATAAATAGGAGAGACAGCCCGTAATATAGGAGAGGGATTAAATGATCACTGGCGGGAACTTAATGAGGAGCAAAGGTCATCAGTGCTAAACCAACATGGCAAACTAGAATACGAAGGCTCAACAGATAACATAGAAACAAATCCTATTCACACATAGAACTGACGCACCACTTAGACAAATTACGGAGGTCACACAAATAGACTAAACAGAAAAAAGAGTGAAATAGTAACAGCCCACAACTTAATGATTGAACACAGAATAAAGACACAAACAACAAAACAGAAAACGATACAAACCCACACACACGTAGACATGAAAAAACACAAAAACCTATACACATACACAATGACGCACGCACAAACACATGCACAGACACGAAACATAAAACACTCACCAGAAAACAATCAAAGACAAGATGGAGTAGAAGTTTAAGACCAGAAAAAATAAGAGGCATAAAACAGATAATCATTGAGTAGGTCAAAGAATATTATGGATCTTGTTAAAATCATAACGCAAGTTTATACTCTAAGTTGGTTCTGGATTAAATCTCACCAAAGTTACATGAAGGAGCAAGTAATTTTTAGTATATGCGACATCTAATGCAAGACATGAACCAAGATCATAAAGAAGTTATGGAGAAATCGTGATAAACTAATTCGTATTTTGTCCATCTGGAGAATATTTTACTGACTATGCTGAATGATGGAAAAAGATAAATTAGGGAAGTAGCAATTCAGCGAATTAGTAAAGCATGAACTTTTCCCCAAATGCCCCGTGAAAATTTAAGAAATTTCAAACTACCAAGCAAAATTAATTTTGAAGCACAGGATTATGTTGATTTGATTAACTGGGAAAATGAAGTTATAACACCCCCTCCAGTTTTACGGAACTTTACAAATGTTGATCTTCTTAAAGTTCATTGAGGACCATTAATAGCAATACCTCTTTCCTGTCATAAACAAGGATTCGAGCATGCTCTCAATTTAATGACAAAAGCTTCTGAAGACAGAATAGACAACGAAAATAGGCACAAATTCATATTAAATGTACAGAAATCAAAACAAAGTTTACCTCACTTTGACTTGAAAAGACAATGGGCATTTAATTAAATAGTAAATACTATTAATGCTTATTTTATGGTGTTCACTGTTCATGTATTTCGTTTGAGGTGCGTGCATATTTTTTTTTATTGCTTATTATCACAGTTATTAAGAATTAACATTATTTATACGTTGATTATTATTTATACTGGCCTTGTGCCAAAAGTAGAAACAATTATTTATACGTTGAAAGTGCTTTTCTTAATAATATAGGCCTTTTTTTAATAAAATAATAAAATAAAATACAAACTATATAAGTAAATAGATTCCAAAAACTGTTTCTTTCAGGTGTTTGTGTATGTGTGTGTGTGTGTGTGGGGGGGGGGGGGGGTTTGCATGTAATTTATAAAAAGTTATATAGGTAATATTTAACAAATACAAAGTTAATAGCATTAAAACAAGTTTACAGTTCCTTAAATTTTCAGTATTCAAAACGCAGTTAAGGGGAGGGGCTATGCGAGAAGTAGGGGTAATCGCATACTTTTTAAAATTTGTTAATTTAATTCTCACACCAAAATGAACACCAAGCAATATGTGGAATAAGAATATAAAATTTCGACCCCCCCCACCCACTAATATATTTATATATATATATATATATAAAATATTTGTTTATATGTAAACGAAACTTCCTCGTTTTTTTTCTATTATATACACTCTGGATGTGTATAGAGTGCTTGATTTGGTACCAACACCAGTAATTCACTGTACTTCCGCCCCCCCCCACAATATATATATATATATATATAAGTTTATCCCGGGTTTAATCGGGGGTAACCACAGTAAGAGAGGTACTCAATACAAACAGAGTATAAATATTTAATATAGAAAAGGCTTTTACAGGACTAGAACTGTTTCATTCAGGAGAAATCATCATATATATATGTGTGTGTGTAATATATATATATATATATATATATAAATAATTACAACAGTGACATAAACAGGTACTCAAGTTTCGTTGGATTCTGGGCCCCAATTCATTCAGCCTGTCATGAGAAAAACAAAGATGACCGCGTAGGGTTGATTGTGCTTTCCTTATAGGAATATAACATAAAAATTTACGCAGGGGCAGATAATTTAGAAAATCAGTGGATCTGCTAATATGCAGATCTGACTGATCAGCCAGTCTGCTAATATGTAAATCAGACCGATCAGTCACTGTGTATTTTTGAAAATAGCATATATTTTCAGTGGCACTGACAGTTTGGCAGGTGAGCAGTGAGCTGTACTGATGAAGAGTGATACCCAGAAACATTAGTGTCTGCAGTTCTGTTCACATGCTAACACAAGAGCAAGAATGAAGGGTTCATTCTACTGACATGGCTATAAAATTGAGGATTGTTTGCAAAATTGTAAATGAATCGAATGTTATTATTAATATTCGAAAAACTCAGATTACATTTTTTGTATTCAGACATGTAAAGCGAACATTTTCTTTTTTATTTATTTTCTTTTAATTATAGGGTAAGATCAAGGGACGTAACTCTTGAGAGGCCACAGTCAATTTTGAATGAAAATAGAAGCACAATAATTTCTTCTAGTTTATTCAAAAGATCCAATTTCACTGAATTAAAATATAGCTTATATAGTTTATACTAAACTCGTCCTATGGACTGAGTGCTCTTACTCTTGGATATTTCCACTTAACTTTTACATTATCTCTTTGTTTCATCGGATTTACTGTCATTTTTTACTGAAAGGATTTAGTTATTTGTCATTATTTTAACAAAATCCCGCCGAGGTTAACTTTGTCTTTCATCTTTACGGGGTCGATAAAATAAAGTACCAGAAATACACTGGGATAATTGCTGGCCTTGTGCCAAAAGTAGAAACAATTATTTTAATATATTCATTGAACATTAAGGAAGAACCCAATGTTGTTTCTTTTCTATCAATCTTCACAACACTCAATAATTATATTTATAACCCAGCGTATTTTTTGTTTATTAAATTCACTATAGGTGACATATCTATAGTTGAGTTTGCTTCACCTGATATTGTTTCCTCAAAGGTTTCTTAATAATTCATATTTTGAGCATGTATTCTGGAAATTTTCCATAAAGAAGATTACAATTACCTTCATGAAATTAATTTTTTTTTGTATGCTCAATCTAGTAGTTGAAATGACATTATGTTCCTGCAGAATGTAATATCCTGATTTTATATTATTCTTTAGCCACATAAAAAAAAATCCAAGTTTAAGTTTTGCCAATATTTTAATTATTTCCTCAGCATAATCGTGATATACTCCTTGAAAAGCGTATTTCTGCAAAATCTTATAAAAGATGTTGATCGAGAAGATCCCAAATATAATTCGTCTACTGGGACTCTTCAAATTGTACCAAGGAAACAATGTTTTCATTGGTCTTTCTATTACTAATACTATGTACTGTTTGCAACTCCTGGCAGAAAAATCAATGTGAAATAAAGTGTCTAGCTGAAGGACATAATGAATCGCGCTGTCTGGGAATCAAACTCACAACCACACGATTGTGAATCCACTATAATATGGCGTTCACTATAGAAATCCTATAATATATGCACTATTAAGTTAGACGTGAGGAAATAAATACAGGTAGGGATGGCATAAATTACAGTTATGCCACTTAATGGAAAAATCAAATCAATTTTCTAAAGAAGAAACAATAATGTATTATACAATAAATGTTACCAGATAATATCAATAATAATATAACAATGGTTACATTGCTAGTTATTGTGACAGTCGATATATTGTACATCATCTTTACTGTTTTATGAAGATTAATCAATATCTTAATTGGGTTTGTGTTGTTAGAAACGGCAGGTTTTTACCGGAACATCACGCTATTCGTGTGTTCTGTTGTTTTGAATAGAGTAATTAATTTGACAGTATTTCACAACCATGCTTGAATAAACTAGCTAATTTGTCAGTGCTGTAGAGACGTGCTTAATTTTTCCTGAAGATACAAAAAGTTTATGGTAGGTAATTTTACCTATTCTCTCATCTAACTCTGTTTCTCTACATTTTGGTCTTTGTTTTGTCTCTCTTCCTCTGAAGGTTTTATATGTGTTCTTCTGGCTAGTGTTGTAAAATCAAGAGATTCATCTGAAACATCAGTTAGTTAATGTTTTAAGTCTCCTTAATATGAATTTGGTATTATACTGTCAGGAGAATATTAGTTCAGACTTTTAATTCAAAAGCTTTGTTATGAGGTAGAATATATGATGTAATGTAATCATATTTCTTCAACTTCTTTATGAAATGGCTCATTTAAATTGAGATTCATCTTATTGCCTTCATAAAACTCAAACTGAAATAGCATTTAGTTCTAAAAATTGTATTGTGCTATCATTCTGATGTATACTAATACATTTTCTTTTGGTTCACATTATAAATCATTTATTCATTTAAATGAACTTCTAATAGCTGATCAAATTGAATTCACTGATATTCATTACAGTCAATATAAATTCACTGTTATTGAACTTTCACAATATATATTCTCTAATTTAAAACTCTTGTGGCCATATTTCTCATGAAATACAGTCAATTTCAATTAATTAATGAAGAATTTTGAGGGCTTGACTCAAATTATTAATTACCTCATTACTAAGACAATAACTTAACATACTGTTCTGATATAAAATTGTGTTGGTTTTATAATCTACTTTAAAGTTAGCAAAAAAGAAAAAAATTTCTTATTTCAGCATATTTTTATTTCTAAATTTCAAATATTTTTCTTGGGCATCCTTTGATTTCTCTACATACATTGATACATTGATACATTGATGTTAAATAAAGAATTATTTAAAAACATAAATAATATTGGGTATCTGCATCCAATATTATTATTTCTATGATCTGAGTTCAAATCCTGCCGAGGTTAACTTTGCCTTTCATCCTTACAGGGTCGATAAAATAAAGTACCAGTAATACACTGGGGTAATTGCTGGCATTGTGCCAAAAGTAGAAACAATTATTATTTCTATTATATTGCAAAAAAATAATTATCAGACAGCTATGCTATATTTTGAATATATATATCATCATCATCGTTTAACGTCTATCTTCCATGCTAGCATGGGTTAGACAGGAATTGTCCCACTTGAGGCAAGATTGGTCAGGTGACCGTGTCTTGCTCATATAGGACTGTATCTGGCAAGTTTTCTATGGCTGGATGCCCTTCCTAACATCAACCACATTTACCGTGTCTCCTACACGACCACATTACAGCGTGGACTTGGTGCTTTTTGTCGTGACACCTACACAACCACTTAGTGTGGACTGATGTTCTGTGGTACCAACATAACTTTACAGAGAAAGGGTGGTGTGGGTGGAAGTGGGAGGATGGAGTAGGGGTAGAGGGTCGGGGTGTATATTTGGTTAAGAGGTGCCTACTGACTGTAGGTTTAACTTCATATGTAAGGGAAGGCGGGTCTTCTGTATTACTGTATAACACCAAAGGTCTCGATCCAATGACATTAGAGAGGTGTAAGTGTGCAAGGTCAGATTTTATCATGTCGTTCCAGGTTTTTATGGGTCTACCTACTCCGTAGCTTCCATCAATTTAGATCACCTGCAATTTTTTATACAGCTATCATCTTTCATGCGCATCACATGACCATACCAATGTAATCTCCTCTCAAGTAAACTGCCTCTGATCCTTCTTATTCCTACTTTCTCACTTAGTTCCTTTATGTTTTGCCGTTCATGTATATTACTATTACACATCCAATGGAGCATGCATGCTTTGATCCTTTCTGATCTGCGCAGGTCCTCTGCACACAATGCCCATGTCTCACTGCCAAGCTTCATACAATCTGCCTTACATTTTTAGTGAGAAACCTTTTGTTGTCAACAGCGGTATTAGCTCTCTTAACTTCTAACTCTGACTACTGTACTTTCAGAGCACTCTCCTCCACTGCTGATTTTATCACCCAGCTAACGGAAAGTGTTTTACTATATCTATAGAACCATCTGGGGAGTTGAAGGAAGTATTCAGTGAGCACTTGCTACCTACTGCACCTGAGCATCGGCCACATATAAAATCTACATTCTTAGATAGCTTGCCTGTGATCCCACTACATATTTTATGTACCCATAGTTTGCATTTGGCGCATAGAATGGAATTTCTACCCACTCCTTTCCTACAAACTGAGCATGGCCATTTCCCAGAGGGCACCTGTACCCTATTTTCCTTTCTACATACCAGAACTTTAGTCATAGACAAGTTAACTTTAAGGCCTTTTGATTCTAGTCCATGCTTCCATGTTTCGAATTTCTTTTCTAGTGCAGACATAGATTCAACTATGAGAGTTAGATCATCTGCATATAGAGGTTCCCATGGGCAACTGGTCTTAAACTCTTCTGTTATAGCTTGTAGGGCAATAATAAACTGGAGGGAGCTAAGGACAGAGCCTTGATGAACACCTACTTTTATGCTAAATTCTTCACTATATTCATGGTTAACTCTAACCTTGCTGACTGTTCCTCTATACATGTCTTGGACAGCTCTCACAAGCCATTCATCTACTCATAGTTTTCTAAGAGCCCACCATATAATAGAGTGGGAGACTCTGTCAAAGGCTTTCTCCAAGTCAACAGAAGCTAAGTAGAGGTGTTTACTTTTAGCTAGGTACTTCTCCTGTAGTTGTCATACAAGGAAGAGAGCGTCTGTGGTACTTTTGCCTGGCACAAACCCAAACTGCATTTCATCTAGATCAATTCGGTCTCTAATTAGTTGTGCAATAATTCTTTCTGTGACCTTCATGACCTGGTCAACTAACTTAATGCCTCTATAGTTTTCTCTATATAGAGCATCTCCTTTGTTCTTATAGCAGTTAATGATGATGCTGCTACGCCAGTCATTTAGTATGACCCCATTCTGTATTAGTTGGTTTACTACCCGTGTGACCATAGTATGTCCCACCATTCCAGATGCTTTCAACATTCCAGCAACTATATCTGAAGGCCCAGCTGCCTTGCCTGTCTTCATATTTTTGATTGCCTTACTTATATACTACCATTAACTTGCACAGCTAGTCCCTCTCCTCATTTAGTAGTCTCTCGTAGTGACACTTCCAAGCTACCTTCTTGTCAGTATCAGTGAAGGCAAGTACACCATCATTATGGACACACTTCTCCCCGACAATTTCACAGTTTTCTTTGATACATTGTCTTGCAATCCTGAACACCTCACTATTTTGGTCCTCACATTGTAGAACATGCTTGAACTTTCTATCTTCTGCTTCCCTTCTTGCAAAATACACTTGTCACCTAGCTTCTCTCCCAGCCACCTGATAGTGTTCTCTACTTCCCCTATCCCGCCATTCTTTCCAAGCATGCTTTTTGGCCTTGATTGTCTCCTCCACCTTCCTGTTCCACCACCAAGTTACTCTCCTCCTGCCTAAAGGTCTGCTCCAGCCACAGGTGTCATCTGTCGCATTCAGCAGGTTAACTTTCAGGAATTCCCACTGTTCCTCTATATTGTACATCTCTAATTGCTCTTCCATACTGTCAAAAGCATTAAGTAATATGCTTTTAAATGTGTTACTGGCTGTGGGGTCCTTCAACTTCCATATTCTTTTCCTCAAGTTAGTCCTCTGTCGTCGAGTATGTCTAGTCCTGACTATGAGGTCACTAACTATTAGGCTATGTTGGGAGGTGCATTCTTCATGAGGGAGGGACTTAGTGTTTACAACAGACACTCTGTAAGGATAAAATCTATCTGGCTAGTGTGGTCCCCTGATCTATAGGTGATCAATGATTGCCTCGTTTTTTGAAGTTTGTGTTACAGATAGTTAGGTTATTAGCATCACAGAATTTCAGGATCCTGAAGCCTTTCTCATTTCTAGTACCAAACTCATAGCCTCCATGGATTCCGTCATTGCCATCACAATGTTGTCCAACATGACCATTAAGGTCGCCAACAATAATTATGTTGTCATTGTTGGTTATTTGGGAGGTAGTGAGCATTAGCAACTCATAGAACCTGTCTATGATATTTACCCCTATATTGTGTACAGAAATAGATGTATTATACTATTTAGTTGCACTTCTCTTCATTCAGAGTTCAAATCTCATCATAGTTAAATTTGTTTTTCATTACTTAGCACAGTTAATGCTAAAAATACATTAGAATCGATTTGGTTGACAATATCATACATCCATGAAATATTGTGGCTTTATGTCTAAACAAAGATAAAAATCTTCTTTTCAGATACAATGATGTCAAAGAAATGTTGGCAACCTTTAATAATAATTTTATTGATGTTCCACTTTTTCACTCTGCATATATCAGATTCTTCTAATTCTAATACCAACATTGGTTCCCATTTTCATCAAATGAAAAGAAAAGCTATTATACATACTGATGAACTGACACGAACATACCCTGTGACATTTGTTAATGTCGTATTTGAATGTGCTCTTCAATGCCTTAGATTACCATATTGCAGTTATTTTACTTACTATGATAAAATCTGTGAGATATTTCATGCCTGGCAAGACAGTATTGCTGTGATATCATCAACAATACACCAGAGTTATTACACAGTACATGAAGGTAAGTAAAATTATTTCACAAACCTTTCTACTTCAAGATGACTGGTGTATAAATTAATAGTAATGTGGGATTATTGACTGGTCACCAAATTTATTATACAGTAATTGCTATCAATTCAGTATTTATAGTTCAATTACCTGAGTACATATCTTCCTAATAAATAACTTTTGAACAGCTCTTGAGCTCAATATTTTAGTTGGGATTTATTTCATTACAGTCAAAATGATAGTATAACCAGGAAATATCTGGTAAGTAGTCTACCAGGAAATGCATGTAATACACGATAGAGCAGGATTAAACTACCTGGGATCCTAATGTTACATGTAGAAATTTAGCTCTTTACGTTTGACCTGAATTTAACATTAAATTGTTGTTGATTACATAGTATTATGTTTATTCTAATGATAATTAAAATATAAACTGTTAATAGAATATTTAATGTGTGCATATATATATTTATACACTGAGTATCTAGACATGTAAAGATGCCAAATTTACATATTTCCTTGTTGAGTTAATAAAAAAATTTATAAATGTCTTCCTTCTGAGCTGTTCTGTTAGAGAACGGGTTGCAGGTGGTGGATAGCAATATGGCCACCAGATGTGATGGCTAGTTATGACACAAGCGGGCTACTGCTGGATGAATAAGCAAACTCTGGACCAACTGTGGTAAACTACTAGGGGAGATCAAGCAATGGGTGACACCTATGGCTCCCAAGAAAACTCTCACAACTCAGTGACATAGCTACAACGAGGCAAATAAAGGCTGCCTCTATAAAAGCCTAGTCTTCGCCGGTGTGACAAAGTACCATATTAGTGACTGGCACGAATAAGACCACTGAAACTGCAATATGATGAGGAAATAAAAGAAAAACCATACCGCACTGTGCTTCACACGGATTAATAAGCGACACATCTAGGCCTTAGGTAGAGGGGCTTGTTCGAAGATTATATTGCAGTCTCCATTTCCTGCAGGGGGAAATATTTTAACCAAATGTTAATAATTTAAACAAATGTTATATCAATACTGGTCATAGTGATATCTAATGTTCCTTTGAAATAAAGTGAAGTAATTTGAAGAATACCAGATATAATGTTATCCAGGTTTTGAAAGAACATTTTCTCAAAACTGGGGAGTTTAGGCCAGGTGAATACATTGATGTCTGACAGTAACATTCTTAGGGATTAACGAGTACACTGGTTCTCATATGACTCTCACTTTTGGTTCTAGGACATTTTTTGGTCACTCCCAGATAACTGCTTCTGCTGGTAGACGAAACTTAATGAGGGACTTGTTGCTTGGTGTTGGGATGGGCATTGTCAAGCATTTCTAAGACCTATTGAAATGCCATGATGAACATGGAGTCAAATATCATATCTAGAGTGGAACCCCAATGACTAGCTGCACCAGTTATGGGATTTTATTGATTGAACCACACAGCTGGTTATATATCTAGCATATGTTGTGGTTAAATACAGCCACAGAGGATCTTTGTGATGTCTTTAAAAACCCCTAGAAAAATGATGGTATCTCTGATATCATCCCCCCAGTAAAAGCCTCATATATCACATTGCCACAGGTTCTAATCTACCTCCAGTATGGTGTCGAAGCTACCATTTCATACAACACAAAAGACAATGTGGTATCTTCTCTTTTGTGAGACACCACACTAGAAGTAATAGTCAAATATACATGAAATGATACCTTACTATCATAAATCTACTTGATAAGTGATGACCTAAACAACAATATTTGTAAATTGTGAACTGAAATGACTTATAACTAAAAATTGAAACATAGATTCCTTCCACAATTATCTGTTTCCTATACTTATACCTATATATTCTAAGAATTATTCAAATTTAAAAAAATGCAGTTTTTTATTCTCCAGGTAAATGGCATAAGATCTATGTGTTACCGAATGGCTGCCGATTAGGAAGCAAAAGATTGTATAATGGGTATTACAATATTTCTGATATAAATGATTGTAAGAACACAACATGTTCTGAAGCCTACCGAGATCATTTTATAAACACTTGGACAAATATATCAGTTGAGAATGTAAGACATTTTAGTTATTTACTTTCCATATTTTATATGTATGTACGTTCTCGTGGTTAGAATTTTTACACCATGAGAGAGAGAGGGGGGGGGGAGGCTGGCTTGTAACCCATCATGTTTTGATCTGTATATTTTGAATTAAACATGGAAAGAAGAACCTTTCTTTGTTTCAATATCTACACATGTATATACACAGTTATTACATGCTTACCTTCTGGAATATTTTAAATATTTTTGCAGTTCCATTAATGGATTATACTTGTAATTTTTCAATTAACCATGCTTTTGTTTATATTCCTGTGAAGTCCAACTTTCATATTATGTGTGAGTATAATCTCCACATCACTATAATCTTTGATATTGGTATCTTCATGACTATCTCTTTTACAGATAGCATTATATAGTGTTTTGATCACTACATCATGCTGCATAGATAGATAGTACCATGATGATATTTTAAAACAGCTGCTTATTTTGTTTGTAACATCCAAGAGGTTTATTCCACAGACTCTGCATCTGTTGTCATAGCTAAGTGTTTATCTCAAGCTCTATTCATTTTGTGTAATAGGTATTTCATTGGTATTTCCTGTTCCTCGATTGCCAAAGTATATCCTTCATGATGTGAGCTAATATACCAGCTGATGGTCCTGATGACAACCTTAGTTATCTATATATTTCTCACTTAGAAATATTTTGACAATACTGCCAAAATGTTTTTTCTGCTGATAAGCATACACTATTTTATCCACTGATTCGTTGTGGTAGTGCTGTGAAATTTCCCTAAAGCTCCTTTCCAACTCTCATGATATTATCTACCTCATGTTGACAGATTTGTTTCATGGATGAGCTTCTATGTTTGGTAGATAGTAAATGTTACGGAAAGGATATGATGTGACATTCAGAAGCTGTTTCTATTGATGTTAAACTTCTGCCTTTATGTTTACATTTTAGGTAGAGGAAATTTTGTGGAATCTTCCAGGCCAATTAGAATTTTCCGAGTTCTAATTTCAATTTCTTGGGAACCAATTATGTACTCTTCATATTTCCTCAGCATAATCTCATCCAAGTTTTTGCACCCTTATGTAGAATGTTTTCATTATTCAGAGGTTCAACAGCTTCGTTTCAAGTGAAAGGTAGAATCACCCAACCAGCAAAAAATCACAACAAACACCCTGCAGTTGAATTATTTATTTATACAGCACACCTCTACTGTGTACTAATCAGTTTTGGCTATCCATTATATTTCTGAATGGATCTTATAAAGATCGGTGTCATTCTTCATATCTGCAAAATTATGTTTAAATAGTATGTGTAACAACAGTTTGTACGAAAAGTGGAAGTCGTTATGGCTCTCACTTTTCGTAAAGATGGCTGTGTATATTTGTTATTTATATTTGTGTGTATGTGGCTTGCAACTGTTTTAAAAATTCTATGTATCAGCCATTACGGTTCTCACTTGTCATCCACCGGCCCCACCTCCACCACGATGTACCCCACAGCATAGGTTAGTCGTTAGTGACATCTCAGTAAGCAAGAGAAAAAAGAGACATACAGGAAGGTGTGGAAAAGAAAGGTCTAGAAGCTAAAGGACCTTTCATTAAAATATAAATTTAACAAAGCCCTTCAAGATGTGTACGACGAAAAAGAAGACGAGTTAGAGTTGTATGACAGATGATAACTGGAATTTGTTGCGTGACAATTTATTGCAGGCTACTGATGAAACTTTTGGCTGGAGCAGAGCTTCAACCAGACAGAAAGTGACCTGGTGGTGGAACAGCACGGTAGATAGGGCCATTAGAGACAAAAGACTGGCATGGAAAGCTTGGAAAAATGGTGGGAGTAGAGACGGATGCACAAGAGAGAAGTTAGACGTCAGGTGTACTTAGCACGCAGGGAGGCTGAGAGTAGGAGGTTTGCCAATATTCTGCGATGGGAAGATTAGAGGCGTGCGGTGTTCCACATTGCAAGGCAGTGTGTCAGTGCAAATCAGGATGTTGTTGGAGATAAGTGTGTCCGGAATGATGCCGGTGTACTTAGTGTCACGAATGATCAAACGAAGGAGGCCTGGAAATGTTATTATGAGAGACTGATGAATGTAGAGAACGAATGGGACAGAGAGGAATTACCCCAGTAGACCCAACAGAGGGACCAGCTATTGAGATTGGCGAATATAGGGTACAAGAGGCAATTAAGGAAATGAAGAATAGTAAGGTTACTGGACGGTCGGTGATAGTTGCTGAGATGCTGAAGGCATCAGGAGAAGTAGGCACTAAACTAGTTGCACGCATCATTAATCAAGCTATACATGGTGGTGTCATACTCAAAGACGAGTGCAGCAGTATTCTCACAAATTGCTACAAAGGTAAAGGGGATGCTCTAGAGAGGAACAATTATAGGGGCATAAAGCTGATGGATCAGGTTATGAAAGTGGCAGAGAGAATATTAACGCAACTGATTAGAGAAAGGGTCAATTTAGATGCGATGCAGTTTGGTTTTGTGCCTCGGAAAAGTACAACAGATGCCCTTTTCTTAGTGAGGCAACTACAAGACAGGTTCTTAGAGAAGAATAAGACACTATACTTAGCTTTTGTTGACCTAGAGAAGGCTTTTGATAGGGTACCCCGATCTGTCATCTGGTGGTCCCTAAGGAAACTAGGTGTAGAGGAATGGCTTGTGAGGACAGTGCAAGCTATGTACAGGGGTGCTGTCAGTAAAGTGAGAATAGGAATGGAGTTTAGTGAGGAATTCCAGATACAAGTAGGTGTACATCAAGGTTCGGTCCTCAGCCCACTCGTGTTCATTATAGTCCCCCAAGCCATAACAGAGGAGTGTAAGACTGGACGTCCATGGGAACTTCTCTATGCTGATGATCTGGTTCTTATCGCAGAATCAGTAGAGGAACTAGAGAATAAATTCTGGCTATGGAAACAGCAATTGGAATCAAGAGGTCTGAGAGTGAACATAACTAAAACAAAAGTGTTGATAAGTAGAAGAGAAGACAATACTCTGATTCCACCAAGGAAATGGCCATGTTCGATATGTATGAAAGGAACTGGCATAAATTCCATAAAATGTACGCAATGCAGATCTTGGGTACACAAGAGATGTAGTGGGATAGCAGGCAAACTAACAGGTAGGGAAAACTACGTATGCAGTAGATGTACAGGGAAAGTTGGCAGTAGTAATCGCTGTGATAGACTCATTTTTCCAATGCAGGTGGGTTCTATAGAAGTGGTTGATAGCTTCCGGTACCTAGGTGATCAGATTAGCATGGGAGGGGGGGGGGGTTCCGAGGCCATAGTATCTAGAATAAGGACGGATTGGAAGAAGTTTAGGGAGCTGCCTCCTCTGTTGACAAAGAAGGGTTTCTCCCTGTGTACGAAAGGACGGTTATATGATGCCTATGTGAGATGCGCGATGCTGCATGGTAGTGAGACATGGACAGCAACTGCTGAAGATATGCGACGGCTGGAGAGAAATGAAGCAAGTATGCTCTGTTGGATGTGCAATGTCAATGTGCGTGAACGACCAAGCATAGACGAGTTGAGAAAGAAACTGGGTATAAGAAGGATAAGTTGTGGAGTGCAGGAGAGAAGGCTGAGATGGTGTGGATATGTGATGCGCATGGAAGATAATCGCTGGGTGAAGAAGTGCCAGGAAGTCGCAGTGGAGGGAAGACACAATAGAGGTAGACCACGAAAAACATGGGCGGAGCTGGTGAGAGTAGACCTCAAATCGCTGAAACTCACCGAGGAGATGACGAAGGACTGTGACAAGTGGAGAATGCTGTGCTGAATATGACTCGTCCAACCCTTGCAAGGAGGGAAAAGCGGACGTATAATGATGATGATGATATTACTCACAAAACCACAAACCCTAAATATTTCTCTCAGCTTTATATATCACTAGCAGAATGGCCCGGCGTTGCTCGGGATTTGCTCTAGGGTTCTTATATATTTGATATATATTTATCCTTATCGAGCCTCGTGAAATAAATACGTTTGTTTATATTTTGTTATTGTGTATGCAAAAATATCTGTACACGAATATATAATTATATATCTATATATCTATATATCTATATATCTATATATCTAAAACAGAGAATGTCTGTCTGTCTGTCCGCTCACTAAAACTCGAGAACCACCCAACTGATTGTTTTCAAACTTTACACATGTAATACTTATGGTCCTGTGAGTGTTTTGAGCAGAAAAAGATTTCAAATTTTCAATGCCCTAGGGGCCGCATTAGGCGATTTAGCGATCTCTCTCTCTATAATTCTTAGTCTTTCTCTTTTTAGATAGATACATAGATATAACGTTGCGCCCTTATAATATCTGTCTGAATGCCTGCTGTCTGCATTATAACATTATGACGCGGTGTGTGTGTGTGTGTGTGTGTGTGTGTGTGTGTGTGTGTGTGTGTGTGTGTGTGTGTGTGTGTGTGTGTGTGTGTGTGTCTGTGTGTGTGTATATATATGTATATATATATATATATAGTGTGTGTATATATATTTATAGTGTGTAACGTTTTTCGAAATATTTACTTCTGCGTTCACAGATTGATTTTTTTAGTTTCAGAAGATCCCGTTAAGGGTGAAAGCAGCGATTCTTTGCTTAAACTTTAATCTGTTATTAAGACAGACAGACATTCTCTGTTTTAGATATATAGACTAGCAGAAAACCACCCGGTGGGCGGTTTTCTGCTAGCAAATCTAGTGTATATACTGATATTGTTGAGATTTGGATGAGAAATGTTTTCGGCACCACATGTTCACCGTCTCTCTGTGTGTCTTTTATGCATGTATAAATATATATGTTATCTATACGGTGAAATCTTTGAAATAAATATATGTTAAAACGAAAAAGGAGAAAAAGAGATTAGGGACGGAAATATAAACGTTATGATACATAAAAGTTATGATATAACGAGGGAAATATATCTTCAAATGGTTCTTGGCATGGTGTCAAGTCAGAACCGCCTCGAACTGGTTACTTCTGGCTTGTGAAAGGTGTCTCTATAGCAACCAGCGATTCCCTCGGCCTCAGTGACCAAAGTCAGTGGAGAGGGGAAGGTAATGTTTCTATAGCGACAGTGTTTCTCTTGGTAGTACCAAAGTGGAGAAAGGAAGGGGAAGGTAATATTTCTGTAGCACCTACATTTGAGTTTTAGGGAAGGACAGACAGACAGACAAACAGAGAAATGCCCATATATTTCTGTGTGTGTATATATATATATATATATATTACACACACAGAAATGTATATATATTTCTGTGTGTATATATATATATATTACACACACAGAAAAGTATATATATTTCTGTGTGTATATATATATATATATATATATTTCTGTGTGTGTGTATATATATATATTACACACACAGAAATGTATATATATTTCTGTGTGTATATATATATACACACACAGAAATGTATATATATTTCTTAGAACAAAATTATAATTAATGTTTTGCTGTTCATACAATTGGAATTGAAAAATTACTTTTGAAATTATTAGTTATTTTACTAATTCTTAGATATGTAAAAATGAAGCAATGTTTCTAATAATTGTTTCTACTTTTGGCACAAGGCCAGCAATTACCCAGTACATTACTGGTACTTTATTTTATCGACCCCGTGAGGATGAAAGGCAAAGTTAACCTCGGCGGTATTTGAACTCAGACCGTAAAGGGACGTAACTCCATGCTATGAAGCATGGTGTCCGACTCTACAGATTCTGCCAATCCACCGCCCTAATGTATGTACGTAATGAGGGAGTGAGAGGGGAGAAAAAGAAAGGCAGAGGTGAAGTGATGAAGTGACTCTCTCCTCCTCCTCCTCCTCCTCCTCCTCCCCATTCGTTACAAGCGATAGAGGGGAGGAATGTTAGTGTGTTACAAAGAGAAAGAGTGAGAGTGAGAGAAACAGACAGACTAAAAGAGAGGGATAGCTGGAGAGAGAGAGAGATAGCAACCACGCGCGCACGTGTTTCCACTGTCGGACAGACAGACAGAGAAATTGCTGGTTATATATTATAAGGAGATTACGTCTTCTTATTGAAACAAAAGTTATTCTGTAAAATAGTTTTATCAATAGAGCAATTTTAAATATACTATAATTTTCATATAGAATTCATATTCAATTTAAAAAAATAGTAAGTGACCTTTAAATATTTCTGAATCAGTTTCTTAAGTTAATTTTTATCACTCTACATTCCATAGTTTCATTAAATAATTCAATATTGTGGTGGAGTTGGTTGTCTGCAAGTGTAATCTCCGTAAGCTGGAGTGACTGTTTCAGTGCATCACCCTCGCTGTCCTCAGAAGTAATGCATTCTTCATCCTGTCGGTTGAGACCCAGTGGCAGAGAGCAAGACACTGACAATAACAACAACAACATTAACACCACCACCAACAACATTTTTGCCTATATTTGGAAACACCAAAGCAATCCATGAATTCAAGCCATGTAATCCTTACTTCTACATTCAACCTCATACAGTGCTAAGTAAGAGTTAAGACACATGCCTCCAATATACATAAATATATGTATGTATATATCTAAAGTCTAAAATCTGTCTTAAGAGGGCTCATTTGACCAGTGCTTATCCTAGTTTCATGGCGTGAAGCGACTGAGAGTACAAGACTTCCCCATGGACAGGACGCCAGTCCATCGCAGGGTTAAACCCCCGGCTATTGCTGGTACTTATTTTCATCTGAGTAAACTGGCGCAACGTGAAATGAAGTGTTTTGCTCAAGAACACAAAATGCAACTCAGAAATTGAACCCACAACATTATGATCGTAAGTTCAACACCCTTACCATTACCACTAGGCCACATGCCTCCACTTATATATATATATAAGTATATATAAGTATATATGAGTATATATAAGTATATATAAGTATATATAGATTAGAGCAAACATCACGGACGCTCTATCTCAAAATTATTTTTGAAAAGCATTAGAAATGCGCAACCGGTAAAACTTAAAACCAAAACTGAATACTAACCGATACTATTACTAATTCTCACTTATTCCTAATTAAACTATTTTTCACTGTGAACAATTTGTCAGCATTTTCTTTTCCGTTTACCAATATATATATATATATATATATATATATATATATATATATATATATATATATATATATATATATATATATATATATATATATATATATATATGAGAGACGTAAAATAAGAAAATTATAAAATTAACTTACTTACTAAAATATCACTTCCAACTAATTAGTTTCTGAAATGGAATAAATATACTTTCCGAAGAAAGCATAGAGAATCATTTCGTCGTCAGGGAAGACTATTCTCAGCTAAGTATCCAGGCAAAGCGTGGACTCTGGAAACTTATTCAAAAATAATTCAGTGGATAGAAAATAGAAATGATTCTCTATGCTTTCTTCGGAAAGTATATTTATTCCATTTCAGAAACTAATTAGTTGGAAGTGATATTTTAGTAAGTAAGTTAATTTTATAATTTTCTTATTTTACGTCTCTCATATTTTTGTTCTGCAACCCCATGCATTGAACCACAAAGTTACTAAGACAAAACCTATATATTTGCTAGCATTAATATGCATCTGTATGTATATATATGTTACTAGATATTAATTCTTTATAATTATCTCCAAATTATTTGTCGAGCAATATTGGCCAAGACTGCTGGCTGCTATGGTAGCAGGTAGGGCACTGTCTTATTAGCAAACCTCTTTCCACTGATTGACCTCGATGTCACGTGATTGATTCTTTTTGAATTTGCCACCGACGCAGAAGCAGTTATTTTCTCAATGGCTAGGAATTCAGTCCACGCTTTGCTATTTTCTATCCACTGAATTATTTTTGAATAAGTTTCCAGAGTCCACGCTTTGCCTGGATACTTAGCTGAGAATAGTCTTCCCTGACGACGAAATGATTCTCTATGCTTTCTTCGGAAAGTATATTTATTCCATTTCAGAAACTAATTAGTTGGAAGTGATATTTTAGTAAGTAAGTTAATTTTATAATTTTCTTATTTTACGTCTCTCATATTTTTGTTCTGCAACCCCATGCATTGAACCACAAAGTTACTAAGACAAAACCTATATATTTGCTAGCATTAATATGCATCTGTATGTATATATATGTTACTAGATATTAATTCTTTATAATTATCTCCAAATTATTTGTCGAGCAATATTGGCCAAGACTGCTGGCTGCTATGGTAGCAGGCAGGCCGCTGTCTTATTAGCAAACCACTTTCCACTGATTGACCTCGATGTCACGTGATTGATTCTTTTTGAATTTGCCACCGACGCAGAGGCAGTGATTTTCTCAATGGCTAGGAATTCAGTCCACGCTTTGCTATTTTCTATCCACTGAATTATTTTTGAATAAGTTTCCAGAGTCCACGCTTTGCCTGGATACTTAGCTGAGAATAGTCTTCCCTGACGACGAAATGATTCTCTATGCTTTCTTCGGAAAGTATATTTATTCCATTTCAGAAACTAATTAGTTGGAAGTGATATTTTAGTAAGTAAGTTAATTTTATAATTCTCTTATTTTACGTCTCTCATATTTTTGTTCTGCAACCCCATGCATTGAACCACAAAGTTACTAAGACAAAACCTATATATTTGCTAGCATTGATATGCATCTGTATGTATATATATGTTACTAGATATTAATTCTTTATATATATATATATATATATATATATATATATATATATATATATATATATATATATATATATATATATATATATAGTGTATTTTGCAATACATTGTATGCTTAATTAAAGCATTTCTACGACCTTACGCTATTGTTTTAGAGTAGTGACAGTCTCACTTACTTTTAGTTTTCAGCAAACAGGGGAGATAAAGCTGACAGAGCTGTGTTTCGTACTGATTGGTACTTATCAAAGCCAAGTATCCACCTGTTTGCTGAAAATCATGAATGTGTGATTCTTATAGAATTTCTAGTAATAATCAGGAACTGATTATACAGAGCGGTTGCCGGTCAAGCAGAAATTGAAAATTAGAATTGGCGCTCTGAAATAGCGATATATATATGAATGTATATATAGTGTATTTTGCTATACACTGTATGCTTAATTAAAAGCATTTCGAAGACCTTACGCTATTATTTTAGAGTAGTGAAGTCTCACTTACTTTTAATTTTCAGCGAATTTTCTGCTTGACCGGCAATCGCTCTGTATAATCAGTTCCTGATTATTACTAGAAGTTCTATAAGAATCAAACATTCATGATTTTCAGCAAACAAGTGGAGTACTTGGCTTTGATAAGTACCAATCAGTACGAAACACAGCTCTGCCAGCTTTATCTACCCTGTTTGCTAAAAATTAAAAGTAAGTGAGACTGTCACTACTCTAAAACAATAGCGTAAGGTCTTCGAAATACTTTTAATTAAGCATACACTGTATTGCAAAATACACTATATATACATTCATATATATATATCGCTATTTCAGAGCGCCAATTCTAATATATATATATATATATATATATATATATATATATATATATATATATATATATATATATATATATATATATATATATATATATATATATATATATATATGTATATATACACAGTTCAAGAGTAACCAATCTTAAAGAGAGAGATTGAGATAGTAGAGGAGATATGAGAGGAAAGATTGGTGAGTTAGTTAGAAGCCAAAGCGTAAAGGCATGTGCTCAATGTGCAATATGCAGTAGAAAGCAGCTAGGTGGCTGGGTTCATGCAGAGGTTAGGTGCGCAGAGCTGGAAATATTCATTAGTTAAGCAAAACAAGACCACAAATTTCACAAGGAAGACATTATTAAAAGATTGTCAACATATTTAGTTTGATGTAAGGAATCTAGAGAATAATAATAATAATAATATTAATAATAATAATGCCCGTTTACAATTGTTTCGCTACTCCGTATAATATTTCTGGATCAGATCGTAATTGATCTGGTTCAGTTGAAAATAATTAACATATTTAAAAAAACAGAGTGGCTCATCGGAACTCAAAGGAATATAAATTAAAATAATGTTACATAATATAATGTTCCATATATTAGTTTTTACTATGGTGCCTTTGTTTCATCAGCTGTCAGCCATAATCAAGCAGTACTCATCTGTCGAGGCTGCATTGTGTGAGATCTGCCTATGGGTAACAAGATGACTGCCAAAGGGCATATTTACCTTACTTATTAGAGGGTGGTTTCAGGGGAAGTAACTTCTCGAGAGATTAGAGATTGTGTGTATTTTATAGTTATGTGCTAGTATTTAAATTATTTAATTGAGAGACAATGTAGGGGAGGTAACTTATAATTATCGAGTTGTTCATAGCAATTTAACTTATTAGCTACAATTAGAGATGGGGCTACATGACTAAGTTGGGTCAAAAACTCTATTGGCGAAGGAATTAGCCCTTCGATGTTGACAGCTAATGGTTACCTCCGTTCTGTCGTTAATTGGTAGAGGTCTTGATAGAGTTATGTAATATGCTTCCGTAACACAGAGATCACAAGATTTCCTTCGTCCATTGAACGGTTGGGCCCTAGCTACGATATCCCATTTTAGTGAGTGTTGAACTTTGTTTAATTTAAGGTTTTTAATGAGCCTAGCTAGCGATGTCGAACATCTGTTGCTAGGGTCTCGGAAGGAAAACGAGTGCGCGTTATAGCGTACCTTAAAAGGGTTAGAGGTAGACCCGATATAAGAGCTGGTATTCGAAGCAGTCTCAACTGTGCACCTATAGACTATGTTGGGTGTCAGGCAGTGTCCATTTAATGGGCATGCATTTGGGTACCGGCAGTTGTAGTTGCTTCTGCGGTTAGTGAGAGTAGGGTTATTTAACCTAAGTAGTTGGTCCGTGCTAGAAGGATTAGATGGGGGAGGTGTGCTACTAGAGTAATTATTGGTGTAGTGGCGTGGTGTATTTGATAGGGGTGGTTGTACCGCGGTGTGGGAGTTATAGTGTCTTAGCTTATGATGGTTATTGAATGCGATGTGGCTAGCTAGGTTAGGTGTAGTGGAGAATGAGATTTTAATGTTGTTTTTATTAAAGAATTTGTAATATCTATGGTTAGGGGGGAAGTGTTTGGATAGGATAGAGAAGAAGCGATTGGGGATATTAGTGGCTAGATTGGATGAGAATGGTGGGTTAAGCCAGGTGATATTTCTAGGCCTATTCCTTCTAGGGGTTCTAGTGGAGTTGGTAGGGGCCTTCCTAAGGTTATTATTACCTGGGGGTTTGTTATTTGTCTTCCCATTTCTCATTCCTATTCTAGGGTTGATTCTAAGTTTGCTACTAGGAGTGGGAAGCAGGCCGCTGCCACCATTAAAGTTCCCTGTATAGGTGCTGTTACTGCTAAAATTCCGGCGAATCTGGCTATATGCTAAGGTATTTCTAGTTCTGGTGTTAAGTTTATTATGGTGAGTTGCTGAGTTATGGCATTTTGGTATGTAATAAATTGATTGTTTATAACCAAATTCAGAGAGAGCCTTATTATAATATTGTGCGTGGTTTATAAATATCTCTTCATTTGCTGATAGCATTGAGATCCTATAGGAGATAGATTTGATTACTGCTCTGATGACTGCCGGTGGGTGGTTAGAGTGTGGGCTAATATATGTGAGTATTACGCCTGGTTTATGGTAAGGGTTATAAAGGTTATTGTTGAGATCAAGGGTGACGTCTAGGATTCGCCAATAGAGTTTTTGACCCAACTTAATCATGTAGCCCCATCTCTAATTGTAGCTAATAAGTTAAATTGCTATGAACAACTCGATAATTATAAGTTACCTCCTCTACATTGTCTCTCAATTAAATAATTTAAATACTAGCACATAACTATAAAATACACACAATCTCTAATCTCTCGAGAAGTTACTTCCCCTGAAACCACCCTCTAATTAGTAAGGTAAATATGCCCCTTGGCAGCCATCTTGTTACCCATGAGTACTGCTTGATTATGGCTGACAGCTGATGAAACAAAGGCACCATAGTAAAAACTAATATATGGAACATTATATTATGTAACATTATTTTAATTTATATTCCTTTGAGTTCCGATGAGCCACTCTGTTTTTTTAAATATGTTAATTATTTCCAACTGAACCAGATCAATTACGATCTGATCCAGAAATATTATACGGAGTAGCGAAACAATTGTAAACGGGCATTATTATTATTATTATTATTATTATTATTATTATTATTCTCTAGATTCCTTACATCAAACTAAATATGTTGACAATCTTTTAATAATGTCTTCCTTGTGAAATTTGTGGTCTTGTTTTGCTTAACTAATGAATATTTCCAGCTCTGCGCACCTAACCTCTGCATGAACCCAGCCACCTAGCTGCTTTCTACTGCATATTGCACATTGAGCACATGCCTTTACGCTTTGGCTTCTAACTAACTCACCAATCTTTCCTCTCATATCTCCTCTACTATCTCAATCTCTCTCTTTAAGATTGGTTACTCTTGAACTGTATATATATATATATATATATATATATATATATATATATATATATATATATATATATATTAGAATTGGCGCTCTGAAATAGCGATATATATATGAATGTATATATAGTGTATTTTGCAATACACTGTATGCTTAATTAAAAGTATTTCGAAGACCTTACGCTATTGTTTTAGAGTAGTGACAGTCTCACTTACTTTTAATTTTTAGCAAACAGGGTAGATAAAGCTGGCAGAGTTGTGTTTCGTACTGATGGTACTTATCAAAGCCAAGTACTCCACCTGTTTGCTGAAAATCATGAATGTTTGATTCTTATAGAACTTCTAGTAATAATCAGGAACTGATTATACAGAGCGGTTGCCGGTGAAGCAGAAAATTCGCTGAAAATTAAAAGTAAGTGAGACTGTCACTACTCTAAGGTATAAATGGAGTCGTAGACTAATATTCTATTTAGGAAACCTCGAGCCCTCTTTGGATTTTAGTCTTCACAATTATTATTGCAGATGTGCAATAATAAATGTCAAGACCGTTGATCAATCAATGATAAACGTTGATTGCCAAATAAATTAACTATGGAGATATAAAAGATACAGAAGCGAAAACCAACCAAACAGTGAGTGTGTTTTGTTATTATTTCTGGGAATATTATTACAACAATATGACCCTCCCCAAATATAAGAATATATATATATATATATATATATAATGACGGCGATGAATTTGTTTTGCAAGGTTTTTGATATGAAATCGTGTGTCGAAACAAATATTGTTATACTTGGGGAGGGTCATATTGTTGTAATAATATTGCCAGAAATAATAACAGAACACATTCACTGTTTGGTTGGTTTTCGCTTCTGTATCTTCTATATCCCCATAGTTAATTAATTTGGCCATCAATGCTTATCATTGACTGACCAACGGTCAAAAATACAGATATAAATACATATATATATATATAGTCTAACAAAGTTCTTTCGTTGCACATCTGCAACATCATCAGTGGTACTATTATCATGTTGCCCCTGCTGTATTGTATGTATTGTAGTGTCTACGCCATTTTTATTTATCTATTTATTTATTTATCTATCTTTTTCCTCATCTCTGCGCATGCATTTGCGTGTGTGTATAGTGTTTGGTGTGTGTGTTCGCGTTTGGGTGCCTGTGTTTTGGTTATTGTATTCTATCTTAGTTTACTAGTGTGTGCTTATATGTGTTTGTTGTTATTGTGCTTGTGTATATATTTATTTCTTTATTTCTTTATTCATATTTCTCTTAAGTCAGTATTGTTTGTTTGGGTGTTGTTATTCCATTCATTTTTTCTGTTTAGCTTTGGCCTTCTAAGCTCTATTTCGCTTGCCTCTCTGATTTGCCTACCTGCTGGGTCATTTCTATGTTTAGATATTATTTTAAGTCTTAGTTTATTAGTGTGTGTTTATATGTGTTTGTTGTTATATATACACAAGCACAATAACAACAAACACATATAAACACACATTAATAAACTAAGATAGACTGCAATAATCAACACACAGTCACCCAAACGCGAACACACACACCAAACACTATACACACACGCAAACGCATGCGCAGAGACGAGGACAAAAATAGATAAATAAATAAATAGATAAATAAAAATGGCGTAGACACTACAATACGTACAATACAGTAGGGGGAAACATGATAATAGTACCACTGATGATGTTGCAGATGTGCAATGAAAGAACTTTGTTAGACTATATATATATATATTTATATCTGTATTTTTGACCGTTGGTCAGTCAATGATAAACATTGATGGCCAAATGATGGGAATATAAAAGATACAGAAGCGAAAACTAACCAAGCAGTGAGTGTGTTCTGTTATTATTTCTGGCAATATTATTACAACAATATGACCCTCCCCACATATATAGGGAAAAGGAGGATGTTGCAGACATTGGCTGCAATATTCTCCTTTTCCCCACTTGCCGAACAAAATAGAGGAAACCTCAGCTAACATAGGTAGATGTAACTCTTTCCTTTTCTTTTTTTTTCTTCTTCCCTATATCTCTTCCTATCACTTCCTTCCACTCCCTATGCTCTTCCTTTTCCTGTTTCCCTTTTCGCCTACCCCGAGGCAGCCCATCGGGCTTTTGTAGCCTAAGTACCCCCACCCCAGTAAATTATATATAGCATTGGCCGTAAACGCAATACCAACTAAATATAGCAGCTGTTTTAGACTCTAGAGATTTTAAAATTAATTTTTACTATTCAATTTTATAATTTTTTATTTATTTAGTATCTTCTAATCTCAATTTATTAACCTATAGCATTGGTCGAAAACACAATACCAACTAAATATAGCGGCTGTTTTAGACTCTAGAGATTTTTTATTACATTTTACTATCCAATTTTATAATTTTATATATTTTTTTATTTACTTATTATCTTCTAATCTCATTTCTTTAACCTATTCTATAACGTCCCCTCTCTATTTTCTCCAGAATCCTTTTTCGCCCGCTTCCTATCTAGCCTAATGTCATACACACTCCTTAGAATTTACTGTATAGAATTCACTTTCAACGCTTGACCGGCTCCACCCACTCCCTCATTGTTCTACAGGCAAGTTCACCCCCCCCCAACCACTGCCATGAAAGATTTAACGGTGTTTACAAGAAATTTTGACCAATCCTTTAGACAACTACAATCTTCCCATATAAGGAATTACCCCTTGAAAAGTTCGGCTAATTATTTATCACCCTAAAAATTCTAATTTAATCCAGAAATAGCCGTCGAAACGGCTTGAGCTCTGCCGTCGGGGTTAAATATTTTCCTATTACCCATTCTACTACCCTAAGTATTGAGTACTCTGGTGCGTTATGATACATCTGGTTCCTTACCAAACCTCCGTTATATATATATATATATACATACATATATATATATATATATATATATATATATATATATATATATATATATATATATATATATATATACATGTAGTAATAATAATAAATGTGAAGACACGTGCATACGCGAAAACACACGCCATGCATGCATATACATGCACGTACACATAAACACGCGCACATGTACGTAAACCCGCGCGACACATGTAAACCCGCACACATACGGATGTATACACCAAATACACATATAAAAATATATGTGTGTGTGTGTGTATACATATAATTATATAAACGTATATAAGTATACACACATAAATATGTATATAACGCACACACACACATAGCTACAGGTAAATACACATATGTTCACCAAACGTACATATACCAAAACCCAATGTACACATAAACGCATCTTACATACGTGCAAACACGCATACAGGTATACAAATATATACGCACAGGCTCGAAATACACATATATACATAACCATATACTCACATACCAGTATATATAATATATACACCTATAACAAATACAGAGAAAGTATACGTACCTCCACAAAACATACGGATAATGTATACTTACCTATACAAATAAGTAATGGTATAAACATAAAATATACTTAGCTACCACATCAAGACGTAAATTATCCGCATATTGTTCGTACTATCCGTTCGGGTATAAGTTTTATGTAATTTGTGTTTACAAGCCGAAATTGCCTTATATTTTGTTTAAGATGTAATTATTAGCGTAGAGTATTTCCAGGGCTTCAGCAGCGCAAAGATCACATGGTCTTTTATTTCCGTTATACGATCTATCTTTAGCTAGGATCTCCCAGTGTAACCTATATTGGGTGTGGTTGTCTTTTAGACTCCAGATATAAGCTGAAAGTGACTTCATATTCCTTCTTAAAGAGTTAAGAAAAGAATGAGTGTGCACGTAAAGACGCTGGTTGAATCTATTGGCGGTTAACCCTATCTAGGCCCTACTAGAGGTGGGTGTTTCGACCTTACATTTGTAGACAATGTTACTGGAGAGGCATTTCCCGGATAGAGGAGGCAGTCAACCCGATTCCTACAATTACAGTTAGTACTATCTACAGGGTTTACGTACGTGTGCGCGTGTATATGCATTGAGTGTGTTTTCGCGTATGTATGTTTTCGCGTACGTGTGCGCATGTATATGCATTTAGTGTGTTTTCGCGTATGTATGTGTATGATGTACGTATATAGATGTGTGTATGTATATATTTATTATTACTGTTATGATTTTAATAACCTCTGTCATTTTCGTTCGACTAATTTATTTACATTATTCTTAACTCCGAAGCCGAGAATCATTCGGTTTCCTAAATAGGAAATTAGTTTAATGACTCAATTTATACCATAAACGTGGTTTTGTCTTTGCGTGTATTTGTTCTCCACGCTCCACATAACGACGTATTATCTTCGTCTTTACCGTTCATTGCCAGGGAGCGTCTTCACGTACCAAAGTATAGTCTTCCTGTTTTCCTTCGGTTGCAACGTTTTTCGAAAAATTTACTTCTGCGTTCACAGATTGATTTCTTTAGTTTCAGAAGATCGCGTTAAAGGTGAAAACAGCGATTCTTTGCTTAAATCTTAATCTGTTATTGTAATAAATACTTGCGCTAGGGTTCTTATATATTTGATATATATTTATCATTATCAAGCCCTCTTTGGATTTTAGTCTTCACATTTATTATAATTACAATTTGGCCCCTCGGTTGAGCACTCTATTGACTTATATTTAACATGCAGAAACAACACCTGGATATTTCTACAAAGAACATACCCATACCTAGCAGGAAGACATATTTAAAACTTCTTATGCAAAAAACGGATTCGTTCCTTAAAAGGTTGCGTTGGTGCACCTTTTATTTCGATAACCAGGAAATGCGTACAATAAACAGGATACATTTGGGTTTAGGAGTTACAATAACCCTCCGAGTAACCTAGCCTTGTTATCCTTCGAAAACGATGTCTTGGAACTCATACGGAGTATCAAATTTCGGAACAGGAGCAATTCCTTCCAACAGGACCTGAAGAATAGATGGTTCTATTAAGGAGTCTAATGCCGTGCCCGTCGACTCCGACAAAACTGGTAATCTGTATCAAGTGGAGCGCAGTACTTACCATCAACTGCTACATAATGCTGCAACCAAGGATTACCGGAAAACCGATCGGAGTGTCATTAATGATATCAACGATGTTGGATTTAAAATCACTTCAGAACTCAACATCCAGGACCGGACCTAACCTCTCGACCCTATTTCTCCCCACTTTAGACTGAAGGATCACAAACCCAATTTCGCTAACAACCCTTCTATTCGGCTAATTAACCATACGAAGTCTGATTTAGGTAAACTTAGTAAAAGGATTTTAGATAGAATTATACCTGAAATTAGAAGCTTGGCCCCTCTTGCACTGTGGAACAATTCTTTCGCGGTGATTGATTGGTTCAATAGCATATGCAACAAGGTACATTGACGTTTTATCCAATTCGACATCAATAACTACTACTCCTCCATCACTTTACCACTTCTTCTTAGAGCTATCAATTTCGCTAAAACGTTCACGGTGGTTAAGGATTTCGAAGTTGATGTCATCCTCAATGCCCGTAAGTCGGTGATTAATTTCGATGACTATTTGGATAAAAATATCTAATAGTACCCCATTCGACGTGAGTATGGGCGCCAGTGATTCTGCGGAGGTTACATATCTTATCGGCCTTTTCCTTCTTTTATCTATCATAGAAGAATTCCCTAATGTGGGCGGTGGTTTGTACCACCATGACGGTTTGTACCACCATGACAAAGTGTGGTCCCCACGCTTGCGACAGGTTTAGAAAAGAACCCACAGCCTTCTTTAAAGGCTTCAACCTCTCCATACAAGTTGAGTACAACCTTTCGGCCGTAAACTACCTCGACGTTACCCTCAATTTGTCGAATGGCTTGCACTACCCGTATAGAAAGCCGAATGATACGCTTAATTACATCAGTAAGCATTCTAACCATCCTGCCAGCATAACCAAGAGCCTGGTAAGAAACGTTTCTTTGAGGCTTTCCCGTCTATCTACAAACGAGCATCTTTTCACCAACCATTCCATATATAACAATGAAGCCTTTGCTCGGAGTGGATTTGTCGATAAGGTAGCATATACTAAGTATGAACATAAACCTAGGAAAAATAGATCCCGACACATTATATGGTATAACCCATCATATAATATGGAGGTGGCCACACCATTAGCTAAGATCTTTCTCTCCCTTATTAAGTAGAATTTCCCCTCAGCACATAAATATAATAACATTTTAAATAGAATTACCGTTAACGTATCTTACTCCATGATTCCTAATATAACATGACTTTGCATATAACATCACTGCTTCAAATTGAGCTAAATTACCTAGCCGTAGTAACACATGCAATACTGTAGCTAGTACTAACTGTAATTGTAGGAATCGGGTTGACTATCCGGGAAATGCCTCTCCAGGAACATTGTCTACAAGCGTAAGGTCGAAACACCCACGTCTAGTAGGGACTACATAGGGTTAACCGCCAATAGATTCAAGCAGCGTCTTTACATGCACACCAATTCTTTTCTTAACTCTTTAAGACGTCACTTTCAGCTTATATCTAGAGTCTAAAAGACAACCGCACCCAATATAGGTTACACTGGGAGATCCTAGCTAAAGATAGATCGTATACCGGAAATAAAAGACCATGTGATCTTTGCGCCGCGGAAGCCCTGGAAATACTCTACGCTAATGATCACTTCTTAAACAAAAAATCTGAGGCAATTTCGGCTTGTAAACACAAATTGCATAACACTTTCCTGTATTACAGCCCCACATTATACCCTAACAGATAGTATGAACAATACGCGGATAATTTACGTCTTGATGTGGTAGCTAAGTATATTTTATGTTTATACTATTACTTATTTGTATAGGTAAGTATAACTTACCCGTATGTTTTGTGGAGGTACGTATACTTTCACGTACGTATATATGCTTGTATTTGTTATAGGTGTATATATTATACACTGGTATGCGTGTATATGGTTATGAATATATGTGTATTTCGTGTTTGTGCGTGTATATTTGTATGCCTGTATGCGTGTTTGCACGTATGTAAGGTGTGTTTATGTGTATATTAGGTTTTGGTATATGTATGTTGGTGAACATATGTGTATTTACCTGTAGGTATGTGTGTATGTGCGTTATATACATATTTATGTGTGTATACTTATATACGTTTATATAATTATATGTATACATACACACACACATAAACACACACACATACATATATTTTTATATGTGTATTCGGTGTATACGTCCATATGTGTGCGGGTACATGTGTTGCGCGGGTTTACGTACGTGTGCGCATGTTTATGTGTACGTGTATGTATATGCATGCATGGCGTGTATTTTCGCGTATGCACGTGTATGTACGTATATAGATGTTTGTATGTATATATTTATTATTACTTTTATGATTTTAATAACCTCTGTCATTTTCGTTCTACTAATTCATTTAAATTATTGGCAGTATCGGTAGAGGGTCGGACGCCATGCTTTCTAGCATAGTTACGTCTCTTTACGGTCTGAGTTCAAATCCCCTCGAGGTTAACTTTGCCTTTCATCCTTACGGGGTCGATAAAATAAAGTACCAGTAATGTACTGAGTAATTGCTGGCCTTGTGCCAAAAGTAGAAACAATTATTCTTAACTCCGAAGCCGAGAATCATTCGGTTTCCTAAATAGAATATTAGTCTAATGACTAATACCATAAACGTGGTTTTGTCTTTGCGTGTATTTGTTCTCACGCTCCACATAACAACATATTATCTTTTTACCGTTCATTGCCAGGGAGCGTCTTTACGAACCAAAATATCGTCTTCCTGTTTTCCTTCGGTTGCAACGTTTTTCGAAATATTTACTTCTTCGTTCACAGATTGATTTTTTTAGTTTCAGAAGATCCCATTAAGTAGCGATTCTTTGCTTAAACTTTAATCTGTTATTTTAATATATATATAAACAGTTGACAGCTTCTGCTACCTAGATGACTGAATTAGCAGTGGAGGTGGGTGTTCTGAGAGTACAGTAGTCAAGGTAAGTACGGGATGGAAGTTCAGGGAGGTACTACCACTACTAGCTGCGAAAGAATTTTCCCTCAAAATTAAAGGCAGACTGTATGCTGCGTGCATACGAACAACAATGTTACATGGTAGTGAGACCTGGGCGTTGTGTGAAGAAGACTTGTTTAAATTAGAAAGAAACAAAGCTTACATGCTCTGATGGATGTATAATAGTAATATACGCAAACGGCAAAGCATAATCGAATTGAGAGAGAGGAGGACTAAGCATAAGAGGAATCAAATGCTGTGTGCAGGAGAGGAGGTTGCGTTGGTATGGACATGTGGTGCGCATGAAGGATGACAGTTGCATAAAATGGTGCAGAGCACTAAATGTCAATGGAAGCCTTGGAGTGGGAAGACCCAAGAAGACCTGGCATGAGGTGATAAAAGCTTACCTTGCCCAGTTGTACCTCTCAAAGTCGATGACACAGGACCGAGACCTCTGGCGTTAGGCAGTAATACAGAAGACGCGACTTCCCATGGGTACAAGCCGAGGCTGAAGCATATAGACAGTATGCCCCCTCTCCTTCCATTGTAAAGTGGTCGTGTAGGCGCCACAATAAAAAAAAAGCAAACAGTACTCACTGTAAATGAGGTTGGTGTTAGGAAGGGCATCCAGCTGTAGAAATCGAGCCCATATACTACACATACATTCATGTATACATTGCCATTTCATAGCACCCAAATTATTTCCGTATGAGCAAGACACCTGACCTGGCATGGCCCACGACAGGACAACACGTCTAACCATGTTAGCATGGAAGAATGGACGTAAAACGGTGATGATGATGATGATGATGATATATATATATAATAAATGTAATCCGAGTTTTTCGAATATAAATAATAATGTTCGATTCGTTTGCAATTATGCAACCAGCCCCTTTTAAGCAATGTCAGTAGAATGAGCACCTCATTCATGCTCTTGTGTTGGCATGTAAACAGAACTGCAGAGCTCGGTGATTACCCTCCATCAGTGCAGTTTACTATTCACTTGCCAACTGTCAGAGCTAGTTAAAATATATATTTTCCAAAATATACAGTAACTGATTGGCCTGATTTGCATATTAGCAGACTGGTCAATCAGTCTGATCTGCATATTAGCAGATCCACAGATCAGCCAGATTTGCATATCAGCAGATAGATATACATGAAGCCGACTGGCCTATCTGCTTATATGCAAATCTGGCTGATCAGTGGATCTGCTAATATGCAGATCTGACTGATCAACCAGTCTGCTAATATGCAAATCAGTCACTGTATATTTTAGAAAAAAAAAAAAAATATTTACACAGTAATCCCCCACTACATCGCGGTTCACTCTTCACGGCCTCGCTACATTGCAGATTTTTCTTTGGAACGTATCTTATTTCCTATCACGGTAATCCTCGCTACATCGTGGATTTTTCGTTAGAAAATATCTATTTTCTTATCACGGTACGTATGTCTGAGTAAAAAGAGTTTAAAATTTAAACTTATTAAATAAGTTTCGATGTGATTGAAGTAACTGAAAAGGCTTTAACTATAAAAATGTTTCTATTCTTCATTCCATTACTATTTTACTGATTGTGTTTTTCTCTAATCTACTACAAACCCATCATAGATTGCCTGGAGATGTGCAGTATATTACCAAGAGTCTAACATGACTGGTAATGGTCGTCATTGGTAATTAGTGGTATGATGGTTGGTGATAGTTTCTATAAGATCGTTGCTGGCTGTTTATGGTGTTTAAATACAAAAGTGTGTTTATATGAACTTATAGCGTATAGGAGAGGTATTTTAAGACTTAAACTATGAAAACAATGGTTGTCTTTATGGTTTCTTTATATCGCGGATTCTATTTTAATACGGTGTTGTATGATATGAGGGAAACGTGGGCTCTAATTTTAGCAGATCAAGTAACTACACAATGGTCTATTTGTTGTCTTGAGAAGCTTTCTTGTTTGTTTGTTATTTATAAATGTTTATACATGTTGATATATCAGACTTGATATAACTGTTAATGTTATTCTCACATCACTGATTGTTGTAATTGTTTATTTCAGGTAAAAGTGGTTCTTGAAAAAAACAAAACTGAGGTTGTGACAATTACCTTCAATGGAACAGGTTCAGACAATAATAACTGGTTTAAAAAAGATAGAGTTCTACATTTCCCATGGAACGACTTTAATGCTGGCTTTGATGAGTTCAAGATGAATTATGGGTATGTCTGTTTTAAATGGCTCATTGATACATTTTACTAATGATCATGTGCATATGAAGTGGATGTATTACACACACACACACACACACACACACACACACACACACACACACACACACACACACACACACACATTCACAAACACACAAACAGATATTTATATAGGTGTATAGATATGTGTATGACATCATGAGCAAATGTTTTCCACTAAAATCTTGGGTTGTCCAATGTCAAAACGTTTTGAGCAGAATTTCTCAGATCAACTAAATCAAGTTAGTATCGTAGAAATGGTCTAGTAAAAGAATAAAAGACAGTACCTTCTGCTTTCACACACCAATACGTATCCTCATACACCATCAATCTCAATTCGCTACTCTAAAAACCATCTAATGACTTCACGGGGCAGACATGGACTCTGCATGCTGTAGTGAAGGCAACGCGCTAGAAGAGCAGTGACTCCGATTAATATCAACTGCACGAGGCAGACATGGATCCCGTAAGCCATAATGAAGGCAAGTGGTCTAGGAGAGTAGACACTAAAAATAAAACTGAAACATAGTGGAGAGGACTCTAATCTGGTAAAATAGTCTCTCTAGTGCAAGTGGCACGAACAATGCGGTCCAGTCCATGCTGTAAAGTGATTGGTGATAGGAAGAGCATCCAGGCAATAACGTCCAGCCCAAATCATGGAATGCAAGACAAATAATATTTCCACTAGTTGCAAACAAAAGGCTAACACTAGTCATGTTAGTGCTGTGCATAGTAGTGGGATGGCTAGAGCAGCCATGTGTGAGACCCATTCAACAGTCATCAAGCAATCATACAACCACTTTCCCTTTCAGGTAAATAGAACCTCTAACCAAAGAAGTAACAGCAACTATCAATGCAAAAATCTCAGGACTGCCACCCTCAATGTTGGTATCCTGATCAAGTGAAATTGTGGTACTATTAGAGAGAAGAAGAGTAGATGTATACTGTGTACAAGAAATGAGACTGCGGGGTGCCTCAGTGAGACTAATTACAGGCAAACAATTTAGATATAAACTCTACTGCATAGGAAATGGCAATGGGTTAGGAGGTGCAGACATCCTACTAGCAGAGAAATGGACAGATAAGGTGATAGAGGTAGTCAGAGTAAGTGACAGAATCATTAAGCTTAGATTAACTGTAGGAAATAGAATGGTACAATTACATCTACCAATGCTCCACAGGCAGTACTTGAGTAAAGAACAAAAGGTCAGGTTCTATGAGGAACTTTTGCAAACAACTTCAGGTATTGATGAAAGAGACCTCATCATCATAGCAGGCGACATTAATGGACTTGTGGGACAGTACCATGATGGATTCAGCAGAGTTCATGGCGACTATGGTTATGGTTCATGGAATGAAGAGGGCCTGAGATTCCTGGAATTCTGTGATGCAAATGAACTAACAATCTGCAACATAAATTTTAGGAAACCAGCCAAACACCTGATTTCATATCAATCTAGTGAAAACACAAACCAAATTTATTACATTCTTGTTAGACAACAATAAATACTAAGGCCTTTCCTGGGGAAGAATGCACTGCCCAGCAAAAGTTATTTATTAGTGACATCAAAATAAACAATAGACAGAACAAGTCATGCAGAAAATATGGAAACGGAGGGTGTGGAAGCCAAATGACCTCTCGGTTAAATATATGTTTAGAAAGGCCCTACAGGATGTACTTGATGAGAGGGATGATGAGCTAAATACATAAAACATTGAGGACAACTGGGAATTCTTATGCGAAAACATTTTGTGAACTACTGGCGAGAATTGTAGCTGGAGTAAAGCACCAGCCAGACTGAGCGTGACCTTGTGGTGGAACAGCACAGTTGAGGCAGCCATTAAAGCCAAGAGACAGGCATGGAAATACTGGAAAAATGGGGGTATAGGAAACTGGTACCAAGTAGCTAAGAATAAAGTTAGGCAACAAGTATACTCAGCTCAGAGAGAGGATGAAAAATTTAAATTTACCAATGTCTTGAGACATGAGGGTTAGAGGTGTGCAAGGCTGTGTGTTAGTGTGAATCGAGATGTTGGAGGAAAATGTGTTAGAAATGGTGCTGGTGCACTTAGCACCACAGATACCTAAATGAAAGAGGCATGGAAATGTTACTATGAGAGATTAATGAAGGTTGAGAATGAATGGGAGGAAGAGAAACTACCTCCAACTTATCCAAAGGAAGGACCAGCTATTGAAGTTGGTAGTTTTAGGGTCAAAGCCACAATCAATGAGATGAAAAATGGTAAAGCTGCAGGATCATCAGAAATAGTTGCTGAGATGCTGAAAGCATCATGAGAAATAGGAGTCAAAATAGTAACCCCTATAGTAATCAAGTAACACATGATGCAGTTATACCCAATGACTGGTGCAACAGTACAATTATAAATTGCTACAAGGGAAATGGTGATGCTCTAGAAAAGAGCAGCGATAGAGGAATAAAACTAACGGACCCATTTATGAAAGTGAAGGAAGAGTTATAACACAGCTAATTAGGGGATGAGTGAAAATACATGAGATGCAGTTTGGGAATACATGAGATGCATGCCTGGGAAAAGTACTACAGATGCACTCTTCTTAGTGAGGTAATTACGAGAGAAGTTCCTAGTCAAAACTAAATCTCTACATTAAGCTGTTGTTGATCTAGATAAGGCCTTTGACAGAGTTCCTAAATCTATTATCTGGTGGTCCTTAAAGAAATTGCTTGTGAGAGTAGTGCAACCAATGTACAGAGGAGCTATCAGTAAGGTGAGAGTAGGAACTGAGTTTATCGAGGGATTCAAAGTACAGGTAGGAATTCATCAGGGTTCAGTTCTTAGCCAACTGCTGCTCAACATGTTTCTTCAGGCCATAACTGAGGTGTTTAAAACGGACTGCCCATGTGAGATTCTCTATGCAGATGATTTGGTCCTTATAGCTGAAACCAAAGAAGAGCTAGAAAATAAATTCAGATTATAGAAACCGAATTTGGAATTTAAAAAAGGCTTGAGGGTAAAGTTAACCAAAACTAAATTGCTAGTGAAGACAGGGCTCAGATTCCCCCAGGGAAGTGGCCATGTTTACATAATGTAAATCTTGGGTACACAAAAGATGTAGTGCGATAAGGAATGGACTAAAAGGAAAGTAGGTTGTGAGAGCGAACCTCTCAACGCTAAGTCTGGCAGAGGATATGATGAAGAAATGTGACAACTGGAGAGAGACCGTGCTAAGTAGGACCCATCTAACCTATGCAAGCATGGAAAAGCGGACGTAAAAACTATGATGATGAGGAGGATGATGATGATGACGGTGATGGTGATGATGATGATGAGGATTATGATGATGATGATTAATTTAGTAACTATTTAATTGAGTAAAACTTGTCACCGATGGACACTCTTATGTATGCCTATGTATAGGCATAAATGAACTGCATTATCTTGTAGACCTGTTACTCGTCACCAGTTTACCTTTTGCTACCCTTCTGCTGGCCTTCTACCACGCGATATTTTTCCCATTCAAAATTATCACTGGTAACAATCACTCGAAGGATTTTTTTTATTGAATTGAGAAGTTCTCTGAGGAGCTGTGATGTCTCACAGTGAAGGATATCCTAATCTATTGGAATATCCAAGTTACAGCTTGCCCAGTGAAACTGCAGTTGTCGAAGTAAATTTGCAATTTTTTATCTTGTTTGTTTTATCCACTCTCTCTCTTTCTCTCTCTCTCTCTCTCTCTCTCTCTCTCTCTCTCTCTCTCTCTCTCTCTCTCTCTCTCTCTCTCTCTCTCTCTCTCTCTCTCTCTCTCTCTCTCTATATATATATATATATATAATATATATATATATATATATATATATATATATATATATATTATATTATATTATTAATTCATATTTATACACGGAACAAATGCGCTACCCCATGTTTCAAGGTCCAAACTCGACCATACCTCCAGAATACAAGAGGCATCAAATCCACTTATACAAGTTGATAAGATACCATTAAATGTAGTTTGTAAAAACACGTGTTTACGAAAAAAGATTAATATAACAAGGAGGAATAACTCCAAGATACAAATTTGTAATTTGAGATCGACCCCGTGTTTGTATTTTTATACTATAGAAGAAGTATTGTATTATGTAGTGGAACGTAATTTAGAGATGCTAATATTTATCAAGGTATGGGGTAGAGTACAAAAGAAAGTGTATTGTATTGTGCAAGAGTGAAAAGAGAAAGAAACAGAAAGAAAAGTTATAACGGAAGCATATAAATCGAATTAAGGTTGTTGAAAATCAGTGGAGTTTGTTGAGTATTTTCACTTAGCAAGATTCCTGATGGAGTAAAGATGCGTGTAAAAACGTTGTTTAAAACAATCTTGACCATACTGACGTATTCTTCGCTAATTTCAGAATTTTCTGTGTTGTGTGTAATTTCTGCCTTATACACAACGGATTTGATATTACATTTCTGTTGGAGAGAACAGTTCTGTTTAATCATACAAGAGCAGGTTATCATCAGGTACATATTTTGCAGTAATTTATGATATCATAGACGGGCCACAGGAATAGGATATCTTGACGGTATTACGATTGAATATTTTACTACATCTAACTTTTGGTGGGAAATCTCTATCTATTAAATCTAAAAAACTTACTTACATTAGTCTTTAATTTAAGGGAACAGTGGGGTCGGACCTGATAATTTTTCTATTAGTATTTTTAGTATGGTTTGATGTGAAATGATTGCGTGTGTACTTAATTGTGTCCGTAAAATATATAATCTAGGAGGGCTTGATTGTAATAAGGTTCAGCCTTATTAAAAATCTCCCTCGTTGCTGATAGATTTAATATCCTACGACTTATGTCAGATACTGAATTTTCAAAAAAACAGCAAGGGATGGAAAGAAGCTTTTGAATATATTTCAATTTTTCGTTTGGCTTATGGAATGGTTTATACGAAGTTGTTGTTAGGTCTAATTCCACATCTAGGAAATTTGCATTGGTAAGATATATATTAACCATAATTTTAAGTCCTAGTGTATTAAACGTGTGAATTAAATGTTTATGGAATCTGTCCAGAGTGTGCCCGTAACAATCTTATGAAAACAAAAGACCATCTTCATGATACAGACCAAAGGAATGCCTGGGGAATTTAAACTTTAGCATTTGAAAAATGTATAAACCTATAAGATTACAAACATCCGCACTGTCATAGGACCCCATGGAGACATCAAAAGTATTACCAGGGTCATTTTTTTACCCCAGTATTACCGTTACTAAATTGGTGGGTTCTATGGGCGTGGAATATACGGTCATATTCCATGTCGCTGATATACATGGAAGAATGAACGAAGTCTTAAGAGTTATTAAGAAGGGTTCTAGAAATGGAGGGATAAAAATCGATGATATCAAACTGTGTGAATTTGAGTAGCGCCTTTGATCCGTGTATGAACATAAATAAATAATATATTTCTGCTCTCTCCCGATTCAGCAGTTTTCCTTTTTTCTTTTCACACCTACGGATATTGTTACACACACACACACGCACACGCACACACACACACACACACACACACACACACACACACACACACACACACACATATATATAAATATATATATATATATTCCTCCCTCTTTTCCACTAGCACTCCTCAGAAGCCAGTAGCTATCCTCACTATTCCACCCTAGAAGCTACTCTCTTTACCCCTTCTGCATACACCCACACTACCAACACTTACCTATCTCTCTATCCCTAGCCTGACCACTCTGACGACCATACGACCCAAACTATTGCACCCCCTCTCCACATTCATTAATTCCCTCCTTTCCCCTTACTCATTGCCCTGCCAACTAACCACACACACACGTATTACTTCATGCCTATTTCCCTCTCCTATATCCTCACATCCTCACAACAAAGAGAGTCCTTCAGTTGAGTCTATGACCTCCAATATCTCGAGTGACGCTGTCACAACAATGCACTCGGTGCGCTACTTAAGGGTGGTTGGCTACATGGATGGTGGTACCTTGCTGTAGAAATCATGCCTTAAAGGGTTGAGAGGATCCTTCACTTGTGTCAAAGACACTACAATCTCTCTATTACTGGTGATCTACACGAGAAATGTACCAGGTCATGCTGTAATGTGGTTGGTGATGTGAAGGGCATCCAGTTATATATAGCTGGTGGCTGGTGATCTACACAATAAAAGCATCCAATACATGCTGCTTAGTGGTTGGTGTAAGGAAGGGCAACCAGCCGTAGAAAGCTTGCTAAACAACAGGCTGAAAGGACTCTTCATCTTGTATCAAAAGACATGGCAACCACTCTTGTGCACTCGATAGAACCTATGACTATAAGTAAGTGAGTTTACAGTCCCCTCCCCCAGCTGTTTAAGAGATCAGTCGCCTCGCACCAGTATTAACTTGGTCTGTATAGACCTGTCCAACCATTGATAGCAGGGAAAGCTGATGTGAAACAATGATGATGATGTTGATCGTGATATATATATATATATATATATATATATATATATGTAGGAAAATGTTTTCCTATTACCCAACTCTACTACCCTAAGTATAGAGTACTCTGGTGCGTTCTGGTCCATCTGGTTCCTAACCACACTTCCTTCGTTATATATATATATATATATATATATATATATGTGTTTATATATATATATATATATATATATATATATATATATATATATATATATATATATATATATATATATTCTTTATAAATAACAACCAAAGAGTGTTTAATAACATTTAATTACTAACGATCGTTTCATCCAAGGGCAATTCATGACCATCGGAGTATAAATTAAAAGTTATAACACAGATAACTTTGTCAAAGTGAATTCAGGGGATACCGAATATGGGAAGAAAGCAATAATAATAGATATTACCATTGATATAAGAGAGGAAATCATGAAGCACATGAAAAGTATGATCATATCAATATGATTAAGAATCAGTAGTTAGAGGCATTAAAAAACTTAAAAACAAGCTGGTATAGGACAGGGTAACAGCATCGCGTGCTTCGACCAGCGTCATCACAAGTAACTAAAAGTTACCCACCTAATAACCTTAACTCCGACCTATATTACCCATTATATAAGATTAATGAAAACCTAAATTATGTCAGCTTCTACTCAAACCACCCTAGAAACGTTAAAAAAGCTATAGTCAATAGTGTCCAGCAAAGAATCTCTAGACTCTCAGCTAATAAAAATATATTTGATAACAAAGCGGAATATTATAATGACGGTCTACACAGAGCTGGATACACTAATAAAATTAATTACATAGATAGGAATAGTAAAAACCAACCCCCTAAAACATATAACAATAAACCACTTAACCAAAATAATAAATCAAATAGAAAAGCCAGAACGAGAAATATAATTTGGTATTCACCTCCAGTATCCTTAGGAACTAAGACACCTTTAGCACACCAATTCTTTAAAGCTCTAGATAAATATTTTCTGAAGTCCCACAATTACCACTCCATTTCTAACAGACTTACACTCAAGCTCTCTTACTCTACAACTATGAATGTAGCCCAGAATATTACTAGAATTAATAATAGGAATTTAAAATTAAACCAAACTGAAGTAAACCCAAATAATAATAACAATATAATTAATAGCATTAGGTATAATTATAATAGCGTGTACATAAATAATAATACGGTATCTTCAAATAACAATATAAGAAAATATAATTGCAGTAATAACATCTTATGCCCACTACAGAATAATTGCCTAGATAGAAATTTAATATATAAATGCACTATTAAAACTAGGGATAGAGGCCGTATAACTATATAGGAGCAACTTCTTCAAAATTTAAGGAGCGTTGGTATAATCACAAACATACTTTTAAACGATCGGAAACATTCTCAACCTCACTATCACAACTAATTTGCTTTTTAAAAGACAATAACACTGACTATTCAATCATTGGAAAAAGAAAAATTACGGACGCTCATGTTTACCGAATTTCGGCATTGTCACGCATTTTTCATCTTTGTATTGAGGAAATCTTTCATATAATTACCAGTCCTGATAATATTATTAAAAAAAAAGAGAGTCGGACGCCATGCTTTCCAACATAGTTACGTCCCTTTACGATCTGAGTTCAAATCCCACCGAGGTTGACTTTGCCTTTCATCCTTACGGGGTCGATAATATAAAGTACCAGTAATGTACTGGGTAATTGCTGGCCTTGTGCCAAATGTAGAAACAATTATTAAAAAAAAAGGAAATATTTAATTCTTCTTTGCATCGTTTCTCCAAGACATTTCACAATGTTTATAATTTATAGAACCTACTATATTATGGTCGATATAAGTTGCCTATTTACAATATAAATACAAATACTTTTAAATTTAATACCTTGAAACATTTCTCATACAATGTAAAAAACTATTATCAAAACCATATTTACTATATGGTGCTCTGAAATCTTATATAAATTGTTAACTTATAATATAAATTATAATTAATAATTATGGTAAACGTTACATGAAACAATATATCATTAAATGTTTATCGTGAGCAAACATGTAACACATTCTTAAAATACTTAATCTTAGAGTTATCTCCCCAATCTTTTTGCTTACTCAGTCAAAATTCATATATACGATATATTTGAACTTACATAACTGTTTAAATATTATATTACTAACCGTATACAATAATAGATTACACCACAATACTGTACATTTTTACTTAAGAAATATAATTAGTTTCACATTCTTAAAAAATATATGTAAAAAATACATATCTTTAGATACTTGATCTCTCTTACGTTCATTTATATATCTATGTATATATATACTTAAATACGATGTATATTCACGCATAATCACTTATGTACTGAATAATTATTTATTATTTTAATTAAGGATATACAGTAATGGCTTATAATATACTACACTACATTATATACTACAAAGCATTATATTTCTCATGTAAAAACAATTATATTTCTCATGTAAACATTATAATTACATTCATAGTATTAAAATATATGCTAAAAAATAAATACACTCCTATATATATGTGTAAATACGATGTATATTCAATCAAATAAATATTGAGTTGTTGTAATTGCTTTAACTAACCATATAGAATAATAGCTTATAATTTACTACAATACTTTACGTTTCTCATGTCAGCATTATAAATACATGCATATACTTAAAATATATATATAAAAAAATAAATACGTATAATTATGCCATTCCTTCCAAACTTATGTATATATCTTTGTGAGTATATATCTATAACTAACTCTACCCTAAGTCTACATTAGCCTTTTCACCCTATAATAACAACCCCACAAACAATATAAACAAGGATTTTTTCAAAATTTATCAAGCGTCCAAATTTAACGGCTTTTTTCTGTTTTTAACGTACCCTCATTAACATATATCCGTGGGTTTTGAATTTTTCAATCACTATCTTCATTCTGCTTATACCAATAAGTTCACATGAAGATATGTCACTATCTTGATACCAAATATATTTTATCTGACGAAAGCGTACTTAAATATTAGTACCCTTGAAATACGTATATTAAATAAATATAGTTTTGTAAAATATTTTCCATTTATTAATATTGTTAATATATATATATATATATATATATATATATATATATATATATATATATATATATATATATATATATATATATATATATATATATATTAATTCAAAATATTAACAAAATAGATATTCTTGTGATCAAGTATATTTTATTATACATATTTCAGAGGTACTGAGTTAAGTTCAACAGTACGTCCTCATCAGATAAAATAAGATGATGCATGACATACCCTGACATAGTAGATGGTTAAGATTCAGTCATGGTAGTGATTAACATATGACAAAACTCAATATTTATACCCTAATATACCGAACATGAGAAAAACATATAATACAAACAATAGAGGTTATGTATATAAATATCTAAAAAAAATCATAAGGTATGCATATTTATCAAGTAAACAAGTTAACAAAAGAGTATCCTTCATTCTAACATTAATTCTATCATAAATGATTAGAAGATAAAGCATTATTAAAGTTTTATAAACCGTTATGACTTTTTAGGCCCAACAGTTGATAAGAGACGTCAAAAATTAAGGCCTGATTGTTTAGTGTTTTTTCCTGACTTTTTGCGAGGCTTGGAATGTAGACAAAGATTTATGAAGGCAGTTTGAGAATAATTCACTTTTTTTGTTAATTAAGTTTTCATAATTAGTAATTATTAATAGGGTCTCCTTTGTACAGGGGATGCAGTTAGTTGATATAGATGAGTTCGTATATATTTTACTATTACAAAGCTTCGTCCAAAAGATCGAGTATTTTAAATTTTTGTCTTTTAATGACCATATAAGTTGTGATAAAGAAGTCGAAAACTTCCTATTAAAATTCAAAAATGAGCATTTATGATTCGCAAATTTCGATTTAAATGTCGAAGAAGTTGCTCCTATGTAGTTGTATGTGTTGTTATTTGTTTTTACGGTGCATTTATACACCAGATTTCTATCCAGACAATTATTTTGCAGAGGACAATCTGGTTTATTTCTACAATTACATTTCGATTTATTATTATTTATATTAACACTATTATTAATAGCATTATGTTGATTTTGGTTTAGAATTATACTATTTAGTTTATGGTTTTGGGCCATATTTATAGTTGTAGAATAAGACAGTTTAATTGTGTGTCTATTAAATATGGAGTGGTATTTATGTTGACTAGGGAAGGAACTATCTAAAGCTTTAAAAAATAGATTAGCTATTGGTATTCTTACTGCTACAGAAGCAGGGGGGGGGGGGGCAAACCATATAACTGATTTAGTTCTGGTTCTTTTCCCCGATTTATTCACAGTACAGGTGTTTGAATTATAATTATTAGAATTTTTAGAATTTCGTTTATATATACCATTATTTTTATCAAGATTAAGACTCGGATTATTATTGTCTATATATTCTATATTATTTTTATAACCTGCCTTTCTTAGCGCATCATTGTAATATCCTGCTTTTTCATCAAATATTGATTTATTGACAATATTCTAGTTATGCGTTTTTGTACACTATTTACAATTGCGTTTTTCACAGATTTAGGGTGATTAGAGTAATAACTAACGTAATTTAAGTTTTCATTGGGCTTATGGAAAGGGTAGTAAAAATCAGAGTTTAAGGTAAGGGTAACATCAAGGAAATTAACTATTTAATACTTTCTACCTCTAATTTAAGGTCGTAATTTTTAAAGAATTCAATTATATTTTTCTTTACCCTATTTAGTTCTGTATTGTGTTTAACAACCGTAAATAAAATATCGTCCCTATATAAACCACCGGTAATCTCCGGCAGTTTTCTATTTATCATATTTAAGATGAAAATCCCCAGAAGATCCGTGACTTGCGCTGAGTCAGATGATCCCATGGTAATGTCGAAGTTTCTATTTCTATCTAAGCGGGTCCAATACTCATTGTTGAAGTTAATTAGAGTTCTTCTATCAGTTAATATGATATCAATTTCATCCGTAGTTAGATCTGTATGCTTGTAAGCGTATTTTAGTAGGTTAGGCGTAATGGAAGAGTAATAGCTTGTTATGTCCATCTGGATGAATTTATGGTTTTTCTTATCATCTATATTTTTATACCATTCAATCACTTCGTTTGTATCCTTCCACAAGCTCAATTTAGACCTCAATTTCAAAATAGGTAGAATTCTATCAATAATATTTTTACTGATTACTCCAATATCCGATTTGGATGGAGCAATCAGTCTATCTGGCAGGTCTTCCTCAAAGTTTCTTTTGTGATCTTTAAAATTGATCCTCGGCTGTCTAGGTATAAGAGGCTCGGTTCTTCCTTCAATTCCTAACTTTGCAATTAATTTATATGCATCATTATTGATGTCTATAAGATCTTCAGCCGGGGCTTTTTTAAAATAATTTTTCCTTAGTTCTTTTAAAATCAAATCATTATATTCTTTTTTATTTATCCCATATAAATTATTTGTTTTGTCTGATTTTACCAATATTTTATTAACTTTTTTTATTTCCGAGATTTTTTCCTTTAAAGTTCTAGGGTATTGGTGACCTATATATGGGTTTTTCCTGAATTTAATTTTCTTAAGTATATTGAGCATTTCAGTTTCAAAATCCCCCAGGAGTTTGTTGTATGGAAGATTCTTTCTGGATTTAAATATAGTTTCGAAATAATTGCTGTTGGTTTTTCTTTTAGCTTCTTTATTATCGAAATGAAATGCTCGCCATCTCACTCTTCTTATAAAAGAGTTTGTTTGTTCAATAAGTTTCTTCATGAATTCCTCATTAGATGGTATAGGTATATCCTTGAGGGATGTCGGGAAGGTTAAGAATTCCATAATTTATTAAATATGCAATCTATTGTAGAGAAAAGCGGTCAACCTGCTGGGTGATATATATATTTAAAAGTTAAACAAGGTTCAATGAATACATCAAAGAATGAGTTTTACAATAGATTGGAAGCACTCAACTGATAAAAAGGGTTTCGAGAGTTATTAATATTAATTCAAAATATTAACAAAATAGATATTCATGTGATCAAGTATATTTTATTATACATATTTCAGAGGTACTGAGTTAAGTTCAACGGTACGTCCTCATCAGATAAAATAAGATGATACATGACATACCCTGACATAGTAGATGGTTAAGATTCAGTCATGGTAGTGATTAACATATGATAAAACTCAATATTTATACCCTAATATACCGAACATGAGAAAAACATATAATACAAACAATAGAGAGGGTGCGTGTAATACAGCTTCAAAAAAATACATGGCATCAATATAACAGTTAAAAAATTTTCTTTTTTAAAACTACTGAAGAAAGATGAGGGAAAGGAAAGCATAGAGGAAGAAACAGCTGATTTGATACTATATTTAGTAGGTGGCTCAAAAAAAAATGAAAGATGATTAAAGAGAAAGAGAGACAAGGGGGGTAATTTATGTTCAAGTTTATAGACAATTTTCCATATATGCAACATATATCCAAATTAAATTAGTTGGCCGTTAATATTCAAAATATTTAATTTAAGATATTTCAGAGTAATGAGTAATATTTTAGGTTTTAAAAGTTAATAGGTATTTGTATTAATATTATAATTATACTATCAAGTTTAATTTCTAAAATTCAAATTTTATGAAAACAAATTTAAAGGATTTACGAAACACGAGAAAGAAAATATATAATGCTTTTATACCCCCACGAAGGTAATCTTTACCAAAATTATTTGTAATATTGACAACAGTTTATATAATATAATTTATAAAATAATTATAGTTATAATTGTTAAAGAATTTATGGTTAAATAGTTTGAGTGCCTAACTCTGGAAAACCTTCTGTTGAGTGCTTCCAATCTATTGTAAAACTCATTCTTTGATGTATTCATTGAACCTTGTTTAACTTTTAAATATATATATATATATATATATTTATATGAATACATTTGTTTGTGTGTATTTCAGGAATGCAAAATTCTACATTTCCTACGAATTAAAGGAATGTAATGATTCTATTGGTTGGATGGGGGTTTATGTTAAGAAGCATCCTTGCTTGAAAGACCCTCCTAAATATCCAGAAATTGTATATTCAAACAAAATGACAAGAACAGATTTGACACAAGGTAAGTGTTTATCCCTGTAACTTATTTTAAGCCAGTACAAGACTATACTATACAACATGTCTTTTTCTCACCCAATGGTTGTAACCTACTACAAGGATCAAGTAGATGTACTAATCAGCGGTAACTATATAGGTATTAAGTTGAAGGAATAGCTCATGAAAATTATCAAGAGTTAATTAGGAGCATATTGAAGCTAGATAAAATACAGTTTGGAATTATGTTAGGTAGGGGTACTACCCTCTTCCTTATGAGACTACTGCAGAAGAAGTATGTAGTTAAACGTAAGCCTCTGTACCCAGAATTCATTGCACAAGAGAACCCCTTTGACAGTTTTCTCTGCTCTGTAATCTGCTAGGCTTCAATGAAGATAGGTGTTGATGAATGGCTTTTTAGGTCCATACAAGTCATGTTTTAAAGTGCAATCAACAAGGTGACAGTTGGAAATTGGTATAGTGAGGAATTTGAAATGTAGCTGGGTATCCATCAGAGTTTCGTCCTCAGTTTACTTCTGTTTATTATTCTTCAAGCCATAATAGAGGAGTTAAACACTGAATGTCTATGAAAGCTGAACTTAGGAAACTGAATATCACGACAAAGATATTAAAGAACCACAAGGAGTGGCACCATGCAGTACTGGAGGACACTTGTCTATTAATAGTAGAATGTAAACGTGATCTGACCTATTCATGCCACACTACTCCATTACTCTCTAGTAACTATTCTGACCATCACTGTACTTTATCTGAGATCAGTCCCACCCTTCTCCACTCTCATGTCACCCGGTCAAATGGTTGTGGTGCTAATAAGTATGTGGTGTTAGTGCTGGTCTGTTGGTGGAGGTAGTGATGTTAATAGGGGTGTGGTGTTTGTGGTTGTGTTGGTCAAATGGTAGTGGTGCTAACAAGGGTGAGGTGTTAGTGATGATGTTGGTGGTGGTAGTGGTGCGAATATGAGTGTGGTTTTAGTTGTGGTTTTGGTGATGGTGTTGGTAGTGGTGCTAGAGGTGATGTGTTGCTGGCAGCGGTGTAACGTGGCATTAGTGATGGTGCTGATGTTGGTAGTAGTGTGGTGTTAGTGGCAGTGTTTGTAGTAGTACTAATAGGAATGTGGTGTTAGTGGGGATGTTGGTGGTGGAAATGATGTAGTTTGGTTTCAGTATTGATTGTTGTCTGGGTTTCGTGGTGGTGTTGATAGTGGTATGGTTTATAGCATAGATGGTGGTATTAGTAGCGTTAGTTGTTGTTGTTGTTTATTATCATGAGACATATATTCCAAGACATCAAGCAGCAAATTGGCAAAGTCATTGCATTATTGGATAGAATTATGTGTGCTATTATTTCTGGTTTTCTGTATTCAGGGTACAAACCCTGCTCAGGTATATTTCGTGTTTCATGCTTCCAAATCAACAAAAAAGTACCAATTTCGTACTGGTATCGATTCTTTCTCCATATATCTTTTTACTTCCAATCTATCATTTTCTCTCATTCTCTGGAAGAAATCGTCTTTGTTCAGACCTGGCAAAGATGAGGCTTTGCCAGTTTGACATGCCCGAGACATGTTGTATATTACTATTGTGACTTTACGACTCCACCAAAAATTACAGATCTAGAGAGGAGAGAAACAGAGTGAGAGAAATGGAGGGGAGAGAGAGAGAGAGATCCCAAGACATCCTTCTACATCCATGTACACCACATCTTACAAAATACACGCAGCAGATGGTGTTATTGGAAGTGAAGAGAGATTGCGTGAATAATTCGTTCACTTAAAATATTTGTTTCTGTATCTAAAGTGTAGATATCACTCACAAACTTGTTCTCAGTTCAAATTCTTCCAATGTACATGATATATCGTATGTTTTAGAATTGGGTAAAATAATTACCAATCTCTAACTACTCGGTATTAAGTGGATACTAAGAAAATTATGGGAACCAATCAATTTTAATCAATTAAGATTACACACGTGGTGAGGAGAATAAAAACAGATTAATTCTTCTCAAGAAATGAAATCAAGGGAGGCAACGCACAACTATTAATTGATTTAAATTAATAAATAGTTGTTTCTACTTGTTGGCACAAGGCCAGCAATTATCCCAGTGCATGACTGGTACTTTATTTTATCGACCCCGTAATGATGAAAGGCAAAGCTAACCTCGGCGGGATTTGAACTCAGAATGTAAAGGGCTATAACTCAATAAATTAATAAATAACGAAATAGCATAGATCTCATATTTTTGAAGAGGCGTTGTTTCCCTTGGAGTTAGGTGTTCTGAAAGTGTTGTGGTGTTGATATTGGTAGTAATGTACACATGTGGTAATTCATTATTAATCAGATTCGAACCTGACATGTTTTTAAATATCACCTGATATTTTGCTTACCTTTCTAAACATTCTTCCAATCAATTGATTTATAATAAAACTGTTTTTCTTTAATTTTACAGAATCTTATTCAACAGCTGATTCTTTGTCCATTTATGTAAAGTTGACATAAATATTTCACAAGATATTAACAGTATTTAAAGTAGAGGACTTTAGAGAACGAGAAAAACGATTCCATAGTTTTACAGGACATTCATTTGTTTTTTGTGTTGATAAATAACATTACAAATTATTCACAATTCTTTCAGAATGAAAATATAAACAAATATAATCACATAGTAAATACAATTAACTATGAACCTTACCAATACAATGCATTCAAATATACGATCAAATCAAGAGAAAGAGAAAAAAGGAACAAAAACAAAAACGACCAACAATTACCCATCAAATGCGACAATCAGTCGCACATGACATGGGCCAACGGAAAGAGCAAACTGGTACATCTCCAACACAGGTAACATATATTCACAGATTACAAGCTAATAAAAGTATCTTAGAAGTCACACCACATAATTTAGAACATCTTATATCACTTGAAGAGTAACACCTATGATAGTACATTAAATGTAGAATTATATAACAGAAAACACAGGAAGAAATACCCATAATATTTTACATGTATAAATATTAGTATGTTTATGTGTATGTATGTGAATGTATGTATGTATGTATGTATGTATGTATGTATGTATGTATGTATGTATGTATGTATGTATGTATGTATGTATGTATGTATGTAACCCCATAGAACCTATTGCAGTGTTACTGGTAACATGTAACCCAGTACAACCTGTCGCATGGTCGGGTCTTTGGCAACTAAACCGGCAACCCCACCAAGTTTTCTTGGTGAGGAGGGTGATTTTGGACACCCTGCAGGACAAAAAACAAAACCTGACAAAGGGCGGAAGAACTCATGAGAGAAAACGGCCATCCAAAAATGTGTAAATATGTATATACACGTGTACATATGTACATATGTATATATATGTGTGTGCATGTATGCATATGTATGTATATATGCGCGGGGACATAGAAATAATCGGGCTGGATACCCGATTGCGCGGTTAAACCAGTAGGATTGAAGGACCCCTAGCCTTTCTCAGGGTATTCTTCTAGAAGAAGGCAACTCAGGAATCTGGGATAACTCCAACATAAAACCTGCGGCTCAGTAGTTACCGATGATGTTGATATTTTTTTCTTTTCGGGTTATAGCTACTGTCGCTCAGAGAGTGGGATTGGCTCAGTGCACAGACTTTCCTTACTTAAACAAACATCTTGACGCAAAGGCATTGCACGATAGAATTAATTAATAATTATTAATAATATAATATCATGCAATGGCCTTACTCGATAACGAGGGGCAACCATCATGTATGTATGTAAGTATGCATGCAGGCATGCATGCGTGGGGGATAGAAATACGTGGTTTGGTGCCTGAGTGCGCAGTTAGCCCATCGGGTGTGAGAGGTCCCTAGTTCTTGTTAGGGCATCACTCTTGGAGAAGGATGGCACTGATGTAAAACCTGCGACTCGATGGCAGCCAATGACATTAACCTGTTCTTCATTTTGCATAACTATCACTGTTAGGATCGGTCCAATGCAAAGCCTTTCTTCGCTTAAAACAAGCTTCAAAAACAGGTTTTACTAGATCTAAACGACTCTCACGTGTGTTTTGTGAACATGGCCTTTTCTTTTCCTTTCGGAAAAGGCAGAACAAAATCTAAAACATTAGAAGGACTAAAAGGTATTGTTGGTGCCACCCATGTTTGAGAAAATAGTATTAATGGAAAAATGAAAGACATAAACGACATATATTTGATCTGCCTTTGTCACTAATATTTTCCTCTTTAAAACTTTAGATATTATATAGATGAACTGAGCTATCCCTTTAAAAAAAACAACTGGCAATTATATGCTATCATTTTAATTCTATACTTTCCTTTGAGATTTGTTTATATAGTTCTATATTTTATATATATATATATAGAAAGGATAAAAAGGACGATTGATTATTCCTTCATTGCATTTATTGATAGGTGACGCGCGTTTCGCCCCGATCAGCTCAAGGTTCGATCTATATGGATCCTACCCGACTCAATAATCGGCAGCTCGACGGACCCTCTTAAAATGCTATAAGAAAATGAAATACATGCTATGTGGTAAAGTCAAACTTTACCACATAGCATGTATTTCATTTTCTTATAGCATTTTAAGAGGGTCCGTCGAGCTACCGATTATTGAGTCGGGTAGGATCGATATAGATCGAACCTTGAGCTGATCAGTGGCGAAACGCGCGTCACCTATCAATAAATGCAATGAAAGAATAATCAATCGTCCTTTTTATCCTTTCTATATTTTACACTCTGTATAGCTCTACACATCATCACAGAAGTGAACCTAAACATCGAGTGCTCACCCGGGTGAACCTGCAGTAACTCCTAGTTACACCCACTGTATATATATATATATATATACATGTGTAATTGTGTTTTAATACCTCCACACCCACACATATACATATGTTTTTTTTATTATAAAAATATAATATGCTTCGTGTGGCTGTATTTTATATTTATTGAATTACATATTTATGTATTTATTTATTACATCTTTTAGAGAAAATTGTTATTATGTAACACTTATCTCAGTGGTACCTACTATATCTTGGCTACAGTTTCAATAAATATCATTAAATACATTTCTCTATTATTGTTTTAAATTATTTGGTGTTGACAAAAGAATTTCGTATTAAAAACATTCTATAAAATATCAGCCATAATAATATTATTTTATTCTTTTGATAGTTTCAGTCTTTGTCTAAATAGAAACTGTGTTGAACATAATTTCGTAAACCATTAATATTTTCCTGTCGAGTTTAGCAAGAGTAATCTCCATATTTGGGAATGTTTCGACTGGGATGAAATATACACTGACACACACACACACACACACACGCACACACGCACACACGCACACACGCACGCACACACGCACACACGCACACACACACACACACACACACACACACACACACACACACACACACACACACACACACACACACACACACACACACACGGACCAAGTAAACAATACTTCCATTAATCATTCAAAGTTATGACAAGAAATTAACCGTTAAGTATTTGTTCAAAGCTCTCACAACTCTACTGTTAATAATGTCCTTTTTCTTTCTCTTTTTTCTTCATATCTTCCTCTTTTTCATTCCACTCATCTCAAGCTAAACTTTCTTTCTTTCTTAAATTGTATTTACATGATAAATACAACTTGCTATTAGTAGTTTCTGTTTTATATAAAATTACTTTTTTATTGTATATTTTATATTATGTTTAGTAATTTATTTATTTACTTGTTTGGGGTCAATAAGGTTCAAGGATTCCATGAAGAGGTCGATGAAGAAACAGGTTTAAGGCACCCTGATCTAGATAACAGTATCCCACTCCATCTGTGTGTGTGTGTGTGTGTGTGTGTGTGTGTGTGTGTGTGTGTGTGTGTGTGTGTGTGTGTGTGTGTGTGTGTGTGTGTGTGTGTGCACGTCTGTGTTGGATATCCATCAGTTTCGATGAAGTGTATCAACTGTTTGATCAATGAAACAGAGTGCTCGTGAAATTAACGTGCAAATGATGATGATTAAACATCTTCAATAGATCTGACTGGATCTCCAAGCCAAACCAACCAAGCTCATGGATGTTATCCAACCTTCTTGCTCTTGGTCCACACCTGGGTATCTTGCCTGTTGGTTTCGCCCGTCAAATCTGTGAAGCGATTCTTTCTTGAGACATTTTAAGCACAGATCTGTAACATCGAAGCGGTGATCTAACAATTTCAAGAAGTAACAGCTGTATCTGGAGCGACTTTCTGATCTTCGAGCAACATACTCTATTGAGTAACGTTACTCCAAAGACTCTTCGAAGAAACCACCATTTCGGCTGCTTGAATTCGCGTTTATATTTCTGTCATTACCCATCCGTTCTTTCTGACCTCAGCATCCGAGATGTTCATCATTGGCCCAGATGAATCACGTGTACATCAGAAAATGATGTGATCGGGTTTAGTGATCAGTAAAGTATTCTGTATATTTCGCGATGACGCACCTCTATGAAGAGAGGAGACCCCAGATGCGAGTGAGCAGGTGTAGAAGGGGACTTCTTATTACGAAGCTGGCGTATGGTCTTCGGAACAGTCTATTTGCTGATCTGAAGTCGGATTTCAGCTTAACCCCAATGTCCTCCCCTATCATAACTTTGGACACCTTTATTGCTTCCCTTGCGACCTTTCTCGCCTGCTTATACGACAAGTGCAAGTTTCTGTCAACATCTCTATTATCACCAAGATAATGCTTAATTATCATTGCTACAGCATAAAAGCCAGACGTTAATTTACCAAATTCTTTGGGCTTTAACTTGTAAAAAAAATATCTTCCCCGATTTCGTCTGTAGCATGCAGAATTTCTTTATTCAGTTTCTTGTTTAATATCGATGTTTTTTGTCTTTTTGCCTTGAATTGTGCATATGATTGGTTTGGATAGTTTCACTAAGGATATATTTTAACTGTCTTTATTCTTCCGTTTCATAAGTAATGGTAGATTTATTATCACTGACGTTATTGTGTTGCCGATAGTTAACGTGACTGCGAGATATAGCAGTGGCGATAACGCCTGCTGTAACACGTGGAGTCATATATCTCGGCAGCATGGCTGTTGATTATTGTTGAGAGGACAATGCTCAGTTTGTGTTGTCATTTGTAGAGTTTATAGGCATCTATTATTGTTTTGAGTAATGTTTATGTTATATTTCTGTTCGACAAACGTTGCTTATTGACGCAATTGTTTGGCTGTGAAATAATTTAGCTCTAGGGGAAGTGCTTCCCAGTGTAGCTTCATTCTTTTCATATAACCAACAGAGAGGTCATTTCTGCCGTTTTATAAGGAAAAAGCAATTTATAGTTTTAAGTAAATAAAAAACGAAAACTAAAAAGATGTTGTGTACCTTCGTTGCTTTTCTTCGATTTCACAAGTATAGATGTTGATTTTGTCGTATCGAGTCATGTTGTTTGTAGCAAATCCTTGTAAAGTGCATTCAATTTCTAGCCTGATATCTCTACGACAACGAATAAAAGGTACTTTTCAATGAATATCATCAGAAGAATGTCTAGCTTTTAACAACCTTGCTAATTGGAACATTATTGTTGAAGAGAGTATTCATCTTATATTTTATGAATTGTCGCACGTATCATATGTTCGGTTGCTCACACGTCATATGTATCTATTTATATATCAGTCTCTCTGTTTGTTTGAATATTTGTTTGTTTTTATGCATGCATGTTCTTCTGGTTTTATAATTTCACAAATTTTTGCCAATAGAGAGAGAGAGTCAGTTTCTCACATAAATACAAGACTCATTACAATATACACAACATCATCTAGGTAGATATGTATGCATGTCTGCATGCATGTATGTGTGTACAGGCGTAGATGTTATTGTATGTGTGGATGTGTATGTTTTGAGTTATATGTGTGCATATGCATATGCTTTGTATAAGTGTATATGCAGTTATTAGATACAGAATTTTTGGATGTTTTACATATTCTTACTGTTCCATTAATGGATTGTACTTGTAATTTCCTAACTAGTTGTGTTCTTTCTGTTTCTGTGAAGCCCAGCCTCACAAGATTTGTACTGAGGCAGTTACTAACATATTCCAATGCCCCAATAATTACAGGCATAAATCTGAAGGTATAGTGAGGGTGGAGTATCCTCCTGCGAGCCAATGATGTATTCTTCACATTTCTTGAGCAGAAAGGACAAGGGGGTTAATGATAGGATAATTAGTAGCACAGAGAGACTGTCTCCTTGAAATATAACCCTGTGATATTCTATTTTATCAGTGAAAATAGAGTCCTCTTTCTCTGTTTTTAACTTTAGGATAGTAGCCCAAGAAGACAGCTTCTCTATGGCTCTGATAATAATGCCTGGGACTTTGGCAAATCGGAGGGCCTCTATCATCCAAGAGTGGGGAACAGAATCAAATGCTTTCTTGTAATCCAGCCAGACTGTAGCCATATTTCTTCTAAGTTGTCGCACCTCTGACATCACAGTTTTGTTCGGCTGCTCATACGTCATATGTATCTATTTATATATCAGTCTTTCTGTCGAAGCATTTAAGTGATTTGATAGAATTGGAAATGCTTCACTGTCGTTGCTAGGGCGTATAAAACAGGCGTTGATTTGCCAAAATGAGGGGGTTTTAAATCGTCGTAAATATTCATCCCTTATTTCGTCACTAGCATGTAAGATTGCATTATTTGGTTTTATTTTGTTTAATATCGTTGTTTTATTACGTTCAGGAAGAGAAATGTTTATACATGAATTAATTTCTCTCTGAAGGAAAATTTCAATTGTTTATACTTTTGATTATTATTATCGATAGTGTTTTCGATAGTAGTCGTGACAGACTCAGATGGTGTACGTGGTGGCATATTTCTTACGGGTATAGTTGTTTCAAGGCACTGTTTGGCCTGGCTGTGATATTAATTTCATGTTTGTTTCGAAGGACTTATCTATATTTATAAAACTGAGGATGTCTGTCTGTGTGTGTGTGTGTGAGTTTGAATCCTTAAAACTAGAGAAGCACCCAACCGACTGTTTTCAAACTTTATACATGTAATACTTATGTTTCAGGGAGTGTTCTGAGCAAAAACAATTTCAAATTTTCAATGCCCTAGAGACCGCATTAGGCGATTTAGCGATCTCTCTCTATAATTCTTAGTATTTCTCTTTTTAGATAGATACATACATATAACGTCGCGCCCTTATAATACCTGACTGTCTGCATTACGTCACTTCCTACAATTCGCTCTGCGTCCAGAACGCACCCTTATAATATCTGTCTATATGTCTGGCTGTCTGCTGCCTCCGGTTATTTTGCAACCCTTGCTCAAGACAAATCTCACACTCATTCCCCAAACAGTTGGTAAGTGCACACAACTTCTTCCTCACGTTTTAAGCCACAATGTTGCTTACTTACGTACCACCAGACCCTTACTTCTTTGCCAGCCGTGGTTGTGGCAATACTAAGCTTAGCTAAGGCGGTTATATATATCACAATACCTTATCCCGTGCAACGCCAGGTACCACTGCTAGTAATTAATAATATTTATGTTATTTTTACGTTCAACAAACATTGCTCGTTGGCGTAATTGTTTGGCTGTGAATTGATTTAGCTCTGGATATATTTCGTCCCAGTGTAGCTTCATTCTGTTCATATAGCCAGCAGAGGGATTTTTTGCCATTTTATAACAATCAAATAAATCATTAAGTTCGCAACTTCAAGAGAAATTTGATTTATAATTTCGGTTTCTTCTGTAGCTACAACCAATAAATTTTCTTTACCTTTGTCATTGCTTATTTTGGTAAATTGTTCTTGTTACGTGTGGCGGTAAGTTGTTGTTGTGTCCAGCCATCCTGTTTGTAGTAAATCCTTGTACAATGAATTATGTATTTAGTCGGACATCTCTACGAATTCGAATAAAAGGTGTCTTTAGTAGATATAGTTAAAAGAATACCTAGTTATTCAACATGACTGGTAGTTCTGGCATTACTGTCAGAGATAGTATTTTTAGCAGAAATAGTTTATGTTATTAAATCCAATTTAGCAAATAAAATATGTTATTTGTGATAATAGCATAAGAGGAATATGTTATTTAATTGTAGTAGCAAGATATATAACGTTTTGTTATGTGTGGCAATGTTAGCTGAAAGTGATGAATGTTGTTTGTAGTAAATGTGAATGTAACGTAGAAGTTGTTATTTGGTTGTCGCCACGAAAGAAGTGAATTTTCTGTTGTAGTGATAAGACCTTGGGAAAAGGATTTTCCCATATCATATCCAAGGTGGTGGTAGTGGTAAAAGTATTATAAAACTTTATAATATTTTACATGATTTATTTACAAACGGAAATAGAATTACAAAGTTGTGTTGGCATGCCAAATTAAGAGAACAAACAAATTAGAATTACAAAGTTGTTATATGCAAATGAAGCGGTCGCTAGCCGACATGTCGCCGACCAGGCCGAAGTTGTAATATACCGTTACATTTTGCTTGGTGTGGACACGGCAAGGAAAAATGGATTTTTACGTCTTGGCGTCAAAGCAGCAACTGGTTAATAGAAGCGCAAAAATCTTTTTCGGGGGCGGAAGTTGATAATATCCATGCGCGACTTACGATTGGTCTAAACTTTAGACTCTAAAATAACCAAATAACGCATGAATAGATTATTGTTACGCACCACGGAAACAGCTCCGCTACATGTTCATTTTAAATTTAACGAGCAGTCTCCCACACCAAAATGTACGACTGATCACGTTGACTGTGTGTATGTATGTACGTACGTATGTATGTATAAATGAAAGCGAGTAAATTTGTTGTTAGGCAGTTCAATCATGATCTTAAGGTCATGAATTCGACCCGAGGAGGTACTCTGTGCCCTTGAATTGTACATGTGATTGGTTTGCGATTCATATATTTCCTATAATATCAATTCACTTAAATGCTTCGACAGCTTGTAAAAAAGGTTTCTTTACATCCAAGCTGTTCGCTAGAGCTGTCATATTTAGACGGAATCTGTGAACAGGGGCTCATTAGCTTCATGGCAAAGCACTCAGCTGTATTTCAAGGGAAGCGGAGTTCGATTCTCCGTAACGGTATTTAGGCGATTGGCATTTTTGTATTTTCTGTGGTTCTGTGGTGCTGCCGAAAATTAAATTGAAGTGGTAGCTTTCGCCGTATTTTTGACAACAATAAAAATAGTCTAATGACAGGAGTTAATTTCCCTGAACGGGAAAATGGACCCCCCCCCCCTCTCTCTCTCTCTCTCTCTCTCTCTCTCTCTCTCTCTCTCTCTCTCTCTCTCTCTCACTCTCTCTCTCTCTTTCTCTCTCTCTCTCTCTCTCTCTCTCTTTCTATATATATATATATATATATATACATGCGGGACACGTTCCTCACCACTCTTACCGAAATCAGTATATTGATTTCCATGTGATCCGAAACAGCTGAGTTTCGGTGGATCAGGTACTTGGCGGTCATGGGTTCGGCATAGTGCGAATGGAGGATTTACGTTCTATTACTAAAAGTTTCCACCCAGAGTTTTGTGGCTAGTACGGGTAATCTATGGTTGGGGTGTTTAGTTGGGTAGTCTATAATAACTTTAATACTCTAGTGGATGGAGTTAGGTATTTGCTGGATGTTTTCCATGGTGTTCTCTAATTGTTGACTGTTCTACTGTGAGGACATTTTGGACATAAGTCCTTCATCAGGAGGGTGGGGTCGAGACTCTGAGAGGGAGTGAGGAGGGAGTTAGCGGGAAGTACATGAAAGGCCGGGAAAAACAGAAATGAAAATAAATATAAAACATGAAGTCAAAATAAATAGAAACAGAATGAAACGGAAAATATAAAGAAAACACAGAATTAAAAACAGCAGAATATTAAAGAGTGAGAGCGGTGTGGAAAGGCAAGCGTGTGGTGGTGCATGAAGGGGTGCGTGAGGGGGTGCGTGGAGCTGGAGAGAGATGGGGGGGGGGTATTGGAGTCCGAGTGGGGATGGCGGAAGGTAAGGTGTGTGTGTGCGCGCGCGCGCGCGCGCGCGTGTGTGTGTGTATGCGTGGATGTAAGAGTGAGAGTCTGGGAGAAAGCGAGTGTATGTGATTGTACGTTTTTAAAAACCATTGTTTGTTTTGGAGTAGAGTGTATGTCTCGATAACCAATTGGTAAATTCATTGTTGTTGGGTCGAAAAATGGCGAGGAGGAAGTGGAACGTTATAGGGCGCGTGCAACAGGAAGCGGTCAAAATGGTCAAGTCAAATGGGTGGGAGGAGTGGGTGGCGAGGATGATGATGTTAGGGCAATGTGTGAGAAGGAGGGTAAAAGGGGGAGCGGACAGAACAGGACTATTGAGTGAGAGGCTAATAAGAGTAGCATGTGAGTATGTATGTGTGTATGGAGTTATGTGTATGTGTGTGCAGAAGGCGTGGTGGACAAGTGAGGGGTTAAGATCGGTGTGAGTGAGTGTATATATTAGTGTGTGTGTGTGTTTAGGGCGTAAGTGCATGTATGTTTTGTGTGAGTGTTTATATATGTATATACACTCGAGTGTTGAAACAAAGTCACCATATACTTTTTTACTTTAACTTATAATTTTATTGTTGGTTATTTATTTGTTTATAAAATTTCTTTCGTTACCCATAATGTGACTTCCTCAATGATTATCTGTTTTGTGTCTCCTCTTTTTCCTGGCCTTAAACTTCTACTCCATCTTGTCTTTGGTGCTGCGTTTTTTGTGTTACGTGTCTGTGCGTTTGCACTTGCATTTCTCAGTGTGAGTATGGGTTTTTTGTGTGTGCCATGTCTATGTGTGTGTGGGTTTCTATCGTTTGCTGTTTTGCTGTTTGTGTCTTATTTTTGTTTGTGTCTTTATTCTGTCTTCAGTCATTGAGTTGCAGGTTGTAACTATCCACTCTTATTTCTGTTCGGGCTAGGACTATCTTCTATTATGTGAGTGGCCTCTGTAATTTGTCTCCTATATATAATTTGTCTCTGCTATATATGTCGTTGTCTTGTTCCTGCATCATCCCTCTGTAAATCTTATCCTATAGACTTCATTTCTAGTTTTACATTTTGTATGTGGGCTTAAATTACAGACAATACAATTTTTCTCAGTATAGGGATTTTTCCTACTGATCCGGCATTTTATGGTATCTCCTGTTTTTTCTACTCCTTTAATTTTAAGGTTCATTTTTTTTCTAAAGCTCTTCTAAAACGATACTCTAGATCGCCTCTAAGGGTAGCATCGACGATCATGACGCTCTGGTATTTTTGGCTGTCACCCCATGAGTTGGTCTTCCCTATCTTTTTCTTAGTCCATTTTACGCTATTCCATGATTTGCTCCTGTATAGTGGGCAAATCCTATTCACACCATTCACCATAATAGTTCTAGTTGTTGAAATGGCATTATGTTCCTGTAGAATATAATATCCTCTTTCATATTATTCTTTAGCCACATAAAAAATTTGCAAGTTTACGTTTTGACAATATTTAAAATATTTCATCAGCATAATCGTGATATACTCCTTTAAAACATATCTCTGTAAAATCAATTAAAAGAAGTCGAAAAGTGGTCTTTCCATTGCTGATACTATGTACCAGTCGCAAGTATTGGCAGTAAGTGGAATGTGAAATAAAGTAACTTGCACGAGGACACCACACATCGCCTGGTCTAGGAATCGAACTCGCAACCTCGATTGCAAATCCAATATAAATATGTTGGGTTCACAATAAAAATTCAATAATATATGCATTACATGTAAGGTATGAGGAAATAAATACGGGGGTTGATGGCATAAATTGTAGTTACACTATATAGCTGGAGCATATGTAATCGAAAAATCAAAATAGATTTCTAAAGAAGAAACATTAAACAATAAATGTTGCCATATAATATCAATAATAATATAACAATGGTTATATTATTAGTTATTGTGACAGTCGATATGTTGTTTTATATAAATTAATCAATATTTTAATTTTAGTCCAATGTCTATAGAAACGACAGGTTTCTACTGAAACATCACGCTAGTCTTTCGTGTTTTGCTGTTTTGAACAATGTAGCTAATTTGACAGTATTGCACAGCTATGCTTGAACAAACTAATTACTTTGTCAGTGTTGTACAGACGTGTTTAATTCTTTCCAGAAGATATAAACAGTTTATGGTATGTAGTTTTGCAACATCTTCTCTTATCTAACTCTGTTTCTCTACATTTTGATGTTTCTCTGTTTCTCTACATTTTGTGACTTTCTGTCTCTGAATGTTTTATATGTGGTTTTCTGGCTAGCGTTGTAAAATGAAGAAACGATAGATTCCCCTGTAACATTAACTAGTTAATGTTTTATGTCTCCTTAATATGAATTTGGTATTATACTGTCAGAGGATTATTAGTTCAGACTTTTAATTAAATGAGATAGAATATATGATGTAATGCAATCATATTTCTTCGAGGCCATTATGAAATGTCTGGTTAAATGGCTTATATATATATTTCCTTCACCTCTTCTCAATAAATAGTGAGTGTAAGGTACTGTTTTTATTGAATCAGTGCAAGAATGAGATGATATATTTATGGAATCCAATTATAAACAAATACGACATACGATTATGTAGTTGATTGTAGCTTTATTATTTGTAATATTACCACAGATAAAAACAGTTTAAAATATATTTTTACAATCAAAGTTTGATACTGGAATTGTGTTTGATCATGAAAAACGTGTATTGTGTGTGGTGCCATTCTGATGTACACTAATACATTTTCTTTTGGTTCACATTATAAATCATTTATTCATTTAGAGGAAGTTCTAATAGCTGATCAAATGGAATTCAATGTTAATCATTACAGTCAATATAAATTCACCATTATTGAACTTTCACAATATATTTCATTTTATTAAAACGATTGCTCTCATCTTGTCTCCTTGAAAATACTGAAATATCTATGTATATGCGTACATGCATATGGGCGTGTGTGTGTATATGTGTATGTATATATGTCAGATCGCTCCTGAGTGCTATTGAATGCTACTGAGTGCTACTGAGTGCTATTGGTAACATGTAACCCAGTACACCCTGTCACATGGTCGGATCGTCGCTAACTAAACCGGCAACCCTACCAAGCTTTCTTGGTGATGAAGGTGATTTTGTATACCCTGCAGGATGAAAAACAAAACCTGACGAAGCGCAGATGAACTCATGAGAGTCAACGGTGGCTTTCGGCTCCTCCAAGGGTGATTGAGCAGCACTTTTATGGATAGCATTGCTGACAGTCAATCTGAAGGGATCTAGCAAAGGGGACCTAAACATTGCCGGCTTCTTTAATCCTTCTGACCTGACCAGTTTAGTGCGGCTGGCTGATGTCCACTATGTGCTCGAAACAACAAAAGGCCTAAAAGATGCAATATAAAACTAAATATATTCTGTTAGAATATGAGGACCATCATTGACAATCCCGAGGAAATCTTCACCTACACAAAGAACTGCCTTGATATGTAAATAACTCAAAAAATATTCTGTCGATATACATGCCGTCTCAGAGACTCGGCTTGCTGGAGGTTATACCATTTTTTGGAAAGGTAGAAAACTTGAAGATCGAAGAGAAGCAGGTTTTGGATCGCTATCCGTAAGAACATAGTCTCAGAGCTGTGTGAGTTGCCCCGTGGTATCACTTATAGAATCATGGCACTCTGTCTCCATCTAAATGAAGCTAGATATGCTACCGTCATCAGCAGCTATGAAGCTACCCCCGTGAGCACTGTGGATGATAAGAACCAGTTTTACGAACATTTCTGAAATTTACCGCGATCTATTCCCAATTCAGACAAGATTATCATTCTTGGTGACTTCAATGGCAAGGAGTTGGCAAGGATTGGCAAACATGGAGTTACCTTGGACGATTTGGTGTGGGTATGGCAGGCAACAACGGCTTACTCCTGCTCGAACTGTGCACTGAATTTATCACAAAGGTGACCGTGATGCATCCAGGGTCTAAGCAGTGGCACCTGCTGGACTACGTGATCGTCTGTAAATGTGATATGTAAGATGTTTCCAATGTTCGTTCCTCACGTGGTGAAGAGTGCTGGACAGACCATGTCCTTGTTGGATCGAAGATGCGGTTAGTCACTAAGTCTCCTGCTCGGTCATGTAAGACAGTTAAGCTTCCCAATCGTCTTTATGCTGCTAAACTCTACTCTCCAGATACACAAGCCATCCTGCCTGACAGTTTCAGAACAGTAACATATCTAAACTCATGAAAGGATACCAGTGATCAAATTCTGGGTGCTATAGATAAGCAGCACATCGTCTACTCAATGGATACACCACCCTCATTGGAAGAGGTGTGTAACTTCCTTGCTAAGCTAAATCTTGGAAAAGCAGCTGGTTAAGATGGTTTCTTTGCTGAGATCTTTCAGTTCGGAAGAGACCACTTCTCTGATACCATGCATGGTGTTATTTCGGTTGTATGAATGGCTGGTGAGGAACCATGGGCATGGTATTTGCAGCGCACTAAATCCAAGAAAATTGCGTAGAGCAGAGCCAGTGCTTTTATGAAGTCTTTGTCAATTTCACAAAGTCCTGTGATACTGTCAAAAGGGAAGAGTATTTGGTTGTTTTGGGGAAAGCTTGGCTGTCTTCAACACTTCATCAACTTGGTCAAGTCCTTCCATGATGGCATATAGGGTTCTGTCAATGTTGGAGGCAATAAAAGTAGAGAACGATGTTAAACAGAGAGACCTGGTTGCACTGACTGTGTTTTTCATATCCTCTCTATTTTTCTAAATGATGCCTTCAAGAGCTTTAACCAAGGTGTGTATGTGCAATATCACAGTACAGGCAAGCTTATTAACATACGCCGTTTTGCCGCTAAATCATAAGACCTTCTAACTCTTGTCTGCGATCTCCTCTGAGCTGATGACTACGACATGGTCTCGTGCACTTACATAGACAGGTTTCTCCAGTCGTGTAAGATCTTTGATCTAACAATCAGTCTGGATAAAACAGTTGTCATGTTTCAGCCAGCACCAGGCACAGTCTATGTGGAACCTACCATTTACGGCAATAGGAAAATTTTGGCGTCTTGATGTCCCTCGCTTGGCCTCACCTCTCGCCATCCCTGAACGGCTCATGAAAGTGTTGACCATTTCATAGGTTTCTGCAGCGTTTTTACCTCGCTTGACATAAAACGTTATTGCATATCGAGGATAAAATTTGTCCTCAAGTTCCAACTAAATCGTGGAACCAGTCAATTGTGAGAAGAGATATATGACGTTTAGTATTTAAAGTTCTGTAACAGCCCAAATCTTCAACCTGGAAAACGAATTTTGCATGTTTGCTTATTATAACCATAGTAAGGTTATATTAGAAGTACAGTTTCGTAGGTGAATTAAAAGTGCCTGAAAAGAAAAGTCTCCAAACGTATCTATAAGTGTGGGAATATATTTATTTAGAAATGTATGTATATAAGTGGGCAGCAATGTTTACCGTAATGATTTAGCTCCTAAATTTTGAGCGCTTTATAGTATAACCGATATATATGAAAAGTTTAGCTCCTACATGTTGAGGACTTTATGGTGTAAATGATGTAAGTGGAGACACCAGCTATCAACTACACCCGGAAATTCCCGTGTGACTGATTACACATATTGGATATCCCTACTACTGGACGGACTCAAATTATGAACAAACTTTCGACCGGATAAATAAGCGGAACAAAAAGCAACGTAAAACCCCTCATTTTTCTGCAGCAACTTGCATTACTCAAAGAGGCCTAGAACCTAAAGCCCCTATCACTTCATCCGATAACGGACGAACAGGGAATTTTATATGCACATTACATGGACAAAATTGACCAATATTCCCACTGCATTGTGAATGTCATTGAAATCACTATTTTCGTCACTGCTACACTCATTTTCATCCAGATATACATGTATCTATATATATATATGTAGATAAATCTACCAAAATATACGGTAGTGTCCAATCCGTATGAAGAACTCAATGTAATCCAAATATCATGAAAATAGAAGATGCATTCAAAAATCTTCAATGAAAATCATAGGAAAACAAGGTCAAGATAAATTAATAAAAACAATGAAATAAAAACAAAGAACAAGTTCCTTATATTAAAAAAATTCATCATTTTACGATCGTTTCTAGGATGTATGTGTGTGTTGGTATGTATATCATATAGATCTATGTAAAAATATTACAAACTCTCAGAGGAAATATACATACCTTCACATATATATGCTGTCTTCAGAAATGATGAAATTTGTTTATTGAAAAAAACCCAACAAAGATTTAATATAAAAGGTCTGTTTGGGAACAGGTTTTGAATTGACCAATAGAAAAGTAGTTAGAGGTCAAGTTGATAGATTAGTAGTAGTAGAAATTTAATTTAGGGGTAGAGGAGTGCAGACTTATGTTTTGAATGAAAAGAATACTTTGAATGAAAAGAATACTTTGGGGATGAAAAGAGGTCAAGCCAGTGAAAGGTACACGAAAATTTGATGTTATTAAAGAATAATGTTAAAAACGAAGGAAAATAAAATTTTAGGGTAAGGGTATTAGTGAGAAATACCAATCTTATTTAAACCACAAGGAATCTAGATCTATAACATGAAATTAAATTAATTGATAGGTATACTTATAGGGATAAATTTATATTAATTCATATGAATGTGATAAATAAGAATTAGATGTTATTAAAGAGTGTTGTTAAAAACGAAGGAAAATAAAATTTTGAGATAGGGGTAGTAGTGATAAATACCAATCTTATATAAACTACATGGAATCTAGATTCATAACAGGAAATTAAATTAATTTATAGGTATACTTTTAGGTATTAATTTTAGGAAAAGAGAGCTGTAAGAGGGAAATAAAATTATGAAGTTCTCTGTAGTAAAGTACTAATTATAGGTTAACTAAATTAAAAAAACTAATTATAATAATATGTAAAATATAAGTGTAAGGTGTATATTAATTAGGTTTATAATATTTGAAGGTTCTTCTAATTCTATGATTGCAAGATATAATTAATTCCTGTCGCTTATTTAATAGGATATCCTTAGATTTCATTATTTCAAAAAGTTCCTGGGAGCATAATCTACACTCGTATCTGTTATTTTGATAAGGCCCTTTTGAGCACACTCCAGGTCAGGTTGTAATCGATATTCTTCTTTCTATAATTATTAATTGTTTCAGCCAAGGATGTTGTATTAGCTAATGCGGCATTTTTAAAACTATGTTTGTGGGTATTAAATCTTACTTTAAATATAATCTTACTAAAAATATAAATATTAAAACAATGAAATTAAACAAAAAACGGTTAATTCATAGTAAAACTCATTATTTTACGATCGTTTCTGGGGGTAGTTCCCCGTATGTCCATTCTATTATTGATCTATGTAATAATCATTATTTCTGAAGACGGCGGGTAGTAAAGACTTATGTATATTTTCTTACTATGATATTTTGTAATATATTTTACATAGATCAATAACAGAATGGACATACGGGGAACTACCCCCAGAAACGATCGTAAAATAATGAGTTATTATCAATATTAGAAAAACTCAGATTACATTTATATATATATATATATATATATATATGAATAAAAATAGACAAGGGATAAAATGTCCTCTTCAGTAGTCTGCTGATTATCGTTGGCATTTCGACGCATTAAAGACTAGGCCCCTAAAATCAGTGCGAGCGATAACATTATTGAGTTATCGGGACAGTGGGAAAACAGAGGGAAGGAAACAAACACATGGTGGTATGCAACGTAAAGAGAGGAAAATAGAAACAAGTCAATGAATCCTGTGGGCTTAAGCCCGACAAATCAAATTGACGAGGAGAAATAGACGCGTCCGAGCGGCGGGAAGATTGAGAGAGGAAAGAAATTCAGGCAGGTCAGGCGGGAAGAAGTGAGAGGGGGGGAGAGAAGCAGAGAGAGAGAGAGAGTGAGTGACTTTTTCTGTCACTTTACTGCTATCACCTTTTCTCTCTCCTTCACCTCTTGCCATCCTCAACTCTCGCTGCTGGTCACTCACTCTCGGCTGGCCCCTTCCGCCCACTTCCACTCACTCCCTCTCTACTTCTCCCCCCTCTCACTTCCTCCCGTCTGACCTGCTTGAATTTCTATCCTCTCTCAATCTTCTCGCCGCTCGGACGTGTCTATTTCTCCTCGTCAATTTGATTTGTCGGGCTTAAGCCCACAGGATTCATTGACTTGTCTCTATTTTCCTCTCTTTACATTGCATACCACCATGTGTTTGTTTCCTTCCCTCTGTTTTCCAACTCTCCCGATAACTTAATTGAGTTATCGTTCGCACTGATTTTAGGTATCTAGTCTTTAATGCGTCGAAATACCAACGATAATCAGCAGACTACTGAAGAGGACATTTTACCCCTTGTCTATTTATATATATATATATATATATATATATATATATATATATATATATATATATATATATATATGTAATCTGACTTTTTCTATTATTGATAATAACATTCGATTCGTTTGCAATTGTGCAAAGGAATAGTTTCTTCTAAATTTTTATTAATTTTTTACTGTGACCTGTTATTCCTCTCCATTTCCCTTGTTATTATTAACTCCTTCCCTTTCTTTCTTTCTCTCCCTTTCTCTCTCTCTCCTGACTTTCACTTATACTCTCTTTCTTTCTGCTCCCTTACTACCTCCGTTTTCTCTCGTCCCTACCTCTTTTCGCCTACTTCCGCCGAGGTTAGACTTCATTTTCTTCGCTCTCCCTATCTCGCCGTCAATAACGCCTCGGACATATGTTCAGCCGCTGGTTTGACTCCTCTCTCTCTCTCTCTCTCTCTCTCTGTCTCTCTCTCTCTCTCTCTCTCTCTCTCTCTCTCTCTCTCTCTCTCTCTCTCTCTCTCTCTCTCTCTCTCTCTCTCACTCTCTCTTTATATATATATATATATATATATATATATATATAATAAAATAATAAAATAACAGGAGTCTGGACTGGTGTAATTCCTTAAAAGATTTATTATACTATGATCATTTCAATGACCGGGTTCAGTATGAATCCGGTGACATAATCAGGTATTCTAAATATAAGAAAGGAATATAATAGACACAATCCATGGTGTTGAAAGTCAGAGACATGAAGGCGGCCGACCATTTAGCAGCTACTAGCCCGGCCAACCGCCCTCAATTCAGATTGCATTTATATATATATATATATATGTAGGAAAAAGTATGACCCCGACGGCAGAGCTCAAGCCGTTTCGACGGATATTTCTGGACTCGAAATAGTCCAGAAATAGCCGTCGAAACGGCTTGAGCTCTGCCGTCGGGGTCATACTTTTTCCTATTTCCCACTCTACTACCCTAAGTATTGAGTATTCTGGTGCGCTATGGTCCAGCTGGTTCCTTACCACAATTCCTTTGTTATATATATATATATATATATATATATATATAATATATATATAAATGTAATCTGAGTTTTTCTAATATTAATAATTGTTTCTACTTTTGGCACAAGGCCAGCAAATACCCAGTACATTACTGGTACTTTATTTTATCGACCTCGTAAGGATGAAAGGCAAAGTTAACCTCGTCGGGATTTGAACTCGGATCGTAAAGGGACGTAACTATGCTGGAAAGCATGTCCGACCCTATACCGATACTGCCAATTCACAATAATATTCGATTCGTTTGCAATTGTACAAACACGTCTCATTATTAAGCCATGTCATTAGAATGAACCCTTCATTCTTGCCCATGTGTTGGCATGATTTAATATAGAAATGGCTTCTACAAGACTAGAACTGTTTAATTCGGAGGAAAGCTGACTGTCAATGTAATATGATGGCATTTATACATTTTGTGGTGGTAGGGGAGGGTGGTGATTGGGATAGGTGGAGGATCATTGGCTGATGGATTTAAAGAAAGGGGATTCTTTGAAAAAACTATATTTAGAGAAAAATACATACTGATACAAAGACAAAGTTATATTCACGGTAAGTACCTATAGACAAACACTTACACACTGACAGACACTCGTTATTTTCAAGGTTCATTTATTCTAGGGAAACAAAGGGTTTTCATTAAGTGGCAATACTAACATGCTCTGCTAAAGGATGGTGAGGTCTGTAAAAATAGTCAGAAGTCTACAATCAGCCCCCCCCCCCGCCCTCAAACACACGTATATATATTTTTTTTTTCAAGGTTCAATTATGCTAAGCAGACTAAAGAATTTTTTGTAAGTGGCTGCATTAACATGCTGTGTTAAAGTTTACAAAATGGTCAGTTCTTTACACTCACACACAACCACACACGCGCGCACGCTCACGCACATACACACACACACATGTATTTACATATGTGTGTGTATATATATGTATATACATATGTATATATGTGGGTATTTATAGATATATATGTATGTATATGTACACATGTGTGTGTGTGTATGTGCGTGAGCGTGCGCGCCTGTGTGGTTGTGTGTGAGTGTAAAGAACTGACCATTTTGTAAACTTTAACACAGCATGTTAATGCAGCCACTTACAAAATATTCTTTAGTCTGCTTAGCATAATTGAACCTTGAAAAAAAAATATATATACGTGTGTTTGAGGGGGGGGGGTGGCTGATTGTAGACATCTGACCATTTTTGCAGACCTCAACAAATATATACACACACACATATATATATATACACACACACACATATATACATCCATACATGCATACACACACATATATATATATATATATATATATACATATATACATATACATACATATACATATATATACATATATACATATATATATACATGTATATATATATATATATACATATATATACATATATGTACATACACATACATACTCATATACATGCATATATACATACGTACATACACATATACACATATATATATACACATTCTCCTATAGAATATGCATTTGGTATATATATATATATATATATATATATATATATATATATATATATATATATATATATATATATAGCAAAGAATGAAGCGAAATTACATTTCTCACTCTTAATACGGCACTTACTTAAATGTAAGTATGTATGTATACGTACATATATATATGTATACAGACGTACAGTAGTATGTATATATATACATACATGCACACATATATATATGTACGTATGGATTTACCGAACATTTATTATAATGCTCGGTTTGTTTGTTTGCAAACAAACAAAGAGCCCGAATTACGCCGTACCTTGTTCAGGCAACCATCGTCACCTTTTTTTCAACACTGACACAGGAACGATGTACTAGTTTCAAGCTTATTAGCTATCGTCAGCATCGTATACCTTTCTGTCAGATGGTTGAACGTCTGAAAGTATATACTTTCCTTATGCATATTAACGGCTGAGCAGCCTAATTTGCATATCGAGTGAGTTAGTCGACCGGGCACACCGAAAACGATAAATGGAAAAGATTGAAACGAAATTTCATTTCTCACTCTTAGTACGGCTGATACTTAAATATAAGTATGTATACGTACATACATATATGAATACAGATGTACAGTAGTATGTATATATATACATACATGTACACACATATATATATATATATGTACGTATGGGTTTACCGAACATTTATTATAATGCTCGGTTTGTTTATATATATATATATACACAATAAACTAATATATGGCTCCTTCCCTCTCAATGTAAACACAAGTATACATTACGTACATATACAAACTATCTGCTACAGACATCCGTACATAAACCCGTACATAAACCCATAAACAATGAGTCAGCACCCATCTAGCTGTCGAAACGGCCGGAGCTCAGCCGTTAGGGTCCTAACTCTTTTCCTATTACCTACTCTACTACCCTAAATATCGAATACGTTGGTATCTTACCCGACCTTCTTTCTATATACATATAATTTCTGCACCCATCTCTAGCAGAATAAACTTTCACTTTTGTTGATATCTCTAACCTTGAGATGAATGACTATTCTGAGTCTCCTCTAGTTTAATTATAATAGATAGTTTGTGATCGATAACTGGTGACATAGATTGATTTTAAATCAAAGTCTACGGAATACGAAATAGCGCTATAGGGTCTCTAATGATTTCATCTAGAGTACATATTCCTCTCTGTAATATGTAGTATATATACAATACACTGTCTTTGGATATATGTGTCCTACCCTCTCTATATATGTATATATACATTTTACATTTGACTTATTGCTGTGAATAATGTCTGTAGCAAGGCGGTCAGCAGTGAAATAAAAAGGTCTATAAGAAATCAGAAGGCATTTTGATTGAAAACAAACATAGGAATTTATTAAGTCATGTGACAAGCATGACTAATGCAGAATAGGTGACAAAGATGTAGAAATCTAGCAGCAACTGAACTATTCAGTTTAAATTTTCGAGCCTGTCGGAAGTGACGCCACCGAGCCTTTGCGCATGTACTCACAATATGTCTATTGAGCTTGTTTATTGAGAATCACAAAATTCTGACATACTTAATATATGACTGTCTTTTCGCTCGCCCATACGCTCTTGAACTTAAGGTCCGTTATCGCTATGGTCTTGGATTTTCTTACCTTCAGTTGCTCGCACATTGCTCGGTTTGTTTGTTTTTTTCGCTGTTTTTCTCTTTTCTTCCTTTTCCCTTCTATTTTCCTTCCCTCCCTTCTCCGTTTTCCCAATAACTTGCCCAGCTATTGAACGCTCTGGGCGGTAGATATCTTGTCTTTCAAGCGTGGAAATATCCGAGACTCCCAGTAGACAACTGATGAGTAACCTCCGTTCTTGCTTTCTTCTTATTCTCACTCCATTTTAAGCTATATATATATATATATATCAGAATGGGTGTGGTAAAATATCTGGTGGACCATAACCCACCAGAGTACTGGATACTTGGAGTAGTAGAGTGGGTAATGTGAAAAGAATCAGGACCCCAACAGCTGAGAACGGGTCGCTGGGGGTAGATAGCGATACATCCTCCAGATATGATGGTTAGTTGAGGAATATGTGGGTAGTGCAAGACGAATAAGCAATGCCCAGACTAACAGAAGTAAGCTACTAACAGTAATGGAGCAAAGCTAGACATCAGATTGGTTACTCTGGTAAATAAGACCACCAAAACTGCAGTATAGTGAGAGGTAAGAAAAAGAATCATACTGCATCGTTCTTCATGAGGGAGGATTTCCCTCTTGAAGGCTGAAAGATAGGTGTCTTTGGGTTGTGAAATGTTATGTACCAAACAACGACTCTGAATACTGGTCCTTCATTGATGAATTCACTGCAGCACTAGATGTAGTTAAGCCTGAGTCATATATCTTAATGGGACACTTCAATGCATATTTTGGCACTGACTACCTGACATGGAAAAGAGTAATTGGAAGGAACAGTGATCCTGATATAAATATGAAGGGAGAGGCCCTAATAGACTTCTGTTCTAGCAATAGACTCTTTATTATGAATATCTTCTTCCAGTACATTGACATGCATAAATATACATGGTATAAAGGAGATCAGGGACAGAGATCAATAATTTATATTTTTATTGTCTCTGATCTCTTTGATTCTATGGTGGATGTTTGTGTTAAGAGAGGGGCTGAGCTGTCAACTCATCACCATCTAATGATCTGTAGTTAGTGACAACCTAAGCCAAAGAAGCACACACAATTTGCTTTTCATCATTTTGGTGGTGGATACAATTTGGTTGACAATATCACACATCCATAAAATATTGTGGCTTTATGTCTAAACAAAGTGAAAAATCTTCTTTTCAGATACAATGATGTCAAAGAAATGTTGGCAACCTTTAATAATAATTTTATTGATGTTCTACTGTATATCACATTCTTCTAATTCTAATACCAACATTGGTTCTTATTTTCATCAAATGAAAGGAAAAGCTATTATACATACTGATGAACTGACAAAAACATACCCTGTCATATTTGTTAATGCCGTATTTGAATGTATTCAGCATTGCATTAGTATGCCCTATTGCAGTTATTTTACTTACTATAATAAAATCTGTGAGATATTTCATGCCTGGCAAGATAGTATTGCTGTGATACCATCAACAATACACCAGAGTTATTATTCAGTACATGAAGGTAAGTAAAATTATTTCACAAACTAATTTATTTCAAGATAAATTAATAGAAATGTGTGATTATTGATTAGTCACCAAAGGTCATATACAGTAATTACTATCAATTCAGTATTTCTAGTTCAATTACCTGAGTACATATCTTCCTAATCAATAACCTTTGAACAACACTTGAGTTCAATATTTTTATAGAAATTCATTAGTTGATTTTAAATTTAATTTCTTGTAGAATGTAGTTGTTCATGAATAATATCAAATGTCAGTTTTGTCAGATTTTGAAAGCCTGCTAAGGTGATGGATATTTCTGCCTTCTCTAAACAAACTTTTCTTCATGATATAGTATTGGATTTATTTTAATGTTATTTAAATTAAAAACAGATATTAGAATATGAGTTTATAATTTTAGTTCTGATTTTAATATTGACAACTATATTTTCACAATATATGTAATTAGATTAAAATTCATACACAGCTGTCATCTTTCATATGCATCACATGGCCATACTAACTCAATCTCCTCTCCTGCACACTGCATCTGATTCCTCTTATGCTTAGCTTCTTTCTCGGATCGTTTCTGCTTTGCAGGTTCATGTATTACACACCCATTGGTGCATGCAAGCTTCATTTCTTTCCAATCTTTGCAAATTTTCTGCACACAGTCCGGGTCTCACTACCATGCAATATTGTTGTTTGTATGCACACATCATAGAGTCTGTCTTTCATTTTGAGAGAAAAGACTTTTATAGCTAGCAGTGGTAGTAGCTTTCTGAACTTCTTCCATCCCATTCTCACTCTGACTACTGTATTTTTGGAAAACTCACCTCCACTGCTAATTTGCTCTTCCAGATAGCAGAGGCTGTCTACTGCTTCTACCAAACATTCCCAGAATTTTATAGTACTTGTTTCCTGTGATCGTTTGCTGTTTACTGCTCCAGTGCAATGGCTACATGTAAAACCTATATTCCAAGTTAAACTACCCGAGATCCCAATACATCTCCTGTGTACCCACCATAGTTTGCATTTGGGACTGAGGGTGGAATTTCTACCGCTACTTTTCCTACACACTGAGAAAGGCCATTTCCCCAAGCGGATCAGTACTCTGTTTTCCCTTTTATTTACTAGGACATTAGTTTTTGTCAGGTTGACTTTAAGACCCTTTATTTTTAGGCCCTGCTTCCAGGTTTGGAATTTCTTCTCCAATTCTGCCAGAGACTCAGCTATGAGTGTTTGATCATCTGTGTACAGGTGTTCAATGCTTAGCAGGTCTTAAACTCCTCTGTTATAGCCTGCAGTACTATAATAAACAGGAGATGGCTAAGAACATAGCCCTGGTGGACACCAAATTGCACGCTAAATTCCTCGCTATAGTTGTTGTTAATTCTAACTTTGCAGACTGCACCTCTATACATGGCTAGTACAGACTTCATAAACTACTCATTTTCTCCTAGTTTTCTAAGAGCTCACAACATTATGGCACAGAGGGCTCTATCTAAGCAACAAATGCCAGGTAGAATGGCTTACTTTTAACTAGGTTCTTCTCCTGCAGCTGCTTCACCAGGAAGTGAGCATGTGTGGTGCTTTTAACTGGCACAAATCTGAACTGCATCTCTTCTAGATTAATTGGCTGGATTCTCATTCTTTGGTCCATCAACATGATGCCTCTATAGTTTCCTCTATCAAGTGCATTTCCTTTAACCTTGCAGCAGTTGCTGCTGCACCAATCATTTGGTATGACACCACTTAGTGTTACTTGGTTTACAATACGTATGATTAAGGTGTGACCCACCGACCCAGATGCTTTCAGCATTTCAGCAACTATCCCTTATAGACCAGCTGTTTTCTTCATCTTCATATCCTTAATTGCCTTACTAACTACACTGCTGCTGACTTTTTTGTGGGGCCCTCATTTGGATCCTCTTGGAGTAAGCTTTCTTCTCCCATGCGTTCTCCTCATTCAGCAATCTTAGATCATGGCTGTTCAATGCTACTATTTTTTCTGCATCTGTCATGGATACACTTCTCTCCAATGACATCATAATTATCCCTAATACACTGCCTCGCAATCCTGAACACCTCATGTTTCTGGTCTTCATGCTGCAAATCATGCTTGAATTTTCTCCTCCCCCAATAAACATGGCCTTTACCATAACACATATCATAGTATCACTGAAATGGATATACGATTTGCCTGTTGTTAGCATTCAGGATAATAGTCAAAGTTGATATGCATTAAGTTATGCACTAAGGAGCAAAAATATAGAAAATTATTATATCTCAATATATATATAATGCTGTGCTGGTTAACTGAAACTGCATAAATGCATTTATAAATTCACACATTTTTAGACATGTAATTATTCCAAAATTACACATTTCCCTGTAAGTTGTGAACTATGATAAATATATTTAATTGATTATCTTACAATTTTGTATATCAGTTAAAAAATAGCAATAAAATATGAAACCGAGGGCCTTCTGTAGTCTATCCTATTTTGTAATATCACTGAAATACTAACTGGCTTATTATTAATATTCATGTTGGTAGTTAATTTCAATATCATGCCTTACTGTTTTTATATGTATGTATACTGTTTTTATATATATGTATGAACTAACTCATGACAACTTTACATTGTAGTAAGATGTTAGAAATGACTACCTTTCTGTGTTATGTTACTTTTCTGTGTTATGTTACCTTTCTGTGTTATGTTACCTTTGCGTGTTATGTTACTTTGATAAAATACTAGGGTATTGCTAGGTTTCTCTGCTAACACTTGAAAATTGTTGTTGAAACATAACAAGTATTAAAATTTCTTCCATCAGAAACCATTAATTTTAACAGAAGAGGGTGCGAGTAAAGTGATGTAAAGAAATATTTGTTAAATACAGAGCACACCTTTATCCAGGAGTTAAAGAAACCTTATTTCAACATTAGATGTGCTACCTGTGTGAAAGTAGAATCAAATTATTTAACATAACATGGTTTCAATACTGGACATAGTGTTAACTAATACTTATTTATAAATACAATAAAGTGATTTTAAGAAACGTTCAGGCCGTAACAGAGAAGTTTAACACTGACTGTCCGTGGAAACTTCATTATGAGGATGATCTGCTTCTTATACCTGAATCTATAAAAGAACTAGAGAATTCGTTTCAAATGTGGCAACAGAATTTACAAGCAAAAGGGCTGAGAATAATCTAAAGTGTTAGTAAGTGGAAGGAAGACAGGACCCTGATCCCATCAGAGAAGTGTCCCTGCTCGATATACAGAAATAGTGTAAGTAGAAAATTAATATGATGTACACAATGCAAATCTTGAGAACACAAGTGATGTAGTAGGATAACAAGCAGACTAAGAATAAAGGAAGATTTTGAATGCAAGTAATCGATAGTAAGAGCGTCAGTGTTATAAATCTTTTCCAATCAAATAAAGGGTCCATAATAGTGGTTGATATATTCTGCTACCTAGGTGATCTAATCAGCAGTGAAGGAGAGTGCTCTGAGAGTATAGTAGCTAGCATAAAGATAGGATGGAAGAAGTTTAGAGAGATACTCCCACTGTTGTCAACAAAAATGTTCTCACTCCATACAAAAAGACAGCTGTATGTTTGTGTGTGATGTGCAATGCTACATGGTAGCATACTTCAATTTATGTGGAAAGGTAATGTGAAATAATTGTTTATACTTTTGGCACAAGGCCAGCAATTACCCAGTACATTACTGGTACTTTATTTTATCGACGCCGTAAGGATGAAAGGCGAAGTTAACCTCAACGGGATTTGAACTCAGACCACAAAGGGATGTAACTATGCTAGAAAGCATGGCGTCCAAGTGAGATAATGGCAGTTTGGTTGAACTGAGAGAAAAACTAGATTTAAGATGAACCATAAGTGGTGTGAAAGATTGAAAACTGCATTGGTATAGACATGTGATGTGCTTGTATGATGATCTCTGGGTGATGAATTCCCAGGAACTCCCGTTAGAAGGAAGCCACAGTATAAAAAGACCAAGGAAGACAAGCAGAGGTGGTGAGAGCTGAATCTAAATCACTGAAACTCACAGAGGAGATGATCAAGGAAGTTGACAAGTGGAGAGATGCTGTGCTGAAAACGACATGTCCAAGCCCTGCTAGTATGGGAAATGATGATGATGATGTATCATTATGTAACTATAATTCAGAAGAAATGCAATCCATCTAATGGGACCCCATAAAGTTTCCATCTACCTAATTTCACTCACTATTCTTGAGTCAATTTGAGAATATGATAAATATATTTGCAAATGTGTCACAGGATAGGATTGAGCCAGGGAACTCAGGATTGCAAAGCAAGTGTTATAATCACTTAGCCACACCTGTGGTCTATGTTATCCTATATGACACACACATAAACTTGATCTAGGATTCTATGAATAACAAATATTAAAGAACCATTATTTTAATAGGAGGCATAGCATTATCTAAGGTTCCCTTGAAAATAGCATAAAATGTTTCGAAGATTCTTTATTTTCAATAACGGATTTTATCCAAGATTTAAAGAACCATTATTTCAAAACTTCACATAAGCTAATGTTATATCAATACTGGTCATAGTGATATCTAATGTTCTTTTGCAATAAAGTGAAGTAATTTGAAGAAATGTTATTGCAACAATACCAGACATAATGTTATCCAGGTTTTGAAAGAACATTTTCTCAAAACTGAGGAGTTTAGGCCAGATGAATACATTGATGTCTGACAGTAACATTCTTAGGGATTAATGAGTACACTGGTTCTCATATGACTCTCACTTTTGGTTAGGTAGAACTTTTGGTCACTTTCAGATAAATGCTTCTGCTGGCAGACTAAACTTAATGAGGGACTCGATGCCTGGTGTGGGTTGGGCACTGCCAAGCATTTCTAAGACCTATTGAAATGACATGATGAACACAGAGTCAAATATCTAGAGTGGAACCCCAATGACTGGCTGCACCAGATATGGGATTTTATTGATTGAACCACAGAGCTGGTGATATATCAAGTATAAGTTATGGTTAAATACAACCACAGAGGCTCTTTGTGTTGTCTTTAAAGACACCTAGAAAAGTGATGGTATTGCTAATATCAACCACTCAGTAGAAACCACATATATTACATTGTCATAGGTTCTAATTTAACTTCCGTATAGTGTCAAGGCTAACATTTCATACAACACAAAAGACAATGTGGTAGCTCCTCTTTTGTGAGTCACCATACTAGAAGTAATAGTCAAATATACATGAAATGATACCCTACTATCATAAATCTATTTGATAAGTGATGACCTAAACAACAATATTTGTCAATTGTGAAGTGAAATGACTTATAACTGAAAATTGAAACATTGGTTGATAGGAACATTACCTATAATTACTTTGTCTCTAACATTCCTTCCACAATTATCTGTTTCCTATACTTATACATATATATTCTAAGAATTATTCAATTTTAAACAACCCAGTTTTATTCTTCTCCAGGTACATGGCATAAGATCTATGTGTTACCGAAGGACAGCCGTCTACCAATAGTATATTTTTATAATGGGCGTGACAGTATTTCTGATATAAATGAGTGTAAGAAGTCAATTTGTTCTGAGGCCTACCGAGATCATTTTATAAATACTTGGAAAGATATATCAGTTGAGAATGTAAGAGATTTTATTTATTTATTTATTTTCCATATTGTATATGTATATATGTTCTTGTGGTTAGAAGATTCTGAGTTTCATTTCACATGAGAGAGAGCATGAGAAAGAAAGAGAGAGATTTGGCTTGTAACCCATCATATAGAAAATCTCTGCAGATAAAGATATCATTGCATGTGTTGATCTGTATATTTTAAATTAAACATGGAAAGAAGAACCTTTCCTAGTTTCAATATCTACACATGTATATACACAGTTATTACATGCTTACCTTCTGGAATATTTAAAATATTTTTGCAGTACCGTTAATGGATTTTACTTGTAATTTTTCAATTAGCCATGCTTTTGTTTATATTCCTGTGAAGTCCAACTTTCATATTATGTGTGAGTATAATCTCCACATCACTATAATCTTTGATATTGGTATCTTCATGGTTATCTTTTCTACAGAGAGGATTATATATTGTTTTGATCACTACATCATGCTGCATAGATAGATAGTACCATGATGATACTTTAAAACAACTGCTTATTTTGTTTGTAACATCCAAGAGATTTATTCCACAGACTCTGCATCTGTTGTCATAGCTAAGTGTTTATCTCAAGCTCTATTCATTTTGTGTAATAGGTATTTCATTGGTATTTCCTGTTCCTCGATTGCCAAAGTATATCCTTCATGATGTGAGCTAATATACCAGCTGATGGTCCTGATGACAACCTTAGTTATCTATATATTTCTCACTTAGAAATATTTTGACAATACTGCCAAAATGTTTTTTCTGCTGATGAGCATACACTATTTTATCCACTGATTCGTTGTGGTAGTGCTGTGAAATTTCCCTAAAGCTCCTTTCCAACTCTCATGATGTTATCTACCTCATGTTGACAGATTTGTTACATGGATGTTTGGTAGATAGTAAATATTATGGAAAGGATATGATGCGACATTCAGAAGCTGTTTCTATTGATGTTAAACTTCTGCCTTTATGTTTACATTTTAGGTAGAGGAAATTTTGTGGAATCTTCCAGGGCCAGTTAGAATTTTCCAGGTTCTAATTTCAATTTAAGGTGTTCCTAGCCTCATGTGAGCCAATTATGCACTCTTCATATTTCCTCAGCATAATCTCATCCAACCTTTTGCATCCTTATGTAGAATGTTTTCATTATTCAGAGGTTCAACAGCTTCATTTCAAGTAAAATTTAGAGTCACCACTACCAGCAAAAAAATCACAACAATCACCCTGCATTTCAGTTGAATTATTTATTTATACAGCACACCTCTAGTGTGTACTAATCAGTTTTGACTATCCATTAAATTTCTTTATGTTACTCACAAAACCACAAATCCTAAATATTTCTCTCAGCTTTATATATCATTACATCTTTTTATTGAAACAAACAGTATTCTGTAAAATAGTTTTAACAGTAGAGCAATTTTAAATATACTGTCATTTTCATATAGAATTCATATAGAATTTTTTTAAAAATAGTAAGTGACCATTAAATATTTCTGAAGCAGATCCGTGAGTTGGAGTGGCTGTTTCACTGCATCATCCTCGCCATCCTCATGGGCAATGCATTCTCTATCCTGTTGGTCGGGACCCAGTGGTAGATGACAAGACATTAACAATAACAACTACAACAACATCAACACTGCCAACAAAATTATTGCCTTAATTTGAATGTAAATATATTCAGAAAACACCAAAGCAATCCATGAATTCGAGCCATTGATTCCTACTCCCACATTTGACCTCATACAGTGCTAAGTAAGGGTTAAACCACATGCCTCCTATATATATATATATATGTGTGTGTGTGTGTGTACAATGTGTGGACGATATTTGTTCGCAATTTTCAACTGCTAATTTTATGCAAATATTTTTTACTTCCGTTGTCACTCCTTTCTTCATAAAAACAGTGACTATATTTCCATTATTTATTTTCAGAATAATTGATTATGAATAATTTTGAACCTCCAAATTTGTGGAAGAGACACAGAATTCTTCTTGAATCCGTGCCCGGAGGACAAATAAGGAAATTTCAAACTTTCTCAGCGTCAGCAGGAGAATGGTGAGAAAGGAATTGGAAGATTCAGGATCCGTCTACGAAGCAACATCAGAGAGGAAAACACATGATCGACGATCTGACGCCTTCAGAACGCCCGAGTTCGTCGCTGAAGTTCAGGATATCATCAACAATGAACCTAGCAAGTCGATGCGTGCCATTGCAAGGGAGAAAGGCGTGGATGAAACGCTCATTAGGCTGGTGGTACATAAAGACATTCGCTACGTTTCATACAAGATGAGGAAAGGACAATTTCTGTCAAAGGCGATGCAAGAAAAGCGACTGAATCATGCAAAGAAGCTGATCAACAAGTTGAAACACCCACTGGAGCCAGACATGCTATGGCTTTTCTCCGACGAGAAAAACTTCTGTCAAGACCAGAAGATCAACTCCCAGAACAACAGGTGGCTCGCTGTCTCATCCAAAGACGTGCCCAGAGTCATGTAGACAAAGTTTCCAGCGACAACATTGGTTTTAGGTGTCGTCAGCAGTCAAGGTGACGTCATGCCACCTCACTTCTTCCCTGAGGGCCTCAAGCTGAACACCGATGGCTACATCCGCGTTCTGAGCGAGGTAGTAAAGCCCTGGATCGACCAGGTAGCTGCAGGTAGGCCGTACGTGTGGCAGCAAGACTCAGTGCCCTGCCATATCAGCCGAAAGACCCTAGCCTGGCTCTCAGAGAACTTTGTCGACCACACTTCACCTGACATCTGGCCTCCCAGCTCGCCTGACTGCAACCCCCTCCACTTCTTTGTGTGGGACGCAGTGGAACGAGACACCAACATATCTAGCTGCAATATGAAAGACGATCTGGAGGCCAGGATCACAAGTGCCTTTAGGGGCCTAAGTCAGGGGACAGTGACGAAGGCCTATAGCCGGTTCCGAGGCCGCCTTGAGGCCGTCATCAAAGCCAATGGCGGGTTTATCGGGTGAGATAAACCCGCCATTGGGTTTGATGACGCAAAGAAGATCCATCTCTTCGTTGCTGTAGTGGAGTCTGTGCTGCTGTACGGGTCAGAGACTTGGACACTGACCAAGAAACTCACTCAGATGGTGGATGGGTGCTACACGAGAATGATGAGGATGGCTCTGAACATTAATCAGTATACACCGAGGATGAAGAACTCAGAGCTGTACGGGAGCCTACCAAAAGTCAGCTCAAAAGTGACACAGAGGAGACTGAGGTTAGCTGGACATGCTCACCGACAGCCAGAGTTGACACTGCACTCAGTGCTCTTGTGGGAGCCCCTGCATGGACACACTAGAAGAGGAAGACCAAGGATAACATGTGTTGATGCTCTAAGGACAGACACTAGTCTCTTGGAGACGTAGGACATGGCAGCGATATTGAGGGACAGAGATCGCTAGAGAGAACTCGTCCATGGATCTCGGGAATTTTACCCGCCCTAGAGAGATATATATTTGAAAAGGGAGTAAGGTTCTATACAAAACTGAGGTTATAGAGAACCACTTGTTAGTTGCTCATTAACTACTTTATTTAAATCGTGAAGACATTTAATTATGCTGCAACTTTGATTTCATTCCGGTTTACTTATATAAATGTCTTCATGTTTTAAATGAATTAGTTAATGAATAACTAATAAGTGGTATTGATACCTATACACCCTAAATGAGACACTATGATGCTGTAAAGATGTAACTAAACCAAATTGTATTTATCATAACTTTAATGATTAAATAATTATTAACCTGCTATCTGTAGTACTTTACTTATGAAATTAATACAGGTAAACATATTTTAAAGTTTTTTTTTTTTTAATATTTTTATGATAAACATTTAAAAAAGTTATATTTTATTCTAAAATTGTTCTATAATCACAATTATTTCTTAAAATTATATTTTTATAAATTATTCTACTTATAAAAAAATGTTCTGAAGAAAAGACGATCAATGAACAGTTGTGGCAATATATCATGTTATATTATTTAATATCTTTATTCAGGCACAATGTATCTAAGAGTACATTATCTAATGTGTTTTATTTCAGACATAATCTATCTAAGACTACATTATCTAATGTGTGTTATTTCAGACATAATCTATCTAAGACTACATTATCTACTGTGTTTTATTTCAGACATAATGTATCTAAGACTACATTATCTAATGTGTCTTCATTCAAACATAATGTATCTAGAGCTACACCATTAAATATATATTTCAGACACAATATATCTCAAATTACAATAACCTTCATTACATTATCTAATGTGCCTTCATTCAGACATGATGTATCTAAGAACTACATTATCTAATGTGTCTTCGTTCAGACATAATATATCGAAATATATCTAATGTGTCTTCATTCAGGCATAATATATCTAGAATTAAATGATGTAGTGTTTCTACAATCAAACATTAAGTATCTAGAATTACATTATCTAATGTGTCTTCATTCAGACATAATATATCTAAGACTACATTACCTAATGAGTCTGCATACTTAATGTGTCAAACATAATGTATCTAGGGCTACACTACCAAATATATATTTCTGACAAACCACAATAACCTTCAATCAGACATATTATATCTAGAATTACATTATGTAGTGTTTCTACATTCAGACATAAAGTATCTAGAACTACATTATATATTGTGTTGATTCTATTTTAATAAGGTAGGGTGTGATATGAGGGGAATTTGGGCTCTAATTTTAGCAGATCAAGTAACTACACAATGGTCTATTTGTTGTCTTGAGGAGCTTTCTTGATTGTTATTTATAAATGTTTATACATGTTGATATATCAGACTTGATATAACTGTTAATGTTATTCTCACATCACTGATTGTTGGGATTGTTTATTTCAGGTAAAAGTGGTTCTTGAAAAAAACAAAACTGAGGTTGTGACAATTACCTTCAATGGAACAGGTTCAGACAATAGGAACTGGTTTAAAAAAGATAGAGTTCTACATTTCCCATGGAACGACTTTAATGCTGGCTTTGATGACTTCCAGTTCATTTCTATGTATGTCTGTTTAAATGGCTTATTGATACATTTTACCAATACTCATGTGCATACGAAATGGATGTATTACACACAGGCACACACACACACACATATATACACATATTCACAAATACACGAACGGATAATTATATAGGTGTGTAGATATGTGCACAGCACCAAGAGCAAGTATTTTCTTCTGTAATCTTGGGTTGACTAATACCAAAATCTTTTGAGTGGAATTTATCAGACAGAACCTCTCCCCCTCTCTCTCTCTCTTTTTATATATGTGACTGTGCTTATGTCCTGTTAATTAGGTGTTTGATAAAAGTAATGGATCAATATAATAAGTACCAGATCAGGAGAAAGAAGCAATGCAGTGAAAAAGATCAACTAAATTAAGTTAGTGGCCTAGTAATAGCCACAGTGGAGTAAACAAATAAAAGATATATATATATATAGATATATCATCATCATCGTTTAACATCTATCTACCATGGTAGCATGGGTTAGATGAGTTTGTCCTATTTGAGGCAAGTTGGGTCGGGTGATCATGTCTTGCTCATAAAGGACTGTTTCTGGCTGGTTTTCTATGTCTAGATGCCCTTTCTAATGCCAACCACATATTTATATATATATATATTTATATATATATATATATATATATATATATAAGAACTGTTCAAAACATTTTTATGCTTACAACTGTTTCCTCCAAACCGAGGTTTGGATTCTTCGGAGCAATTTATTATTGAATGAACACTTATATGACCTCCTTTTCACCCAAGAGACATACAGATACATATGCAAATATTGTGGGTCAACATTCATTACAGCATTTAGAATGGCAGTACACACTTAGAGATTACATTCATATTAAAAGATACAATCAGAAATACAGGTTAAAATACAACATGAAGATAAGCGGTTATATAGTGCAAAGGTTATATGTGTGGCAAGCACTGTGCGGAGGTAGTGCCATCGTTGGACAAATGAAAAACGAATTAATCTAGTAACGCTGATGAGCAGTATGGCCGGTATGCTGAGTGCAGGGAATGAATGTATTGCAGGTGGCGTATGGGTTGTACATATATGGATGATTTGATGGTCAGATTGGAGTCATGAGGACTGTGGATTGACCTCTAGTCGGCCCTGGTGATGATTATCTTTCGACATCCAATGTAGCAAGTGATGACCCAGAACTTACCAGAGATCATTGTGTGTTGAAGTGATTCTGCAATCACCGCGCCTGGTCCTCTGAGTAGACTGCAACCACAGAGATCATTAATTTAGAATCCTCGCTCGTCGTCTATAATATTCATTTGTGGCACTCTACGATGGGGGTTAATCACCATAATAATACGAACACCTTCAGCACAACTTAATAGACTACTCTATAGTTAAAACACTTTAAATTTTAGAAATTTTTTAGAAATTGCGCATAACCATATAAGTTAGGGTCTATTTTGAGACACATTTTAATAGTTAGTAATAGAAACCTCGGAGTTACCTCCCCTCATGCATTAACTCCCCTTAGCCACACACACACTTCCGGGTAGTATTTCGATGTCGATTCTCGAAACATAACATCCTCCTGTATTGAACTAAAGAACATCAGACTACGATTCTCTAACTGGATTGTCAAACGCTCAATATCGAATCGTCGTGGATTATGTGAGGGGCATATAATCTGAAAAATACGATCCCCAGACTATGAAAATGTCGAAGTGCATGAAGTCCATATCATCGCTTCTCTGCGCATTTCCAATATTTATAATATTTTTAATGCTTACACTATTTTTAATGCTTATATTATTTCTCCACACACAGACTATAACAACCATATAAAGAATTTGTCACCAGATCAACCAACCTGACACTCTTGTTTACCTGCTTAAGTGCTTCTACTACACGTAACTCTCTGCCACACTATATAAACAAGACGCACGTGCTTGCCACACATATAACCTTTGCACTATATAACCGCTTATTTTCATGTTGTATTTTAACCTGTATTTTTGATTGTATCTTTTAATATGAATGTAATCTCTAAGGGTGTACTGCCACTCTAAATGCTGTAATGAATGTTGACCCACAATATTTGCATATGTATCTGTATGTCTCTTGGGTGAAAAGGAGGTCATATAAGTGTTCATTCAATAATAAATTGCTCCGAAGAATTCAAACCTCGGTTTGGAGGAAACAGTTGTAAGCATAAAAATGTTTTGAACAGTTCTTTGATTCTTATAATTCATATAACTGCTCTGTAAATAATCTGATGTTTTTACATTGAGCTACTTAACTTACTGGTAATAAGGTAGTAATATATTACTGCCTACCACTATTTAGGGTTTGTATAAAAATATATATAACTGCAAAAGGTTTTTGTATTTACATAACCATAAATAGTATAATTAATACTATATATATATATATATAACGTTTTAGCTTGTTTGCTTTTCACACTTATGATTTTATAACGCTCTGATTAATTAATGTAAGCCCCCCCCCCCACACATATATATATATATATACATGGTAGACTGGCCAGGTTGCCAAGTTGCCCAATGGCAAGTGGGGCCCAGGAGGCCATTGTAATATTTTAGGGGCCAATGCTTTGCTTTCAAAAAATATTTTTCAAAAAATGTCTTAGAGAAAGAATAACAATTTTCTCCTTTACCATCCTCCGGGGAAATGTCCCTCTCCATTCTGTCGGCCGGAGCTGTGGGGAGGCCAGCACATCGGATCCCATTTACTCACCATACAGAGCAATGGGGAGGGTGAGAGAGATGGAGGTGATGATAGTGGGAGTTCGGCTCTCCCACGTTCGGACCATATCCTTGTGGTTGTGTTTATTAAGCAGTTAATGTGTCTCTTTATGTATAGACTAAATAGTGTACATTCTGTATATATCCAATGAAATTCCTGTATATAATATAACCATTTACATCTTTCTAAAACCTTAACCCTTTTCACACATTGAGCTATGTATTTGGTCAATCAATTCCCAAGAGAATTAATAGAAACCAATTATATGATAGTGTGTGTGTGTGTGTGTGTGTGTGTGTGTGTATACACACACAAGTGAATAAACCTAGTGAGAGCATGGATGTAAACATATACATACACACAGACACACTGGTATACATCCATGCAACACAAAGTCTATACATATTCCCAAACGCTCCCCAACCAAACTGGCAGATTTGATTTGGAACCTCAACATGCCAGATCAAATAGTCAGTTAGAAGACGTGTGGCCTAATCCCCTACTGGGGGAGACCACTGCAGGTTATGCCTGGCCGAGTCGGCCAAGATCATCAAATTAAAATCGGCCGTAAATTCGAGATAGGACATCATAATAAACTGTAGATATACCAGGTAAAACACTTTCGTCGCATTGGCATTCGGGTACGTGCCGTGCCATGGACAGACCCATAACTTAAACACGACATAGGGATAATTACCACTATTTTCTCACACCATTTCTCATTTCAGTACCACTGTTACCTTTATCAAATTCTAATTTGTAGCTCGTTTTAAGTTTTGATCTCACACCATTTCTCATTTGATTACCACTGTCATCTTTGTCAAATTTTAATTTGTAACCTGTTTTAAGTTTTGATCCTGTAAATGTTATGTCGCATTCATTACCACACCCTCCACCACAAAACAGATCACCATACATCCTCAACCATCAACCGCACCAACACATACCACATTCCAATGAGGCACACATATACCACCAGCATCATGCACTTCAACACAACTGTTCGCATCACCACAGTTTGTATCAGTAATTTCACCACCACTATTCAACATCGTTTCTCATATCCTTTCTACCACCTCTTAACCCCACATGATATCATCTACATGCAACGCAGATACGCGTGCACCTACCCGCGCATGTGCATTTGTAGGTTTATGTACCGATGTGCCTATAGGCGTGTGTAGAGTGAGTGAGTGTATGTATGTATATATGTCCATACATCCCTGAGCGCACCCATGTACAGCCTTACGGGTCCCCGGACTGTGAACACCCCCATCCCGTCGGAGTGTACACATGTGGAGACCTAGACGTATGTACGATGCCCGCATGGGTCGATGTGTCCGAAAATACATACAACTCATACGAATGGTAAGGCACACACATCTGACTCCGCATACCACCCCCATGCGTGCCCATGTGGGGTGATATATATATGTGTGTGTGTGTGTGTGTGTGTGTGTGTGTGTGTGTGCGTGCGTGTGTGCACACATACATACATATACACACACGCACACACATATATATATATATACATACATATATATATATATATATATATATATATATATATATATATATATATATAGAAGATCACGCCACCTAGCTTTGACTTTGGAGGCAGTCCTTTAACTGCCCTTAGTTCTGATGTCACGTTCTGACGTCAGTAGCTGAATAAACTCTCTCTTCGACTTTTGTCTCTTGAAGCGAACAGACGCGTTTCACGGTAGCGAAACAGCAATAGCACACCATGCGGTCACGGGATAATTGAAGACCGCCAATTAATGATAATTACGAATTACCAACCTAGGAACAACTGATATGATAACCTGTTTTGTTAATTGCTCTGATTAAAATGATTATGTACATATAATCTCGAGGTATGTTCTTGTTTGCTTAATTGTGTACCTACACCTAACAACAAACAGTAGAGATGTTCTACCAGCCAAGCTAGGGAAATGAACTCCCCTCTAAATCATAAAAACAACGCATCCTTCTAAAATGGTGACCATCTCTCCTATATATATATATATATATATATATATATATATATATACAATATGTTGAAAAGGTAACACACCAGAGAGAGATATACAGTGCACTATCAATAAAACAGGGAAGAAAACCACCAGTGTATGGAATCTATAACCTATGAAAGGCAGACGATAATTAAAAATATAAATTAAAGCGTAAATAAATACCTTTATTACTATATAACACACGTACAAATCCAAAGATACTAATCCAAAGATATGTTTCACCAGTAATTTGTTGAAAGAAATGGGTTAGCCTCGGTTCATCAACGTGTGTAAGGCTATACATTTCAGACAACACTAAGAGAATTTTAAAAGTGACTGTCCAGCTACACGTGGGAGAGAGAAGTCACAGCGTGTTTAAGGGCAGTGAATCAGTGGCCTCTGAGGGACGAACTGCTAGAAAGGGCAGCCCAAAGCCACTCAGAGAAGTGTGCTCAACCAAACAGAGATAGTTTGGTTGAGCACACTTCTCGGGGTGGCTTTGGGCTGCCCTTTCTAGCAGTTCGTGCCTCAGACGCCACTGATTCACTACCCTTAAACACGCTGTGACTTCTCTCGCCCACGTGTAGCTGGAAGTCACTTTTAAAATTCTCTTAGTGTTGTCTGAAATGTATAGCATTACACACGCTGATGAACTGAGGCTAACTCATTTCTTTCAACAAATTACTGGTGAAACATATCTTTGGATTAGTATCTTTGGATTTGTACGTGTGTTATATAGTTATAAAGGTATTTACGCTTTAATTTATATTTTTAATTATCGTGTCTATAGTATGCCTTTCATAGGTTATAGATTCCATACACTGGTGGTTTTCTTCCCTGTTTTATTGATAGCGCACTGTATATCTCTCTCTGGTGTGTTACCTTTTCAACATATTGTATTTTAAACAGCTCAGGATTTCTTCTCCTTTGAGCACATTATTTACAGGGAATAGCGAGGGCCTATGCCTCCGTTAATTTATCGTGGTATATATATATATATATATAAGTGGTTACACAGCAGTTAGTTCACCATACCGAGAACAATTGTTTCACCTTAGCGGATCCTCAGCTCGTAATGGACATAGTTATACGGAAAAGGAAGGACAACCGTACGAACGCGCATGCACAGAAACGATCACTTCACACAGGTAATATATATATATATATGTATGTGTGTGTGTGTGTGTAATTCCATATGTATAATCTTTGTCCGTGCATGGATGTATACAAGTGTGTCTGTGTGTGTATGTATATGTTTACATCCATGCTCACACTAGGTTTCCTCACTTGTGTGTGTACACACACACACATATGTATATCTTATATATATATGTGTGCGTATATATATATATATATATATGAATAATACCATATGTATATGCTTTGTATATATATTTTTAATAACTTTTTCCTTTGTGTATATATATATATCTCTTTCATATGCACTATCCCATCACCTCATTAACTCCTTATAGCACAAGCCCTCTTAACAATCCCTTAGCACATCCAAAACCCTACCTAATAGTAAAACACCGTAATCTTTCATCCCGTAGCATAAAGCAAACCACACACAGAACATCAGCCTCAACATCAACATGTCCAGAGACGGTCAAAACGCCACACCCGACCGCCACATCAACCACTGCCCCTCACCACCAATTCATGACTTGATTCACCCCCCCCCCACCTACACTATAGGCGAAAACATTCCTCGTAATTAATCCACCAATCAAAACAACTTTTACTGTCCAACATATGAACGCTTGACTTTTTACTACGCCATGTATATTCATTCTGTCATTACTATCACAGAGGTTCGACGAGCCATTGATTACAGAGTCGGGCTAGATCGATACAGATCGAACCTAGAGCTGATCAATAGGGAAAAGTGCGTCACCAACAAATAAACGTAATGAAGGAGTAACGATTCGTCCTTATTTTATCATATATATATATATATATATATATATATATATATATATATATATATATATATATAGTTATGTAATAAACAACATAAGGCAATTATTCCATTTACCAGTGGTTTCTTAAAAGCAAAAAATGTTGCTTTCAATCATCAGAATGAAAAAATCCTGGTCTGTTTATTGAATTTGGATTTTAAAAACAAAGATTTTTGTTTTTAAAATCCAAATTCAATAAACAGACCAGGCTGGACTGCCGACCGCTATATCTGATTTGCTAAGCTGTCTGCACGTAATGTTATTACTCTGGGGTCTTTCCTCATCTGACTGCTCAAGCTACAGACCGATTATGCATATACGCTAGCTTGGCCATATTCTAAAGCTTCGTCAATGCTGTACTAAAATTTATATATATATATATATATATATATATATATATGTGTGTGTGTGTGTGTGTATGTATGTATATGTATATATATATTAAATAACAGATTAAAATTTAAATAAAGAATCGCTGCTTTCACCCGTAACGAGATCTTATATATATTCCTATATATATATATTCCTTATCGAGCCCTCTTCGGATTTTAGTCTTCACATTTATTATTATTACTATTATTATTACGGTGGATTGGCAGTATCGGTAGAGGGTCGGACGCCATGCTTTCCAGCATAGTTACGTCCCTTTACGATCTGAGTTCAAATCCCGCCGAGGTTGACTTTGCCTTTCATCCTTACGGGGTCGATAAAATAAACAACAAGTAATGCACTAGGTAATTGCTGGCCTTGTACCTAAAGTAGAAACAATTATTACTATATATATATATATAATAGAAATAGGATTTTGCTTCAGGCATAGCTGTATACAAATATGTATAGAAATTTCGTATTTCTAAAGAAACACGGTTTTAGGAAGCCATAACTATGCAAACACCGGGGCTAACGCCCTCCGGTGGTGTCCAGCAGAAGCAAGGGGGACAACCGTCTATGCATTTCAGACATGATTGGTCTTCCTCAGGACGGTCCCTCCCACTGCTTGCACTATATATATAGTAATAAATAATATATATATAAATGTAAGTATGCACGCACGCACGCACGCACACACACACACACACACACACACACACACACACACACACACACATACATACACACACACACACACACACACACACACATATATATATATATATATATATATATATATATATATATATATATATATACATGCACACACATGATATAACACATATACATATGGGGTATATCGAACGTTAATAATAACGTTCGATTCGTTTCTAAACAAACGGCCCGATTTGAAGGTGTGCCTTGTCGGTAACTGATCGTCACCTGTTTGTTCAACACTACTATATATTTTCAACCGTTCAACAGACTGGCAGAGTTATACAGTCCTGATGAAGGGTAATGACCCAGAAACATGTTGATTGTTGCTCAAAGCCAGTGTAGAAGAAACAGGTGACGATCGGTCACCGACACGGCACAGCTTCAAATCGGGCCGTTTTCTTACAAACGAATCGAACATTATTAATGTTCGATATAGCTCATAAGGACTAAACATAAGATAGGGAAAGCCACCTCATGGTACGACAACCAAAGATACCAGAGTATCATGTTCGTGGATGCTACCCCTGGACGGAAATTTTCTAATCAATTTAGAAAGGCTCCAAGAAAGACCCACTTAAAGATTAAAGTGGTAGAAAAGTCAGGAACTACCATAAAATCCCCGATCAGCAAAACATACCCCTTTAAGAAAACCCACTGTACTAATAAGAAATGTTTTATATGTAAAGTAAACCCCGCAGATAAACTGCAAAACTAGAAATGTAGTCTATAGTATAAGATGTACAGAGGGTACTTGCAGAAATATGAAAACGACATACATAGGCGGGACAGCTCGAAGCATAGGAGAAAGAATAGACCAACACTGGGGGGATTTAAAAGGAAAAAATAAAAACGGTTCAGTACTCTACGAACACGCTAGACAACAACATGACGGTAACATAGACAACATAGAAATTAAAATAATATCTAAATATAGAAATGACCTAACAGGTAGGTAAATCAGAGAAGCGTGCGAAATAGAGTTTAGAAAGCCAAAGCTAAACAGAAAAATGAATGGAATAAGACCAACAACATTACCCAAACAAACAATACTGACTTAAGAGAAATATAAATAAATAAATAAATAAATATATACACAAGCACAATAACAACAAACACATATAAACACACTAATAAACAAAGATAGAATACAAAAATCATAAAAACACACACCCAAACGCGAACACACACACCAAACACTATACACACACGCAAACGCATGCGCAGAGACGGAGACAAAAATAAATAAATAAATAAATAAAATAAAAATGGCGTAGTCATTACAATACAATACAATACAGTAGGGGGAAACATGATAATAGTACCACTGATGAGGTTGCAGATGTGCAACGGAAGAACTTTGTTAGACTATATATATATATATATTTATATCTGTATTTTTGACCGTTGTTCAGTCAATGATAAACATTGATAGCCAAATGAATTAACTATACAGACATAAAGGATGCAGAAGCCAAAACCAACCAAACAGTGAGTGTGTTCTGTTATTATTTCTGGCAATAGTATTATAACGATATAACCCTCCCCAAGTATAACAATATCTATATATATATATATATATATAATATAAGATCAAAAGATGGTTAAAGGAGTTCAATATATTTTATTATGCGCATTTCAAAAACAAACATCATCAAACAATAATATTTGTGTTTTCATCAGATAAAACAGGAAAACATGATATGAAGGCTAAAAAAACACTTGTTGATAGTGCAGTTTTAAATCAACATATGATATGTTGATTTAAAACTGCACTATCAACAAGTGTTTTTTTAGCCTTCATATCATGTTCTCCTGTTTTATCTGATGAAAACACAAATATTATTGTTTGATGATGTTTGTTTTTGAAATGCGCATAATAAAATATATTGAACTCCTTTAACCATCTTTTGATCTTATATTATGCATACTCCAGTCCCACAAACTGTAGAGTGCTTCTTATCCGATATCTGCATTGCTTTATTGTACTACAATAAAACTCACCTCCTACATATATATATATATATATATATATATATATATATATATATATATATATATATATATATTTATTAAAATAACAGATTAAAGTTTAAGCAAAGAATCGCTGCTTTCACCCTTAATGGGATCTTCTGAAACTAACAAAGTCAATCTGTAAACGCAGAAGTGGATATTTCAAAAAACGTTGCAAACGGAGGAAGACAGGAAGACGATACTTTGGTTCGTGGAAACGTTCGCTGGCAAAGAACGGAAAAAACGAATATAATTCGTCATTAATAGGAGCGGTGAAAACAATTACGCGCAAAGACAGAACCACGTTTATGGTATAAAAGAGGTCGTAGACTAATGTTCTCTTAGGTGGTTCATAGAGACGTTCTCTGGCTATGAACGAAAAAAACGAAGATAATACGTCATATGTGGAGCGTGGAGAACAATAGCACGCAAAGACAAAACCACGTAAATGGTATAGCAGAAGTCGTAGACTAAAATTCTAACTAGGAGACCAAATTAATCTCCGCTACAGAGTTAAGAATAAAGTAGATAAATACAATACAGAAGTAATAGAAATAAATAAATACATACACAAGCATACGCAAAACACTTACCATAGGTATACAAAACCACGCACATATACATATGTGTGTGTGTCTATGCGTGTATACAAATAAATAAATAATTATATAAACGTATATAAATAAATAAATACGTATATAACAAGCGCACACACATACCTACATGTAAATACACGAATGTTCGGAGACGTAAGTCAACCAAAACATGAAGTACACATATACACACACCTACATACGTACGAACGCGCATGCACAGAAACGATCACTTCACACAGGTAATATATATATATATGTATGTGTGTGTGTGTGTGTAATTCCATATGTATAATCTTTGTGCGTGCATGGATGTATACAAGTGTGTCTGTGTGTGTATGTATATGTTTACATCCATGCTCACACTAGGTTTCCTCACTTGTGTGTGTACACACACACACATATGTATATCTTATATTTTTATGTGTGCGTATATATATATATATATATGAATAATACCATATGTATATGCTTTGTATATATAGTTTTAATAACTTTTTCCTTTGTGTATATATATATATATCTTTCATATGCACTATCCCATCACCTCATTAACTCCTTATAGCACAAGCCCTCTTAACAATCCCTTAGCACATCCAATACCCTACCTAATAGTAAAACACCGTAATCTTTCATCCCGTAGCATAAAGCAAACCACACACAGAACATCAGCCTCAACATCAACATGTCCAGAGATGGTCAAAACGCCACACCCGACCGCCACATCAACCACTGCCCCTCACCACCAATTCATGACTTGATTCACCCCCCCCCCCCCCCCCAACACCTACACTATAGGCGAAAACATTCCTCGTAATTAATCCACCAATCAAAACAACTTTTACTGTCCAACATATGAACGCTTGACTTTTTACTACGCCATGTATATTCATTCTGTCATTACTATCACAGAGGTTCGACGAGCCATTGATTACAGAGTCGGGCTAGATCGATACAGATCGAACCTTGAGCTGATCAATAGGGAAAAGTGCGTCACCAACAAATAAACGTAATGAAGGAGTAACGATTCGTCCTTATTTTATCATATATATATAGTTATGTAATAAACAACATAAGGCAATTATTCCATTTACCAGTGGTTTCTTAAAAGCAAAAAATGTTGCTTTCAATCATCAGAATGAAAAAATCCTGGTCTGTTTATTGAATTTGGATTTTAAAAACAAAGATTTTTGTTTTTAAAATCCAAATTCAATAAACAGACCAGGCTGGACTGCCGACCGCTATATCTGATTTGCTAAGCTGTCTGCACGTAATGTTATTACTCTGGGTCTTTCCTCATCTGACTGCTCAAGCTACAGACCGATTATGCATATACGCTAGCTTGGCCATATTCTAAAGCTTCGTCAATGCTGTACTAAAATTTATATATATATATATATATATATATATATGTGTGTGTGTGTGTGTGTATGTATGTATATGTATATATATATTAAATAACAGATTAAAATTTAAATAAAGAATCGCTGCTTTCACCCGTAACGAGATCTTATATATATTCCTATATATATATATTCCTTATCGAGCCCTCTTCGGATTTTAGTCTTCACATTTATTATTATTACTATTATTATTACGGTGGATTGGCAGTATCGGTAGAGGGTCGGACGCCATGCTTTCCAGCATAGTTACGTCCCTTTACGATCTGAGTTCAAATCCCGCCGAGGTTGACTTTGCCTTTCATCCTTACGGGGTCGATAAAATAAACAACAAGTAATGCACTAGGTAATTGCTGGCCTTGTACCTAAAGTAGAAACAATTATTACTATATATATATATATAATAGAAATAGGATTTTGCTTCAGGCATAGCTGTATACAAATATGTATAGAAATTTCGTATTTCTAAAGAAACACGGTTTTAGGAAGCCATAACTATGCAAACACCGGGGCTAACGCCCTCCGGTGGTGTCCAGCAGAAGCAAGGGGGACAACCGTCTATGCATTTCAGACATGATTGGTCTTCCTCAGGACGGTCCCTCCCACTGCTTGCACTATATATATAGTAATAAATAATATATATATAAATGTAAGTATGCACGCACGCACGCACGCACACACACACACACACACACACACACACACACACACACACACACACACACACACACACATACACACACACACACACACACACACACACACACACACACACATATATATATATATATATATATATATATATATATATATATATATATACATGCACACACATGATATAACACATATACATATGGGGTATATCGAACGTTAATAATAACGTTCGATTCGTTTCTAAACAAACGGCCCGATTTGAAGGTGTGCCTTGTCGGTAACTGATCGTCACCTGTTTGTTCAACACTACTATATATTTTCAACCGTTCAACAGACTGGCAGAGTTATACAGTCCTGATGAAGGGTAATGACCCAGAAACATGTTGATTGTTGCTCAAAGCCAGTGTAGAAGAAACAGGTGACGATCGGTCACCGACACGGCACAGCTTCAAATCGGGCCGTTTTCTTACAAACGAATCGAACATTATTAATGTTCGATATAGCTCATAAGGACTAAACATAAGATAGGGAAAGCCACCTCATGGTACGACAACCAAAGATACCAGAGTATCATGTTCGTGGATGCTACCCCTGGACGGAAATTTTCTAATCAATTTAGAAAGGCTCCAAGAAAGACCCACTTAAAGATTAAAGTGGTAGAAAAGTCAGGAACTACCATAAAATCCCGATCAGCAAAACATACCCCTTTAAGAAAACCCACTGTACTAATAAGAAATGTTTTATATGTAAAGTAAACCCCGCAGATAAACTGCAAAACTAGAAATGTAGTCTATAGTATAAGATGTACAGAGGGTACTTGCAGAAATATGAAAACGACATACATAGGCGGGACAGCTCGAAGCATAGGAGAAAGAATAGACCAACACTGGGGGGATTTAAAAGGAAAAAATAAAAACGGTTCAGTACTCTACGAACACGCTAGACAACAACATGACGGTAACATAGACAACATAGAAATTAAAATAATATCTAAATATAGAAATGACCTAACAGGTAGGTAAATCAGAGAAGCGTGCGAAATAGAGTTTAGAAAGCCAAAGCTAAACAGAAAAATGAATGGAATAAGACCAACAACATTACCCAAACAAACAATACTGACTTAAGAGAAATATAAATAAATAAATAAATAAATATATACACAAGCACAATAACAACAAACACATATAAACACACTAATAAACAAAGATAGAATACAAAAATCATAAAAACACACACCCAAACGCGAACACACACACCAAACACTATACACACACGCAAACGCATGCGCAGAGACGGAGACAAAAATAAATAAATAAATAAATAAAATAAAAATGGCGTAGTCATTACAATACAATACAGTAGGGGGAAACATGATAATAGTACCACTGATGAGGTTGCAGATGTGCAACGGAAGAACTTTGTTAGACTATATATATATATATATTTATATCTGTATTTTTGACCGTTGTTCAGTCAATGATAAACATTGATAGCCAAATGAATTAACTATACAGACATAAAGGATGCAGAAGCCAAAACCAACCAAACAGTGAGTGTGTTCTGTTATTATTTCTGGCAATAGTATTATAACGATATAACCCTCCCCAAGTATAACAATATATATATATATATATATATATATATATATATATATATATATATATATATATATATATATATATATATATATATATATATATATATATATATATATATTATTAAAATAACAGATTAAAGTTTAAGCAAAGAATCGCTGCTTTCACCCTTAACGGGATCTTCTGAAACTAACAAAGTCAATCTGTAAACGCAGAAGTGGATATTTCAAAAAACGTTGCAAACGGAGGAAGACAGGAAGACGATACTTTGGTTCGTGGAAACGTTCGCTGGCAAAGAACGGAAAAAACGAATATAATTCGTCATTAATAGGAGCGGTGAAAAACAATTACGCGCAAAGACAGAACCACGTTTATGGTATAAAAGAGGTCGTAGACTAATGTTCTCTTAGGTGGTTCATAGAGACGTTCTCTGGCTATGAACGAAAAAAACGAAGATAATACGTCATATGTGCAGCGTGGAGAACAATAGCACGCAAAGACAAAACCACGTAAATGGTATAGCAGAAGTCGTAGACTAAAATTCTAACTAGGAGACCAAATTAATCTCCGCTACAGAGTTAAGAACAAAGTAAATAAATATAATACAGAAGTAATAGAAATAAATAAATACATACACAAGCATACGCAAAACACTTACCATAGGTATACAAAACCACGCACATATACATATGTGTGTGTGTCTATGCGTGTATACAAATAAATAAATAATTATATAAACGTAAATAAATAAATAAATTCGTATATAACAAGCGCACACACATACCTACATGTAAATACACGAATGTTCGGAGACGTAAGTCAACCAAAACATGAAGTACACATATACACACACCTACATACGTACGAACCTGCATACTCACACAGACGCAAAACTCCCGTATACACATAGCCAAACCATATGTACCAGAATATATAAAATTATACGCCATAACATAAACAATCAAATATACATACGAGAAGGTATAGGTACCTTCACAAAACATACGGGTAAAATATACTTACCTATGCAAATAAGTAATGGTATAAACAAAACATATACTTAGCTCCCACATCAAGACGTAAAATATCCACGTATAAATCCGTTAGGATATAAAGTGCGGCTGTAATACAGGAAAGTTTTGTGCAATTTATGTTTACCAGCCGAAATTGCCTCAGACTTTTTGTTGAAGATGTGGTCTGCGGCGTAGAGTATTTTTCCAGGGCCTCAGCGGTGCAGAGGTCACATGGTCTTTCATTTCCGTTATACGATCTAGCCCTAGCTAGGATCTCCCAGTGTAACTTATATTGGGTGTGGTTGTCTTTTAGACTCCAGATATAAGCTGAAAGTGACGTCATATTACTTCTTAGAGGGTAACGAAAAGAATGGGTATGCATGTAAAGACGCTGCTTGAATCTATTGGCCGTTAACCCTATGTAGGCCCTACGGGACGTGGGTGTTACAACCTTACATTTGTAGACAATGTTACTAGAGAGGCATTTCCCGGATAGGGGGCAATCAACCCGATTCCTACAATTACAGTTAGTACTAACTACATGTGTATACATACATACATACTTAGTGTATACATACATAAATACATATACATGCATGTGATTGGTGCCTGACGGCGAGTAGGCTGGTTGCTATAAAGCGCAGCCGAACACTGCCTAAAGTGTTGTTACTCAACCATACGGGAGTATATAAAATATATAGGTTTACCTATACATAAACTAGACGGAGCCATATATATATATATATATATATATATATATATATATATATATATATATATATATATATTCACGGTGTGGCTCAATGATGAATTAATTAATTAAATAATCAACAATCAGAGCAGTATATAAGAAAGTAAGTCCATAGAATCATTTGATAAAATATATTCAGTATTTCTCCTCCCAATCAGCTTTCTGACTTGACCACTGGCCATGTGACAATTCTTAGCCATTTTGGATTCGTTTCTGGCGGGGATCATTTAAGAAAAATCTTTGTCCAATTGAGTTTGTTTCCTGATGATTTCGAAACTCGTAAATTTATCCATGATCGGATATTTCCAAAAAGCGAATGAAACCTGATGGGGTAGAAACATAATTTTGGTATGTTTATGTACATTTTTTCTTCTAACTTTGATTTTGTACCTAATTGTGTATGGTTGGCTATATGTCTAATCAATTTCTACGGGCTATTAGAAATACTGGGTACATTTTCTGTGGCTGTTGATCGCGGATAAAATAGCTTTCATTTATTTATCTATTGTTTCTTCATAGGTACATTTTAAACTTATAGCCTCGTTTAATTGATTTTGTGTAGTTAATTACGCTGATTGGGAGGATAAATACTGTATATATTTGATCAAATGATTCTATGGACTTACTTTCTTATATATCAATATATATATATATATATATAGTAATAATAATAAATTTGAAAACTAATAATAAATAATAAATTTCAGAAGATCCCGTTAAGGGTGAAAGCGGCGATTCTTTGCTTAAACTTTAATCTGTTATTTTAATATATATATATATATATATATATATATATATATATATATATATATATATATATATATACGTTTGTTCGTGTGTATTTCAGGGATGTAAGATTCCACATTTCACACAAAAGGAACAATTGTAATGATTCTATTGGATGGATGATGGTTTATCATAGGTCTAATACTTGCTTGAAAGATCCTCTTAAATATCCAGAAATTGTGTATTCAAACAAAATGACAAGAACAGATTTGACACAAGGTAAGTGTTTATTCCTGTAACTTATTTTAAGCCAGTACAAGACTATACTATACAACATGTCTTTTTCTCACCCAATGGTTGTAACTGCTACAAGGATAAAGTAGATGTTCTAATCAGCGGTAACTACATAGGTATCAAGTTGAAGGAATAGCTCATGAAAATTATCAAGAGTTATAGTACAATTAATTAGGAACATATTGAAGCTAGATAAAATACAGTTTGGCATTATGCTAGGTAGGGGTAAAATAGATGATATCCGCATATGAACTGCAATGCCTTGACTGTACAAGATCTGTGATGGCTGGAAAGAAATGAAGCGAGTATGCTCTGGTTGATGTTCAATGTTAGTGTGCATGAACAATGCAGCATACGTGAACTGTGAGAAAAACTAGGCATAAGAGGAAACCGATGTAGTGTGAAAGAGAGAAGCCTGCAATGGTATGAGTACGTGATGCATATGGAGGATAGCAACTGTATAAAGAAATACGGAGAAATATCAGTGAATGGGACTCATGCAGGAGGTAGATACTGTAAGAGAAGGAATGAAGAAGTGGAGACTGAACTTAGGAAACTAAATCTCATGACAAAGATATTAAAGAACAACAAGGATTGGCAGCATGCCGTACTGGAGGACACTTGTCTATTAATAGTAGAATGTAAACGTGATCTGACCTATTCATGCCACACTACTCCATTACTCTCTAGTAACTATTCTGACCATCACTGTACTTTATCTGAGATCAGTCCCACCCTCCTCCACTCTCATGTCACCCGGTCAAATGGTTGTGGTGCTAATAAGTATGTGGTGTTAGTGCTGGTCTGTTGGTGGAGGTAGTGATGTTAATAGGGGTGTGGTGTTTGTGGTTGTGTTGGTCAAATGGTAGTGATGCTAACAAGGGTGAGGTGTTAGTGATGATATTGGTGGTGGTAGTGGTACGAATATGTGTGGTTTTAGTAGTGGTTTTGGTGATGGTGTTGGTAGTGGTGCTAGAGGTGATGTGTTGCTGGCAGCGGTGTAACGTGGCATTAGTGATGTTGGTAGTAGTGTGGTGTTAGTGGCAGTGTTTGTAGTAGTACTAATAGGAATGTGGTGTTAGTGGGGATGTTGGTGGTGGAAATGTTGTAGTTTGGTTTCAGTATTGATTGTTGTCTGGCTTTCGTGGTGGTGTTGATAGTGGTATGGTTTATAGCATAGATGGTGGTATTAATAGTGTTAGTTGTTGTTGTTGTTTATTATCATGAGACATATATTCCAAGACATCAAGCAGCAAATTGGCAAAGTCATTACATTATTGGATAGAATTATGTGTGCTATTATTTCTGGTTTTCTGTATTCAGGGTACAAACCCTGCCAAGGTATATTTCGTCTTTCATGCTTCCAAGTCAACAAAAAAGTACCAATTTCGTACTGGTATCGATTTTTTCTCCATATATCTTTTTACTTCCAATCTATCATTTTCTCTCATTCTCTGGAAGAAATCATCTTTGTTCAGACCTGGCAAAGATGAGGCTTTGCCAGTTTGACATGCCCGAGACATATTGTGACTTTACGACTCCACCAAAATTACACATTTAGAGAGCGAGAGAGAGAGAGAGAGTAAGATAGAGAAAGAGAGAGAGAGAGAGAGAGAGAGAGAGAGAGAGAGAGAGGGAGAGAGAGAGAGATTGAGAGAGAGAGAGAGAGAGAGAGATGAGAGAGCGAGAGAGAGAAAGAGAGATTGAAAGAGAGAGGGGAGAGAGCGAGAGAGAGAGAGAGAGTAAAAGATTCTAACATATCCACTTATCTCACAACTTCTCTTCGCGCTGGGTGCTGATGAACTTGCTCACTCAGTCCAGCCGCCCTTCAATGTGTGGCTGGTACTTGGATGACACGATTCTGGTAGGATTGGCCGAGCCTGTTACTGAGGACCTCCAGCGGGTCATTCCTTCCTTAAGGTACCTAGGACGGAAGATCAACTCCGAGTTCGAAAATTTGAGTCGAATTCCAAGACGCTGTAGCCAGCATCGTTCCTGTCCTGACTAGGGCACTGTTGACCCCGAAGGAGAACATCAGCATTTCCGGCTCTCCAATCCCCCCGAAAGCTATACGTGAGTGCCATGAAGACCTGACCAACCGCTTCCTATTTCCTATCGTCTCTGTCGAGACGTCAGGTGTCATTGGTCGCCGCACTGCTGATCTCCTCCGTTAGTCAGATAGAAAGATGACGGCTCGCTTGAGGAGGGAGCCCCATACGGTGAAATGGCTGTTGCAGCGGGTCTCTTTGGTCATTCTTCGCGGTAACACTTTTGCCGTTTTGTCCGCAGAGCGCGGCTAAAGCACCATTTAGACTGGGGTGTAGTGACTGTCTCTCTCCGTCTCCCTTTCTTTCGTCTTTCGATCCTTCTTTCTTTTTCTCCTTTTCCTTTCCTTTTTTCTTCTTCCTTTTCTGTTCCCTTTAGTAATGTGTTTTGTTTTTGTCAAATACTGCTCAATTAAAAATATATTAATTTGTTGTATTTAAAGTACAGATATCACTCGTAAACTCGGTCCCAGTTCAAATTCTCCCAATTTACATTATATATTGCATGTTTTAGACTTGGGTAAAATAATCAATAATCTTTAACTACTGGGTATTAAGTGGATATTAACAATATCATGGGAACCAATCAATTCTAATTAATTAAAATTACACTCGTGGTGAGGAGAATAAAAACAGATTAATGACATATTCTGCTCAAGAAATGAAATCAAGGGAGGCGATCCACAAATATTAATTGACTTAAATTAACAAATAATTGTTTCTACATTTGGCACAAGGCCAGCAATTACCCAGTGCATTACTGGTACTTTATTTTATCGACCCCGTAAGGATGAAAGGCAAAGGTAACCTCAGCGGGATTTGAACTCAGAATGGCAACAAATAATGAAATAGTGTAGACCTCATATTTGTGAGGAGGTGTTGTATCCCTTGGAGTGTGGTGTTAGGAAAGTGTTGTGGTGTTAGTGGTGGTGGTGGTAGTGGTAGTGGTCAGCTGCAGTATTAGTGGTGGTACTGATATTGGTAGTAATGTACACATCTGGTAATTCATTATTAATCCCAAGTAAATGAAGGCAGATTCGAACCTGACATGCCTTTAAATATCACCTGATATGTTGCTTACCTTTCTAAACATTCTTCCAATCAATTGATTTATAATAAAACTATTTTTCTTTAATTTTACAGAATCTTATTCAGCAGCTGATTCTTTGTCAATTTATGTAAAGTTGACATAAAAACTTGACAAGATTATACCACAGTATTTAAAGTAGAAGACTTTAGAGAACGAGAAAAACGACCTCTTAGTTCTACAGGACTTTCATTCACATATATTTTATAGTGGAAACTGGTACAACTTCAACACAGGTACCTCATAAGTATAGATTACAAGCTAATAAAAGTATCTTAGACGTCACATCACATAATTTAGCACATCCTATTTCACTTGAAGTGTAACACCTATGGTGGCACATTAAATGTAGAATTATATAACAGAAAACACAGGAAGAAATACCAATATTAGTATGTTTATGTGTGTGTATGTGAATGCGTGTATGTATGTATGTATTTATGTATGTACGTATGTATGTATGTATTTGTGTATGCATGTAAGTTAGGTCGCTCTTCAGCACTACTGGTAAAATGTAACCCAGTACAACCTGTGTATGCTTGATTCGTTGGCGACATCGTCTGTTTGTATCGTATATTTATTCAATTATTTATTAATATATTTTCTGTGTGTAACTATTAATTAAAATAATTTAGAGGAGATTGTTATTATGTAACACCTATCTCAGTGGTACCTACTGTATCTTGGCTACACTTTCAATAAATATCATTAAATACATTTCTCTATTATTGTTTTAAATTATTTGGTGTTGATAAAACAATTTCGTATTAAAAACATTCTATAGAATATCAGCCATAATAATATTATTTTATTCTTTTGATAGATTCAGTCATTGTCTAAGTAGAAACTGTGTTGAGTATAATTTCTTAACCATTAATATATTCCTGTTGAGTTTAGCAAGAGTAATCTCCATATTTGAGAATGTTTCGACTAGGATGAAATATACACTGACTCACAGACACGCTCTCTTACACATACACACACACTCACACACACACAGTCACGTACACATGATCAAATAAACAGGATTCAGAAGAAGCCTTCAAATTTGGGAATGTTTTCACTGGGATGAAATATACAGTGACATAGGTACACACACACACACACACACACACACACACACACACACACACACACACACACACACACACACACACACACACACACACACACACAAACACACGAGATGAACATTGCCTTTCATCCTTACGGAGTCGATAAAATAAAGTACCAGTAATGCACTGGAATAATTGCTGGCCGTAAATAGGAAGCTTGGGTACAATTGAAGCTGTTAGTGTGTATTGCTGTTGAGATTTATCATTTCGTCGTTGTTGAGTGGAGCTGGTGGCAGTTGATATTGTTGTTGTTATTTGGTTTCCTATCGTTTTGATGATGCTGTTGTTGTTGATGGTGTTCATAAGCTCTGACCCCGTCAATAACACCAGGTCCAGTCTAATTATAGATTTTTGTCCTCTTCCTTTTAAATTTGTGGGAAGGGACGTTAAAGATATTCAGGTAATTAATTTGTGTTTTCCCGTCTTTCTTTTCTTTTTACTATGTTTAAAATCCTCGTGTACATTTGGACTTACAATCAGCCTTAAGAAGACCAAAGTAATGTTTACTCCTGCACCTGGAGAGCCATATACTGAACCCAATATCATGGTTGATGGAACCATGTTTGAAGTAGATATATTTGTCTACTTGGGTAGCACACTGTCAAATGATGGCTTATTGGATGCTGAAATACATCTCTGCATCCAGAAGGCCTCTGTTGCTTTCGGAAAATTGGAAAAGAGAGTTTGGGCAAATCACAACATTCCCAACAGTACGAAGGTGTGTGTGTATAGATCATGTGTTCTGTCTATTCTTTTATACTGCTCCGAAACCTGGACGCTATTCCGTAAACACATCAAATTGCTTTAGCGCTTTCATGAGCTCCACCTTGGAAAAAGGCCTCAAATCACACCAAATATGAGGTACAAAGACAACATCAAGAACAGCATCAAAGAGCTGGCATTTGATTTCGATAAACTTTCTCTTTGCAACGACATCCTGACATTTCCAAAATGAAGCTACCGGAATTCTCCGTGGCTTGGCTTCTTACTTCAGCCACCTGACCGTGTCTAAATTTACAGCATCTTAATTTGTTTTATTTCCTTTCTTAGGACATGTCCGCACAGCTAACTCAACTTCTCATCTTTCTAAATAAATTATATATAAAAAACGTCGTAATGCCTTATGATGATACTTGCCATAACATTCCCCTGGACTGCTTCTTCGGTGACTTCTCTGTGATACAATACACAAACAAATACGTACATTCTCAACACACATATATACATATCTATATATAATCTAACTAACATCCAAAAATACTTATTTCTATATATATGTGTATGTATGTATGTATGTATGTATGTATGTATGTATGTATGTATGTATGTATGTATGTATGTATGTATGTATGTATGTATTCCCTTTGTCCAGCGGAATTCTCATGGACATAAGACGCTCACTACTGGGAATTCTTCTAATTTATTCACAAGAACAATCTTAACAGCAAATCCTACCCCAGCCTCTCTTCTGGTTCCTTCATCTCTTCCTTTCCAAAAGAATGTATATTCTCCAAAAAATTCTGTAAGATGACCATCTCCAGCTAACCTCGTCTCAGATAAAGCCACGATGTCAAGATCGTAACGTCGAAGCTCCTTTACAACAAGAGCGGTCCTTCCTTCAGGACGCTCCAAGGAATCCCTGTCAAGCAGCGTCCGTACGTTCCAGCAGCCAAGACTAAATGCCTTGTTTGGCTCTATTACAATGGCATGATGACGAGCGGGCCCAGGCTGTGATAACCTGGGGCCCCTGCCCTTATTGCCAATTATCTTTTTTGTTCCAGAACCTAAATTGCCAATTATCTCTTTTATATTGTTCTGGAACATCATTGAATTGGAAAAAAAAAAAAAAAATGGAGTGAAACAGGGGGATATTCCAGCACTGACCCTGTTTGCCATATACTTTGCAATGGTTTTCTGTATTGCATTCAGGAATTGCGGACATGGTGTTTACATCCGATATCGAACCTCAGGCAGCTTATTTAACATCAGGCGCTTTGCTGCAAAGACAAAAGTATTTACATCAATCATAAGAGACCTCTTGTATGCAGATGATTGTGATCTTGTAGCGCACACAGAGAGCGATATGCAGCACATTTTGAATGCATTTTCTGACGCTTGCACTGCCCTAGGATTGACTGCCTGTCTCAAGAAAACCGTCGTCATGTACCAACCTGCCCCTGGTAAGCAGTACACTGAACCAAATATCTATGTGTATGGTAAACGACTTGGAGTGGTTGATCAGTTTGTCTACCTGGGAAGCACTGTCAATCGATACAGTAACCTTGACAGTGAAATCTCACTTAGGATTAGGAAAGCAAGTGATGGATTAGGAAAGCAAGTGATGCTTTCGGAAAGCTAGAAAGGCGACTCTGGGGTCAGCGAGACATATGCAGGAGGACAAAGGTAAAGGTGTACAAGGCATGTGTGCTCTCTTGTTTTTTTATGCCTGCGAGACCTGGGTCACATATCGACACCACCTTAAGCAATTGGAGCGTTTCCATCAGATGTGTCTCAGACGGATCCATGGCGTTCACTGGAGGGACCACATCAGTGATGTCGAGATTTTGGAAAGCTCTGTGTGACAGTATATAAGCTCTTGTGCTTAAGCAACGACTCCGTTGGAGTGGTCACCTTGCCAGGATGAAGGATTCTAGAATACCAAAACAACTCTTTTATGGAGAGTTGGTTAAAGGAAAACGACCGCCACATAAACCAAAAAAGAGGTATAAGGATTCTTTTGAAAGACGCTAACATCTCTGCTGATACATGGGAAAATATTGCTGCTGTCCGTAATAAATGGAGAAAGACTGTATATGAGGGAAAAGTTGCCTTTGAGGCATCTCGAATCGCATACGAGAAAGTATAGCGGGATGTGGGGAAGGGCATTGCTGTTGCACTTCCAGACGGCGAGGGTCCTCCTATAGTGCTGACATGCAGCGTCTGTACGAGACTCTGCCTAAGCAAAGCTGGACTCGAAAGTCATCTTCGCAGTCATAAGATAAGACCAGTAGTTGACTACCAGGCTGCTGTTGGAGATGCTACTCATCATGCTTGCCAAGCATGTGGTAGAGAATGTAAATCAGCAGGAGGGCTCAAGCGACATGCAAAAGTACATGAACTCCAACCACAGCCGGCTATTCCCAGTGTATGTTTTGGTTGCCGACTCTGTGCAAACATTTTAGCTCATTGGCTGGGCTAAAAAGCCACATTCGATCGCAGCGCTGTTAGTTGGTATCGTGTGTGTGTGTGTATAGATATGTTTGTGTGTGCGTGTGTGTGTGTATATATATGTATATGTATATTATTATTGTTGTTGTTGTCGTTATTATTATTGTTGTTATTATTGTTATTGTTATTCCTTGAATCTCAGTCATTGATGTTGGTTAACTGGAAAGTCCGTTGGATTGAATATCAAGCCACTACCTGCAGCCTCAGATATTCAGGACGTATCGGAGGGTTCTTGCCGTTCCAAGCAAGCATGCCTTTTGAAGCGTTCCAAAAAGCGTGAAGGGGCCGATTTTCTTTAACCATCCCTGGAAACCTTTGGAGATAGTCCCCAGTGCGCCTATGACAATCGGGATCACTTTGACTTCATGGCAGTTCCAAATCCTTTTCACCTCCCACTTTAGGTCCTGGTATCGGTTAATTTTCTCCCTCTCCTTCTCTTGCACTCTCGTGTCGAACGGGCAGGCCACATCCACAATCAGGCACGATCTTTTTTCTTTGTCCACAACCACCAGGTCAGGTCTATTGTGTTCCAGTTTTTTGTCCGTCTGTATCCTAAAATCCCACAGCACCTTCACCTGACTGTTCTCTATCACCGCCTCTGGCCTATGCTCATACCATTTCTCAGAATGTGGTAGATTGTTTACTTTGCACAGGTGCCAGTGGATCACCCTGCCCATCACATCGTGTCTCCAGCCCTTATAGTGGGTCTGGGCTAGGTGTTTACACTCGGACACAATGTGAGCCACAGTCTCCTCTCTCTCTCCACAGATCCTGCACAGTGGGCTAGCCTCCTCCTTGTAGATATGGTGCTTCAACCACTTCGTTTTGAGGGCCTGCTCCTGCGCAGCCATTAGCATTCCTTCTGTAGCCTTTTTGAGGTCTCCTCTTCTCAACCAGTTCCATGTCTGTGGATCTCTAAATTCAGTTTTCTCAAAGAAGGTACTATGAAGGGATTTTCCCTTAAGGCTGCTCTTCCTCCTTGATGTTATTTCCTCCTTGGGTATCCCCTGGCCTACTGTCCCCTCCTTCAGTACAGCTCTGAGCATTGGCTCCTTACTATAGGTCACGTATTTGTATAGGTTGTTTTTCTCCATCTGAACACAGTCCTCTATGCTGATAAGACCTCTTCCACCCTCAGATCTCCTTAGGTAGAGTCTATCGACATCACTCCTCTTGTGGAACATGTTGTAGATAGTCAATAGCTTCCTAGTCTTCCTATCCATTTCTTTTTGTTCAGCAACATTCCATCTCAGAATTCCCGCACTGTACCTAATAATAGACACAGCTCGGGAATTTACTGCGCTTATGGCATTTCTGCTGTTCAGATGTGACTTCAATACGCTCCTTACTCTCCGAATGTATTCAGTTCTTAACAATTCCTTCATTTTTTTGTTCTTTATGCCATCAGCCTCCAGAACGCCCAAATACTTGTATCCTTCCTCAGAGTCAATTTCCTTTATCATCTCACCTGTTGGTATCTGGATCCCGTTACTTCTGCTCAACCTACCCCTCCTCATCACAATGACTCCACATTTACCAATACCAAACTGCATACATATATCACTGCTGAAAATACGGACAGTGTCAACAAGCACATCCAACTCCTTCTCACTTTTCCCGAAGAGCTTAAGATCGTCCATGAAGAGGAGGTGATTGATGGTAAGCTCTCCCCTTCCCAACTTGTATCCTGCTCTCACTTTTCGCAGCATAATGGTCAAGGGCATCAGGGCAAGGACAAACAACAGAGGGGACAGGCTATCTCCCTGGAAGATACCTCTCTTGATCTTCACGCTTCCCAAGGATACTCCAGTTGATGTCAACTCTGTCTCCCAGGACCCCATACTCCTGCCCAGCAACTGTCTGATGTTATCTGCCACCCTGAAGATCTCCAGGCTTTTGGTGATCCAGGAATGAGGCACCATGTCAAATGCCTTTCTGTAGTCTATCCATCCCATGGCAAGATCAGTGTGTCTCCTCCTGCAATTCCCCATTACCATCTTATCAATAAGCAACTGGTCCTTTGTACCACGTGACTTCTTTCGGCATCCTTTCTGTTCGTCCGGCAACAAGTTGTTTGTGTGGAGGTGATGGTAGATTTCCTCAGACACAATGCTCGTCAACAGTTTCCACATTACGGGCAGACATGTGATAGGTCTATAGTTGGCAACATCATTACCCTTGATTCGGTCTTTCATTATCAGAACTGTGGTACCTTTTGTCAACCACTCTGGCACCTCACCCGACACCAAGCAGTCATTGAACATGGCCGTCAGCTTCGGGTGGAGGGATGTTAAATGTTTAATCCAATACGCCTGCACACCATCTGGGCCTGGTGATTTCCAGTTGGTTAGTTTTTTGGCTTGCCCCTTAAGAGTTTCGACTGTGATACTCAAATCAGTCTGTTGCTGTGCCTGCTCACCGATCTCCCTCTGTACTGTCTCAATCCACCCTGCCTGGGCATTGTGTCTAACATCCTGCTCCCATATTCCTTTCCAGAATGTTTTAGCTTGTTCCGCCCCAGGGAGCAAGTCGTTGCCTCTTTCTTTCCCCTCAAGCTGTCCAAACAGCATCTTCTGGTTGTTGTCGAACATGCGGTTCTGTTTATACTGACTGACTCTGTTCTCGTATCGCCTGATTTTTTTAATTATTATTATTATTATTATTATTATTATTATTATTATTATTATTATTGTTATTAATGTATATGTGTGTGTATATATATATATATATATATATATATATATATATATATATATATATATATAAACATATATATATGTGTATATATCTATATGTAAGTGTGTATATATATATATTTCTTTTTTTTATTTTATTTTATTTTTTTATTATTTATTAATATTTTTTTTCTCCTCGTGCAATGGCCATACTCGATAACGAGGGGGCAGCCATCATCATGTATGTATGTATATGTACAGCCACCGGAAATAACATCTGTGAAATAAACAACTCTATCTATCTGCTTAGCTAGCTACCTCACCGTGAAACAAACAACCCTTATGCCACCAAAATAAAACGTCTACGCAGCGGCTAAACATCAAACGATTATTTTTGTATAAATAGAGTGGTTCCAAACACTTTCACCAATCGACTTTTGACAGAGTCAGCTCGCGTATCGTTGTTCCTCTCCTCTGCCACGCTTGTCACTCACACACGGCTTGTACCTGTGTATCGTCGCTTCAGGTATGAACATAAATAGCTGACCGAAACTACATCTCTCGCCTTGCTCGTCCTTTCAACTTCCTCCTTCGTATGTTCATCCTTACCGTATGTGACAACAGTCCTTTTAAGGGCTATCCTCAGATCCGATCAGACCGTATGAGATAAAAGTCCTTTTAAGGGCTATTCTCGGATCCGATCAGAAGTAGCGACCAAACCCACTAACCACGTCGTTACATATGTATGTATGTATGTATGTTGACTTATTCTTCTTTTTGGTAAATATCATCTTGGTTAAGAGAGTGGGACTGGCTTTGTGCTGTGCCTTTGCTCACTATAAAAGCTTCACGGCACAGGCATTGCTTTATAACTGGAGATCTCTCTGCACTTGTCGTCACATGGTACAATGGGCCCAGCACTATGTGTCAATAATTGTCACAAGTGTAGTGTTTGTACCAGAGTTTTCAAGTCGCTGGCTGGATTAGAAAGTCAAACTCGTTCAGCGCATCGGTAGGGGTTCTCCTATATGGTTATAAAGTAGTGGCCGTACTCGAAAACGAGTTGGCAGCCCCCATGTATGTATGTATGTATGTATGTATGTATGTATGTATGTATGTATGTATGTATGTATGTATGTATGTATGTATGTATGGATGAAAGCGAGTAGATTTGTTGTTAGGCTGTTCAATCATGATCGTAAAGTCACGAGTTCGATTCCAGGAGGTACTCTGTACACTTGAATTGTACATGTTATTGGTTTGCCATTCCTATATTTCTTATAATACCTAATCACTTAAATGGTTCGATAGCTTGTAAAAAAGGTTTGTTTACATCCAAGCTGTTCGCTAGAGCTGTCATATTTAGACGGAATCTGTGAACATTGTTTCTCTAGCTTCATGGTAATGCACACACACACACACACACACACACACACACACACACACACACACACACACACACACACACACACACACACACACACACACACACACACACACACACACACATAGATATATATATATATATTCGTAGAAAAATAGGAAGAACTCAACGCAAGGAGGCTGTTAAAACACCAAAATGCCGTCAATGGGAGCTTCGGGTAAAATTTACCTCGATGGAAAAAAATCAGCGGCTAAAGTGTGTTGGCTCACAGTAGTTATCGGAAGAAAATGGATGAGTGAAGATCACACAAATATTTAAATACACACATCAACTTTCAGACCGACCAGGGTTTTGAGGATTTCACTAAAACTAGAAGGTAAAATAGACGGCTCGTGTAACAGAGAAATAGATATTTCTGTTGATATGGTGTTTGTGTTAGGAACTAACATATTAGATAGACAAACAAGTCAGAGAGAGAGAGTGTCGTATGAGGGGAGCGGGAGAGAGAGAGGGGGAGAGAGAGTGACTGAGAGGGAGAGGGAGAGAGCGTAAGAGAGAGAGAGAGAGAGAGAGAGAGAGAGAGAGAGAGTGAGAGAGAACGGTTGAAAATATATAGTATTTTCTTAAGTACACATATCGGCTGAGTAGCCTCATATGCATACCGACCGAGTTACGGCTGGCCTTGCCGAATATTAAAAATAAAATTAAAATTTTATTTCTCACACTAACTCAATAGACTGGCACAGGTATACAGTCCTGATGAAGAGTAATGACCCAGAAACAAGTTGATTGTTCTTCAAAGCCAGTGTTGAACAAACAGGTGACGATCGGTCACTGGCACGGCACAGCTTCAAATCGGGCCGTTTATTTACAAACGAAGCGAACATTATATTTAATGTTCGATATAACCCATGCGTACATTGAAAAAGCTGAAATATCTGTGTACATGCGTATATGCATATGGGCGTGTCTGTGTATATGTGTATGTATATATGTGTGTGTATGTATATATATATATATATATATATATATATATATATATATATATATATATATATATATATACATGCTTATCAATATAAATATATGTACGTGTGCATACCTTCATTTATGTTATAGCTGTGCTTCGGCGAGAAATAAAATTCAAATTTTATACATATTTTATAGTATCTAGAATAAGGACGGGTTGGAAGAAGTTTAGGGAGTTGCTTCCTCTGCTGACAAAGAAGGGTTTCTCCCTGCGTACGAAAGACCGGTTATATGATGCTTGTGTGAGGTGCGCGATGCTGCATGGTAGTGAGACATGGGCAGCAACTGCAGAGGATATGCGACGGCTGGGGAGAAATGAGGCAAGCATGCTTCGTTGGATGTGCAATGACAGTGTACGTGAACGACCGAGCATGGGTGTGTTGAGAGAGAAACTGAAGAAGGATAAGTTGTAGTGTGCGAGAGAGAAGACTGCGATGGTATGGACATGTGATGCCCATTGAGGCTGACTGCTGGGTAAATAAGTGCCAATAAATGCCAGTTGAAGGAAGACGCAGTAGAGGAGGACCTCAGATCGCTGAGGTTTAGATGACGAAGGACCGTGACAAGTGGAAAGATGGTGTGCTGAATAGGACCCGTCCCACCCTTGCAAGCAGGGAAATGCGGACGTAAAATGATGATGTTGATGATGATGATGATGATATATATATAAATTTTCATGCATTACATTTTACATTGAAATGCAGAGTTTTTCTCCATAAATTATATCACTTATTTAAAATCAATCATCATTTTCTTACAAGAAAAAAAAAAAAAAGTGTGAAACGCAGCAAGACGCGGGTAATTCGTCTAGTATATATATATATATATATTTCGTTTCTGAATTTGTTTAGCAAGACTTTTTATCTGGAAACGTGTGTTGAAACCGATATTGTTATACTTTGAGGGGGGGGGGGGGGGTGTCACGTTGCCAATAAGAAACACACGCACCAGTTGTTTCACTTCAATTATTATAAATTTCCGGTTGGTTGGTTGGTTCCACAACCGGATGGTTGTTCATATATTGTCAAAGTTCTTTCGTCACATATTCTGTGACCTCTTCATTGACTAGGGATTCTTTTTTTTTGTTTTGTGCCTCTCCTTTGTTCTGTCCTACGCCATCTTGTTTCTGTGTGTGTTGTGTGCTTAGTTTGCGCATGTGTTACATCCGGGTGTCTGTGTGTGTTTTTATTTGTTTATTTATTTGTTTATTTACATGTTACTAGTTGGTTGTTTGTTCTATGTGTGTGTGTTTTCATTTTTCCTTAATTATAAGTTGTGATGTTGGTATTCTATTTAATTTTGGTTGGAGTTCATATTTATTTATTGCCTCTGTGATTTGTCTAAACATTGCGTTTTTTCTGTGTGTAGATTCTATTTTAACTCTATGTTCTCTAACTTGCCCTAACGTTCTATTTTAGCATGTTGGTGGAGTATTGATGAGTCTTTTCTATCTTGGAGTTCTCGCCAGTGTTCATTTAATCGTTCTCCTATGCTACGAGTTGTCTCACCTATGTATATTATGGCGTATCACAGAACAAATGAGAGGCACAAAATAAAGTAAAGAATCCCTAGTCACTGAAGAGGTCACAGAAGGTGTGACGAAAGAACTTTGACAATATATGAACAACTATCCGGTTGTGGAACCAACCAACCAACCAACCGGAAATTTATAATAAATTGAAGTGAAAGCAACTGACCCGTGTGTTTCTTATTGGCAACATGAGCCTCCCAAAGTATAACCATATATATACATACATATATATATATTGCTATACTTCCTCTACTACTACTGCCATTGATGTCAACAGCCAGGCAGAGAGTAAGAGGAGCCCACCGAACTGCTATTTTAGCCGCTACTACCACCACACAACAAAGGATGAAAGAAAGTAAAAGAGATAAACGAAAATGTGAACTTTTTATTGTCATGCAAACTATGTTCTCTAATATCCTCATCTAATTAATATACACCTTAACTTTATTATATAATTCTCATCAAACGTCCTGTAGCATGAAGGTGTCCAAATTTTTATCGACTGTAACGGTACTAAAATTGTTTTTAAAAAAAGTTTTTTTCCGTTTTACTATGGGAAAATTCTATTAGCATTTTCTAATGTTTTCTCATTTTCCTAATATATATATATAACCCGGCCGATTAACCCACTCGATATGCAAATTGGGCTACTCAGCCGTTAATATGCATAAGGTAAGTATATACGTTCAACAATCTGGCAGGAAGGTATACGTTGCTGACGTTAGATAATAGGCTTGAAACTAGTACAGCGTTCCTTTGTCAGTGTTGAACAAACGAGCAACGATGGTTTGTGGACACTACGGCTTAATACGGGATGTTTGTTTACAAACACACCGAGCATTATAATAAATGTTCAGTGAATCCATACGTACATATATATATGTGTGCATGTAGTTATATATATATACATACTACTGTACGTCTGTATACATATATGTATGTACGTGTACATACTTATATTTAAGTAACAGCCGCACTAAGAGTGGGAAATGAAATTTCGTTTCATTTTTCCCGTTTATATATATATATATATATATATATATATATATATGAATAAAGTTAGTCCTTCATCAGTGATCTTCCAACCATCATTGGTATTTCATCGCTTTAAAGACCATATACCTCCGGTTGGTGCGAGCAACGGCTAAAAAAAGTCGTTGGGACACGTAAATAAAGGGGACACGAGTGTAAACAAACAAAAATGGTTAAACAACGAAAAGTGAGGAAGAAGGAGTCAAGTCCCAAATTTCTATGAATTTAAATTCGGTGAAATCGTGAACGAGAGAGAATAAAGACCATCAAACCTGGTTGAAATGTGAGCAAGGAAGGAATTTCGCACAGGTCTAACGGGAGGAAGAAGGGGTCTAGTCGGTGAATTCGGTAAACATAAGTTCTGTGAAATCGTAGACGAGAGAGAGAAAAAATGCCGACCGGCCTGGCCAAGCGTGCGAAAGAAAAGAATTACGCACAGGTCAAACGGGAAGAAGGAGGAGAGGTAGTAACGGAGAATTAGTGAGTGAAGGGTGAGGAAGAGGCTAACAGAGAGAGTGACTGCTAGAGAGGGTAAAGATACAGAGAAAGAGGAAGCAGTAAGAACGAAAAAGATGGGTAACAGCAGGGGAAAAAATATGTGTAAATATGAGAATAAACGTGCTGCGGGGTTGCTAATGGGTTACATATGAATAAAGTTAGTCCTTCATCAGTGATCTTCCAACCATCATTGGTATTTCATCGCTTATAAGTATGTATACGTACATACATATATGTATTAGTAGCGGCTAAAATAGCAGTTCGGTGGGCTCCTGTTACTCTCTGCCTGGCTGTTGACATCAATGGCAGTAGTAGTAGAGGAAGAAGAACAAGAAGAAGAAGAATAAGTAGTAGTAGTAGTAGTAGTAGTAGTAGTAGTAGTAGTAGTAGTAGTATCAGTAGTAGTAGTAGTAGTAATAGTAGTAGTAGTAGTAGTAGTAGTAGTAGTAGTAGTAGTAGTAATAGTAGTAGTAGTAGTAAAGGAGGAAGGAAAAGCAGGAGAAGAAGGCGAAGAGGGTAAGGGTGAGGGAGAGGGAAGAGAGGGATTTTTCTTAAAGTGGTATGTCCTACTGATCCGGGATTTTATGATATCTCCTGATTTTTCTACTCCTTTAATCTTAAGGTTCATTTTTTTCTAAAGCTCTTCTAAAACGATACTCTAGATCGCCTCTAAGGGTAGCATCGACGATCATGACGCTCTGGTATTTTTGGCTGTCACCCCATGAGTTGGTCTTCCCTCTCTTTTTCTTAGTCCATTTTACGCTATTCCATGATTTGATCCTGTATAGTGGGCAAATCCTATTCACACCATTCACCATAATAGTTCTAGTTGTTGAAATGGCAATATGTTCCTGTAGAATATAATATCCTCTTTCATATTATTCTTTAGCCACATAAAAAATTTGCAAGTTTACGTTTTGACAATATTTTAAATATTTCATCAGCATAATCGTGATATACTCCTTTAAAACATATCTCTGTAAAATCAATTAAAAGAAGTTGAAAAGTGGTCTTTCCATTGCTGATACTATGTACCAGTCGCAAGTATTGGCAGAAAGTGGAATGTGAAATAAAATATTTTGCACAAGGACACAACACATCGCCTGGTCTAGGAATCGAACTCGCGACCTCACGATTGCAAATCCAATGTAAATATGTGGGGTTCACAATAAAAATTCAATAATATATGCATTACTATGTAAGGTATGAGGAAATAAATTGTAGTTACGTTATATAGCTGGAGCATATGTAATCGAAAAATCAAAATAGTTTTCTAAAGAAGAAACATTAAACAATAAATGTTACCAGATTATATCAATAATGATATAACAATGGTTATATTGCTAGATATTATGACAGCCGATATATTGTTTATGTATATTGTTATATATAAATTAATCAATATCTTAACTTTAGTCCAATGTTTATAGAAACGGCAGGTTTCTATTGAAAAATCATGCTAGTCTTGTGTGTTCTGTTTTGTACAAAGTGCTACTTTGTCAGTGTTGTACAGATCTGCTTAATTCTTTCCCGAAGATATAAACAGTTTATGGTATGTAGTTTTACATCATCTCTTATGTACCTCTGTTTCTCAACATTTTGGTCTTTATTTTGTCACTCTCTGTCTCTGAATATTTCATATGTGGTTTTCTGGCTAGTGTTGTAAAATGGAAAAACGATAGATTCCTCTGTAACATTAGCTAGTTAATGTTTTATGTATCCTTAATATGAATTTGGTATTAAACTGTCAGGGGATTATTAGTTCAGACTTTTAATTAAATGAGATAGAATATATGATGTAATGCAATCATATTTCTTAGAGGCTATTATGAAATGTCTGGTTAAATGGCTTATATATATATTTCCTTCACATCTTTTCAATAAATAGTGAGTGTAAGGTACTGTGTTTAATGAATCAGTGCAAGAATGAGATGATATATTTATGAAATCCAGTTATAAACAAATACGACATACGATTATGTAGCTGCTTTTAGCTTTATTATTTGTAGTATTACCACAGATAAAAACATAGTATAAAATACAAACACATATCAACACATATATACATACATATATATATACATATATATACACACACATACATACGCATCAACACCCATATATATATATACACACAGAAACACATATATATAGATATATATACATACATATACACACACATATACGTACACATACATACACATATATACACCCATACATACATATACACCCATATATACACACATACACACACATTTTATATATAATTTATACACATATATACACATACCATATATACATATATACTACATATATGCACACATACATATATATATATATATAAATATATATATATATATATATATGTATGTATGTGTGCATATATATATATATATTTATATATATATATTATTAGACCTTTGATTCTGTGGACCGTCACTGCCTGATGAAGAGCTTACAGGCTTATGGAATCCCCAAGAAGATAGTGGACCTGATATCACTGCTCATTACACCTGATGGGATGACAGAGTTCTTTGAGATACTGGCTGGAGTGCTCCAGGGAGATACATTGGCTCCCTACCTTTTTATCATCGTAGTGAACTATTGTATGCGCCTTGCACTGGAGAAACACCAGGACTCTGGCTTTACTGTAGCACCGGCTCAGAGCAGGAGAGTTAAGGCGAAAAAGGTATCAGGTGCTGAATTTGCCGACGACATAGCTTTGGTGACAAATACAGTGAAGGAGGCAGAGGATTTGAGACTGTGTCGATGAGTGTGGGGCTGAGAATGAATGAGACTAAAACAAAACATCTGGTAGAGAATGTTGAGAAGCCAGAGGGGATCACTAATGTAGGCGGGAAGCCGCTAGAATTGGTTGAGGACTTCCTGTATTTGGGAGCAAAGATTGGGAATACGGAAGATGATGTGGTTGAGAGGAAGAGCAAAGCCTTGGAGGCGTGCCACAGCTTGAGATCGGTGTGCAAGTCGGACCTTCGTAAAGACCTGAAAAATCGCCTCTTCATTGCTGTAGTGGAGTCTGTGCTGCTGTACGGGTCTGAGACTTGGATACTGACCAACAAACTCACTCAGATAGTGTATGGGTGCTACACGAGGATGCTGAAGATGGCTCTGAACATTAATCAGTATACACTGAGGATGAAAAACTCAGAGCTGTATCGGAGCCTCCCAAAAGTCAGCTCAAAAGTGACACAGAAGAGACTGATGTTAGCTGGACATGCTCACCGACATCCAGAGTTGACATTGCACTCAGTGCTCCTGTGGGAGCCCCTGCATGGACACACTGGAAGAGGAAGACCAATGTTAACGTATGTTGATGCCCTAAGGACAGACACTGGTCTGTTGGAGACGCAGGACATGGCAGTGATAATGAGGGACAGAGACCGCTGGAGAGAACTCGTCCATGGATCTCGGGAATTTTACCCGCCCTATTCAAAATATTAATAAATGAAGACATTCACATAATCAAAATATATGTTTTATTATATATATTTCGAAGGTACTGTGCTGTTTTTTCAGTACTTCCTTGTCAGATAAAATATATGAATTGATGTATGACATACCTCAATTGTCTTGATGGTTCAATTCCAGTATTGGCAGTGATTTATTACAACAAATCTCAACATTTATATACCACAAATAATAACATAATAATCTTAAATATGATGAAGAAGAGGATGTGGAGCGAGATAGAAGTATAAGGAGGGGGTGAGTATGAGAAAATGCAAGAAGAAATAAATAAACTCATACATATATAAATATTTAAATACGTAAATAAACATGTTAGGGAAGAAAAGGAGAGAGAGAGGTAGATAGATAGAAGAGAAGAAAGAAGAGAAGAGAGAAGAAGGAGAGAGAGAGAGAGAGAGAGAGAGAGAGAGAGAGAGAGAGAGAGAGATAGAAGAGAGAAGAAGAAAGACGTAACTGCAAAAAGGAAAGAAAGAAAGAACGAATGAAGGAAGAAAGGGACATGATGCGTGACCGTTGTTTTCAAATATTAAGTCAAATAGAAGCTACCAATTAAATACCATGAAATTTGTTTAATATCTTTTGTATTTGGTTATGTTTAAGCTAATTATGCTAATATATTATATCAAAATTAAACAATATAAAATATTTTCTATAATAATCAAAAGCATAGTTTAATTAATATATTTATTAAATATTTTGTTACAAAATTTTAAAACATTTTTATCTATAAAGCAAGTTTAAATACATATTAAATATGTATAAGGATATTTACTAATACTTATGCGCATATCACCATAAGTATATGCATTTTATATAATGTTAAGAATTATTATCTGAATTATTCTATTTTCATTATAAAAACAGTTCAATTCATTACTTACAGGATTAATAAGTAGTTATATTTACTCTTAAAAGTATTATTATTTTGATTTTACTTTTGTAACTATATCTTAATATATGTAGTTTGCCTTTAAGGATTTTTCGTAAATTGTATAAATCATGCTAAATATACATTATTAATCCATTTGGATAGAACGAAAATTATTTACGAAGAATGTAAACACAGGAAGATAACCCGTACAACTTATGTTATCATTTATATTATCTAAGTGCTTTGAAAGCCAAAAGATATTTCAAACCGCGAATTCAGAAATTTCTAGTTATACAATGACCATTCTAAATTCGAACTTAGGATACTGAGTCAAATCATGAGATTAATTTACTATATAAAAACGATATACAATTTTTAAGGTAAGGCAAAACATTATATATATAATAATAATAATAATAATAATATTTCAAGAATTATTAATAATAGTCAATATTTTTTTCTTCTTAGTCAGTATTTTTTTCTAAATTTGTTATATGCTTGAAATGTCTTTCCAGACTTATGTAGACAAGTTCCAAATAATTCATTTTTTATAATTAATTAAATTACCATAATTGGTAATTATTAATAGAGTTTCTAAATTGCAAAGATTGCAGTTTAGTGAAATGGAAGCGTCCCGATAGGAGGCTTACTACAAGAAATTAAGTATTTAATATTTTTCTCTTTTATAGACCATATTAATTGTAATAATGAAGTAGAACATTTTTTATCTGGATTTGAGAAAGAATGTTTATGATTGGAAAAGCGAAACTTAAAGTTCGATGAAGTGGCACCTATGTAGTTATAAGTATTATTATTATTTGTCTTAATGGTACATTTATATACTAAATTCTTATCAAGGCAATTATTTGGAAAGGGCATTCAGATTTCCTTCTACAGTTACAGTTCAATTCCCTGTTATTTCTATAACCTAAACTATTCGTATTATCATTATTATTTCTAGGTGTTCTACTATTATTCGTATTTAAACTATTGTTATTGTTATTCACGTTAACTAATGTATTATTATTAATATTATTGTTATTATCGCTAATTATATGCTGGTTCAAATTAAGAATTTTGCTATTAATTTTTGCAATATTTTGAGCAATATTAATGTTGAATATGAGAGTTTAACTGTGTGTCTATTAAAGATAGAGTAATACTTATGTGATCTAGGGAAACATTTATCCAAGGCTTTAAAAAATAAATGTGCTAAAGGTGTTTTAATAGCTAAAGATGCTGGTGGGGCATAACACATTATAGATCTAGTCCTAATTCTTTTCCCCGATTTATTCCTCAAGTTGTTATTTTTACAGTCAGTTTTATTTTAATTATTATTATTATGAATATTGTGTTTATAATTAATATTATTTCTTTCTACATATTCAATATATTTTTGCCTATCCGATCGAGTCCAAAAATCATTATTAAAGTCAATCAAGGTTCGCCTTGCCGTTAAAATAATATTAAATTCGTCACTAGATAGATTCGTGTGTTTATATGCATATGAAAGCGCCTTATTTAAAAGACTAGGAGTTATTGAGGAGTAATAACTCGCTATGTCCATTTGAATGAATTTATGATTTATCTTATTTTCGATATTATTGAACCAATCTATGACTTCAGTAGTGCCCTTCCATAAGTTAAGCCTTGACTTCAATTTTAACGTTGGCAAAATCCTATCTATTATCTTTTTACTAATTATTCCAAGGTCTGATTTGGAAGGTTCAATAAGTCTAATAGGTAAGTCCTCTTCGAAATTTCTTTTATGGTCTTTAAAATTTATACGTGGTTGCCTTGGTATGAAAGATTCGGTCTTCGGTTCTATTCCGAGATTGGTGATAATTTCAAAAGCATCATTATTGATATCCAATAGATCCTCACTCGGGGCTTTTCTGTAATTTTTTCTCAATTCTTTTAAAATTAAGTCCTTATATTTTGTTTTTACTATCCCATATAGGTTGTGGGTTTTGTCTGAATTCACTAATATTTTATTTACTTTTTTTATGTCATTAATTTTTTCTCAATGACCTCTATATATATATGTGTTTTTCTTAAATTTTATATTCCTTAATATATTAAAAATTTCGTTTTCGAAATTTTCCAAGAGTTTGTTGTACGGAGGATTTTTCCTAGATTTAAACATATCTCGAAATTATGGTTGGTGTTTTTCTTATTTGTTTCTTTATTCTTTTCAAAATGAAAAGCACGCCACCGCAGTCTTCTTATGAAGGAGTTAGTTTGTCCAATAAGTTTTCTCGTGTATTCTTCTTTAGATGGTAAAGGTATATCTTTGAGAGATGTAGAAACCCTAAAGAATTACATCATTTATTAATTAATAATCTATTGCAGAAGAAGCGCTCTACCTTCTGGGAGCTAAATATGACCAAAGATTAATAGGGTTCATTGATTACTCAATGAATATAGTTTTACAATAGATTAAAAACACTCTACAAAGAAGTTTTCTGGAGTTATTAATATTATTCAAAATATTAATAAATGAAGACATTCACATAATCAAAATATATGTTTTATTAAATATATTTCGAAGGTACTGTGCTGTGTTTTCAGTACGTCCTCGTCAGATAAAATACATGAATTGATGTATGAGATACCTCAACTGTCTTGGTGGTTCAATTCCAGTATTGGCAGTGATTTATTACAACAAATCTCAACTTTTATATACCACAAATAATAACATGATAAACTTAAATATGATGAAGAAGAGGATGTGGAGCGAGATATAAGTATAAGGAGGGGGTGAGTATGAGAAAATGCAAGAAGAAATAAATAAACACATACATATATAAATATTTAAATGCGTAAATAAACGTATTAGGGAAGAAAAAGAGAGAGAGAGGTAGATAGATAGAAGAGAAGAAAGAAGAGAGAAGAAAGAATAGAAGAGAGAAGAAGGAGAGAGAGAGAGAGAGAGAGAGAGAGAGAGAGAGAGAGAGAGAGAGAGAGATAGAAGAGAGAAGAAGAAAGACGCAAATGCAAAAAAGAAAGAAAGAAAGAAAGAAAGAGACATGATGCGTGACCGTTATTTTCAAATATTAAGTCAAATAGAAGCTACCAATTAAATACCATGAAATTTTTTTAATATCTTTTGTATTTGGTTATGTTTAAGCTAATTATACTAATATATTATATCAAAATTAAACAATATATAATATTTTCTATAATAATCAGAAGCATAGTTTAATTAATATATTTATTAAATATTTTGTTACAAAATTTTAAAACATTTTTATCTATAAAGCAAGTTTAAATACATATTAAATATGTATAGATAGATATGTATAGATAGATATGTGTATATATATGTATGTGTGTGTATATATGTATGTGTGGATATGTGTATAATATATTTATATGTATATATATGTAGTATATATATATGTATATGTAAAAAATATATATATATATGTAGGAGGTATAAAATGTGTTTATATGGAATATATATGTGTATGTATGTGTATATAAAATGTGTGGAGAATATATATGTGTATATATATGTATATGTACGTGCGTGTATATATATATATATATATATATATATATATATATATATATATATATATATATATATATTTGTGTATATGGGATATATATATATATATAGAGAGAGAGAGATTGGTGAACGGAAAAGAAAATGCTGACAAATTGTTCACAGTGAAAAATACTTTAATTAGGAATAAGTGAAAATTAGTAATAGTATTGGTTAGTATTCAGTTTTGGTTCTAAGTTTTACCGGTTGCTCATTTCTAATACTTTTCAAAACTAATTTTGAGATAGAGCGCCCGTGATGTTTACTCTAATCTGATTAGTTTTGGAAATTCTACCTGTTTTATGTGAAAAAAGTGGCTCCAGATGTATTAAAAAATTCTTGTGGTCAAAACAATTTTGACCACACACATACACACACTTCTCCGTATAAGACAAGAGCTGAAAAATATCTTTTAACATGTTAAAATATCCCCCACACACTTACAGACACATTCCTACTGACCATCCCTCTACCACGAATTACTCTGCTACACACACACACACACACACACACTTGTCTTAATAGGCATTTGAACTGTCAACAGGCTGCGGTTCGCACCCACATCCCTGCTGACCATTATCACAACAACGAACCTCTTTACTACTACTACACACACACACACACACACATATTTGTTTTGAAAGACTTATTTTTCAGTGACTTCTCAATCAGCCGACACAAACCTACATTTGGCGCAAAATCAATTTTGAACATTCACATGACCTCTACCGACCAATCAAAATTGTTTTGACCACAAGAATTTTTGCAACACGAATTGGCGCGAAACTTATTTTAATACATCTGGAGCCACTTTTTTCACATAAAACAGGTAGAATTTCCAAAACTAATCAGATCAGAGCAAACACCACAGGCGCTCTATCACAAAATTATTTTTGAAAAGCATTAGAAATGCGCAACCGGTAAAACTTAAAACCAAAACTGAATACTAACCAATACTATTGCTAATTTTCACTTATTCCTAATTAAAGTATTTTTCACTGTGAACAATTTGTCAGCATTTTCTTTTCCGTTTACCAATATATCATAACTCGTGTGTTACACCTCTATTCTTTTAAATATATATATATATATATATATATATATATATATATATATATATATATATATATATGTGTGTGTGTGTGTGTATATATGGTACATATGTGGGAGATATATATGTATGTAGAAAAAATATATGTGTGTATATGTGGTGTATATATATACATATGTGTGTATGTGTTTGAAATATATGTATATGTATGTATAGGATATATATATATATGTATGTGTATGTATGTGTGTGTGTGTGTACGTATATATGTATATGTATGTATGTATGTAGAAAATATATATTTGTATGTATGTGAGATATATATATATATGTATATATGCGTATGTATAATAAGATATGTATAATATATATGTATGTTTAGTGTGTATGTGTATGTGTGTATCAGATATATATATATATATATGTATTTGTGTATATATAAATATATATACACGTACTCCTCGTTTAACGAACGTGTTACGTTCCAATGACCCGTTCGTTAACCGAAATGATCGTTAAACGAGTGACTTTCTGCCGACATTTGGCATATAGGCCTGTAGAGTACAGCATATATTCTTGATTTTTTTTCTTTATTTCGATTAATAGTTTTTAACTTAAAATCATATACACAAAACTATAGCTTTTCTTTATAAAGTATATTACTGTACAGTAGTCTTATTTTTTGTTTTAGCTGTGGATTTCAAGGTTTTCAAAGCTAGGCTAGGCTACCTTATTGACACCAAATAGCTTCTCTCTTTAACACTCGGCAATATATTTTTCATGTTATCTTTTTATTTTCTCTCTTGTATGATAAGCTATTTGCACAATACACATCATATTACAGTACTACAGATATTTGGTATGTATGTGGGGTTGGAGTCGGAGTTTTACCCAGAAAGCTCAGCATAGATGACTGTTTTGTTTGCTTTTTTTTCTCATCATAAATTTCACGATAGCAACGTGGTCCATTTTCCAAATGTCTTTGAAATTTTGCCAAGCGTTCAATGTTAGGATCCATTGCCTCCAATCCTGACATCGCCTTACTTTTATGCGTGCCCCCAAGCCCTTAACAGTGAACATTTTCTGTTCCTCATCTGGTTGTTCTGCTGCTTCTTCCAACTCTTCTCTATGTCGCTGTTCTTCCACCTCTATTAAATCTTCGTCAGTCAACTCTCCTTCAACAAAGTTCACTAAATTTTCCACATCTTGCGCATCCACTTCCAACCGCAACTTTTGAGCAAGACCAACTATTTTATTACGTATCACTTCAAAATCTGAATTTTTATCAAAACCTTCAAAATTATTAACAAACATTTTCAAGCACTTTTTCCAGACAACTTTCATACATTTTCCACTCACGTCCCCCCAAGGTCGGTCGATGTTCTTGATGCAGTTGACAATATTAAAATCTTTCCAAAATTCACGAAGATCCATTACATCATCCTCCGTTGCTGTTACTGCCTGTGCAAAAGTAGTTCGCAAATGATACGCCTTGAAAGTAGATATCACCCCTGGTCCATTGGTTGAAGAATTGACGTCGTATTTTGGGGCAGATACACTACTTTAACATTAGGATGCAGGTCATCAATATGTTGTATAAAATATATATAAAATGTGTGTGCATATATGGGTTTATATGTATGTGTGTGTGTATATATGTGTATGTATGTGTTCGTATATGTTTGTGTATATGTATATATATATATATATATATACATATATATGTGTGTGTGTGTATATATATATATATATATATGGGTGTGTATGCGTATGAATGTGTGTGTATATATATGTATATATGTGTTGGTATGTGTTTGTATGTAGTATATATGGACTGTAGATACATTTACATATAGGGAAGTGAATATATGAGCCACCATGTCCCCCCCCCCCTCCACCGCACTTCCTCTCCCAGAGCAATATCAACAACACATCTTTGACAAATATTCCCAAACTATCCATCTTTTTTCTTTTTCCTGTCATCCCATTCTTATCAAGAGACAGGTATCTTACACCTCATTAAAACCCAGACACGCACCTAAATTCATCTGTGATATAGAAATTTGTAGAAGATATTCTTTATGGATTTGGAAAGTTGAATCAGCTATGCCATTATAAACTCATCAAAGGTCAGCTAATGAAATAAAACCAGCAGGAGAGTAGGTTTACGACCACCTTCTCAAACACCCTTATCTTACAACCTCACCATTTTCTGGGTGTATATATAGTTGTGCGTGTATATGTGCGTGTGTATGTACGCGTGTGTGTGTATGTATGTATGTATGTATACTTTAATTCCTCCGGACCTTCATCATCATCAACACTCATTAACACCACACGCCACACCCTAGACACATCCAAATCTCTCTTATATATATAGTCACACATTTCAACACAACCTGATCTCAGTTTGACAATCACCACAGATAGACGAATGCGAGAAAGTACTCCAAGTTAACCAGGAATCTTTAAAATTCTTCCCACCGAAATTAACAACGAACTTACTGGATCTACTAACTCTTAACATTATAATATTATATTTTGTTTAAATCATAAAAGGTTAACTTTGCCTTTCATCCTTACGGGGTCGATAAAATAAAGTACCAGTAATACACTGGTGAATTTGCTGGCCTTGTGCCAAAAGTAGAAACAATTATATTATAACATTAAATCATAAAATGTTTTAACACTACAAGTGAAGTCATTCTTTTCCCTTTTATTCAAATATACCTAACTGTACCAAGGATCGCACACATTTTCCAATATATATATATATGCCTCTTTTCGTCTACTCTCACCGACGTTAGACTTGTTTTTCTTCGCTCTCCCTATCTCGCCGTCAACAAGACCTCGGACATATGTTCAGCCGTTGGTTTGACTTCTTTCTCTCTCTCACTCCTTGTTACTTACATACATGTGCTTCCCCTCGCGTCCCCCTTTTATCGGTATGTTCTCTGCTTCTTTTTCTTTTATTCTTTGTCTGGGTTTTTTCTCTCTCCTTTATTCCTTCCCCAATAACTTTCAAAAGTTATTGACGCACTGGAGATAGACATATTGTTTAATGCGTTGAAATGTCGATGACCTCCAGCAGAAAAGTGAAGAGAATCAATTATTAATATTAGAAAAACTCAGATTACATATATATATATATAATAATATATGTAGAATAAACACAGTGAATTCTGTGTCTAAAATTACGAGGGTAGAGAATACCACAAATGTTTTATATATTTAACCTGAATCTTACGTAAGATTCAGGTTAAATATATAAAGCAAATGTTGTATTCACTAGGTCAGCAAATACCCATTACATTACTGGTACTTTATTTTATCGACCTCGTAAGGATGAAAGGCAGAGTTAACCTCGTCGGGATTTGAACTCGGATCGTAAAGGGACGTAACTATGCTGGAAAGCATGTCCGACCCTATACCGATACTGCCAATTCACAATAACATTCGATTCGTTTGCAATTGTCCATTTTATTTGCTTTCCTTTTATTTCTAAATACACTTTCTCTCTCTCTCTCTCTCTCTCTCTCTCTCTCTCTCTCTCTCTCTCTCTCTCTCTCTCTCTATATATATATATATATATAATATATATATATATATATATATATATATATATATATATATATATATATATATATATATATATATATATATATATATATATATATATATATATATATATATATATGCGAGAAAAACCACAAACCCTCCATCTCAATTCTACTTTTGAAAAGCACAAGAACTGCGAAACCGGTAAAGGAACTAAATAAATATTTTAAAAAAGAATCCAGTTGCATTTTCGATTTCATCTTTTTTCCTTATATATATATATATCCAGGAAAAACTTGAACTGTTAAGATCTTCTTCCTGGAGATGTCAATATTTATAAAACAAACTTTGTATTTTATCTGATGAGTGCGTACCAAAGTTTTGTTACCCTTGAAATATATATAATGGAATAAATATGGTTTTATAAATATAGTTACCATTTATTTAATATCATTGTATATATATATATATATATATATATATATATATATATATATATATAAATGTAATCTGAGTTTTTCTAATATTCATAAAACATTCGATTCGTTTGGAATTGTGCAAACGAATTGTTTCTTCTAAATTTTTATTAATTTTTTACTGTGACCTGTTATTCCTTTTCGCCTACTTTCGCCGAGGTTAGACTTCATTTACTTCGCTCTCACTATCTCGCCGTCAATAAGACTTCGGACATATGTTCAGCCGCTGGTTTGACTCCTTTCTCTCTCTCTCTCTCTCTCTCTCTCTCTCTCTCTCTCTCTCTCTCTCTCTCTCTCTCTCTCTCTCTCTCTCTCTGTGTGTTGCTTACATACATGTGCTTCTCCCCGTGTTCCCCTTTATTGATATGTTCTCTGCGTTTTCTTTTCTTTTTTCCTATCCGTTTAATTTTTCTCTCTCTTCTTTTTCGCTTCCCCAATAACTTTCAAGAGAATTTGACGCACTGGAGATAGACATATTGTCTATTATGCGTTGAAATGTCGGTGACCTCCAACAGACAATATATATATATATATATACAAATAAAATACAGAGTCACTAACTCATATGGATATTCTGCAATTAACAGCTCAAAATATATATTTGACTTTGCCTTTCATCCTTACGGGGTCGATAAAATAAAGTACCAGTAATGCACTGGGTAATTGTTGGCCTTGTGCTTAAAGTAGAAACAATTATATAATAATATCGACCCCGTAAGGATGAAAGGCAAAGTTAATCCCGCCGAGGTTAACTTTGCGTTTCATCCTTACGGGGTCGATAAAATAAAGTACCAGTAATGTACTGGGTATTTGCTGGCCTTGTGCCTAAAGTAGAAACAATTATATAATATGTAGAAATAAACACAGTGAATTCTGTGTCTAAAATTACGAGGGTAGAGAATACCACAATTGTTTTATATATTTAACCTGAATCATACGTAAGATATAAAACATTGTTCATAAGATATAAACATTTTTCATATACAGACCGTATCAATAACTATTTCATCTGTCGGACAGATTAGAGATTTAATCTGTTTCGCCATGAAAATTGTGTTTATAACAGATAATCCGTAGGCTTTCCTCAGCTAGAGATGGGATCAAATGAAACAAAACACATGTAACTACAATTCACAGGAGTGAATATCACACCTCGTGCATTGGGCGTTATACGTGGTGTGAGTGGATATGCTAGAAATAATAGCCTCATTACACTCAACTTATAAGCTCACCTTGTTAGGGAGCCGAAATACAAATAAAATACAGAGTTACTAACTCATATTGATACCCTGAAATTAACAAGCTCAAAGTATAAATACTGAGCATTATATAATAATATATGTAGAAATAAACACAGTGAATTCTGTGTCTAAAATTACGAGGGTAGAGAATACAACATTTGCTTTATATATTTAACCTGAATCTTACGTAAGATTCAGGTTAAATATATAAAACATTTGTGGTATTCTCTACCCTCGTAATTTTAGACACAGAATTCACTGTGTTTATTTCTACATATATTATTATATATATATATATGTAATCTGAGTTTTTCTAATATTAATAATTGATTCTACTTTTGGCACTAGGTCAGCAAATACCCATTACATTACTGGTACTTTATTTTATCGACCTCGTAAGGATGAAAGGCAAAGTTAACCTCGTCGGGATTTGAACTCGGATCGTAAAGGGACGTAACTATGCTGGAAAGCATGTCCGACCCTATACCGATACTGCCAATTCACAATAACATTCGATTCGTTTGCAATTGTACAAACAAGCCTCATTATTAAGCCATGTCAGTAGAATGAACCCTTCATTCTTGCCCATGTGTTGGCATGATTTAATACATAAATGGCTTCTACAAGACTAGAACTGTTTAATTCGGAGGAAAGCTGACTGTCAATGTAATATGATGGCATTTATACATTTTGTGGTGGTAGGGGAGGGTGGTGATTGGGATAGGTGGAGGGTCATTGGCTGATGGATTTAAAGAAAGGGGATTCTTTGAAAAAACTATATTTAGAGAAAAATACATACTGATACAAAAACAAAGTTATATTCACGGTAAGTACCTATAGACAAACACTTACACACTGACAGACACTCGTTATTTTCAAGGTTCATTTATTCTAGGGAAACAAAGGATTTTCATTGAGTGGCAATATTAACATGCTCTGCTAAAGGATGGTGAGGTCTGCAAAAATTGTCAGAAGTCTACAATCAGCCCCCCCCCCCCCGCCCTCAAACACACGTATATATATATTTTTTTTCAAGGTTCAATTATGCTAAGCAGACTAAAGAATTTTTTGTAAGTGGCTGCATTAACATGCTGTGTTAAAGTTTACAAAATGGTCAGTTCTTTACACTCACACACAACCACACACGCGCGCAGGCACACACTCACGCACACACACATACACACACATATGTGTACATATACATACACACATATCTATAAATACCCACATATATACATATGTATATACATATATACATATATACACATAAACAAATATACATATACACACACATATGTATATATATATACACACAGACACACATATATATATATACACACACATATATACATTCATACATACATACACACAGACACACACAGACATATATATATATATATACATATATACATATATATATACATATATATATTTATTAAAATAACAGATTAAAGTTTAAGCAAAGAATCGCTGCTTTCACCCTTAACGGGATCTTCTGAAACAAACAAAGTCAATCTATAAACGCAGAAGTGGATATTTCAAAAAACGTTGCAACCGGAGGAAGACAGGAAGACGAGACTTTGGTTCGTGGAAACGTTCGCTGGCAAAGAACGGGAAAAAACGAATAATACGTCATTAATAGGAGCGGTGAAAAACAATTACGCGCAAAGACAGAACCACGTTTATGGTATAAAAGAGGTCGTAGACTAATGTTCTCTTAGGTGGTGCATAGAGACGTTCTCTGGCAATGAACGAAAAAACGAAGATAATAAGTCATATGTGGTGCGTGCAGAACAATAGCACGCAAAGACAAAACCACGTAAATGGTATAGCAGAATTTGTAGACTAAAATTCTAACTAGGAGACCAAATGAATCTCCGCTACAGAGTTAAGAACAAAGTAAATAAATACAATACAGAAGTAATAGAAACAAATAAATACATACACGCAAACAGATACGTACATAGACAAGCATACGCAAAACCTTACCATAGGTATACAAAACCACGCACATATAAATATGTGTGTGTGTCTATGCTTGTTACAAATAAATAAATAAATATATAAACGTATATAAGTAAATAAATACGTATATAACAAGCGCACAGATTATACCTACAAATAAATACACGAATGTTCGGAGACGTAAGTCAACTAAAATAAGAAGTACACATATACACACACCCACCATACGTACGAACCTGCATACTCACGCAGACGCAAAACTCCCGTATACACATAGCGAAACCCTAAATACCAGAATATGTAAAAATTATACGCCATAACAGTCACATATACGTACGAAAAGGTATACATACCTTCACAAAACATACGGGTAATATATACTTACCTATGCAAATAAGTAAAGGAATAAACAAAACATATACTTAGCTCCCACATCAGGACGTAAAATATCCACGTATAGATCGTGCTATCCGTTAGGGTCTTGGAATATATGTCTCATGATAATAAACAACAACAACTAACACTATTAATACCACCATCTATGCTATAAACCATACCACTATCAACACCACCACGAAACCCAGACAACAATCAATACTGAAACCAAACTACAACATTTCCACCACCAACATCCCCACTAACACCACATTCCTATTAGTACTACTACAAACACTGCCACTAACACCCTACTACTACCAACATCAGCACCATCACTAATGCCACGTTACACCGCTGCCAGCAACACATCACCTCTAGCACCACTACCAATACCATCACCAAAACCACAACTAAAACCACACATATTCGTACCACTACCACCACCAACATCATCACTAACACCTCACCCTTGTTAGCATCACTACTATTTGACCAACACAACCACAAACACCACACCCCTATTAACATCACTACCTCCACCAACAGACCAGCACTAACACCACATACTTATTAGCACCACAACCATTTGACCGGGTGACATGAGAGTGGAGGAGGGTGGGACTGATCTCAGATAAAGTACAGTGATGGTCAGAATAGTTACTAGAGAGTAATGGAGTAGTGTGGCATGAATAGGTCAGATCACGTTTACATTCTACTATTAATAGACAAGTGTCCTCCAGTACGGCATGCTGCCAATCCTTGTTGTTCTTTAATATCTTTGTCATGAGATTTAGTTTCCTAAGTTCAGTCTCCACTTCTTCATTCCTTCTCTTACAGTATCTACCTTTTGCATGAGTCCCATTCACTGATATTTCTCCGTATTTCTTTATACAGTTGCTATCCTCCATATGCATCACATACTCATACCATTGCAGGCTTCTCTCTTTCACACTACATCGGTTTCCTCTTATGCCTAGTTTTTCTCACAGTTCACGTATGCTGCATTGTTCATGCACACTAACATTGAACATCAACCAGAGCATACTCGCTTCATTTCTTTCCAGCCATCACAGATCTTGTACAGTCAAGGCATTGCAGTTCATATGCGGATATCATCTATTTTACCCCTACCTAGCATAATGCCAAACTGTATTTTATCTAGCTTCAATATGTTCCTAATTAATTGTACTATAACTCTTGATAATTTTCATGAGCTATTCCTTCAACTTGATACCTATGTAGTTACCGCTGATTAGAACATCTACTTTATCCTTGTAGCAGTTACAACCATTGGGTGAGAAAAAGACATGTTGTATAGTATAGTCTTGTACTGGCTTAAAATAAGTTACAGGAATAAACACATACCTTGTGTCAAATCTGTTCTTGTCATTTTGTTTGAATACACAATTTCTGGATATTTAAGAGGGTCTTTCAAGCAAGGATTAAACTTTTGATAAACCATCATCCATCCAATAGAATCATTACAATTGTTCCTTTTGTGTGAAATGTGGAATCTTACACTCCTGAAATACACACGTACAAACGTATATATATATATATATATATATATATATATATATAAAAATTAAAGTTTAAACAAAGAATCGCCGCTTTCACCCTTAACGGGATCTTCTGAAATTTATCATTTATTATTAGTTTTCAAATTTATTATTATTACTATATATATATATATATATATATATATATATATATATATATATATATTGATATATTGATATATAAGAAAGTAAGTCCATAGAATCATTTGATCAAATATATACAGTATTTATCCTCCCAATCACCATAATTAACCACACAAAATCAATTAAACGAGGCTATAAGTTTAAAATGTACCTATGAAGAAACACTAGATAAATAAATGATAGCTATTTTATCCGCGATCAACAGCCACAGAAAATGTACCCAGTATTTCTAATAGCCCGTAGAAATTGATTAGACATATAGCCAACCATACACAATTAGGTACAAAATCAAAGTTAGAAGAAAAAATGTACAAAAACATACCAAAATTATGTTTCTACCCCATCAGGTTTCATTCGCTTTTTGGAAATATCCGATCATGGATAAATTCACGAGTTTCGAAATCATCAGGAAACAAACTCAATTGGACAACGATTTTTCTTAAATGATCCCCGCCAGAAACGAATTCAAAATGGCTAAGAATTGTCACATGGCCAGTGGTCAAGTCAGAAAGCTGATTGGGAGAAGAAATACTGAATATATTTTATCAAATGATTCTATGGACTTACTTTCTTATATACTGCTCTGATTGTTGATTATTTAATTAATTAATTCATCATTGAGCCACACCGTGAATATATATATATATATATATATATATATATATATATATATATGGCTCCGTCTAGTTTATGTATAGGTAAACCTATATATTTTATATACTCCCGTATGGTTGAGTAACAACACTTTAGGCAGTATTCGGCTGCGCTTTATAGCAACCAGCCTACTCGCCGTCAGGCACCAATCACATGCATGTATATGTATGTATGTATACACTAAGTATGTATGTATGTATACACATGTAGTTAGTACTAACTGTAATTGTAGGAATCGGGTTGATTGCCCCCTACCCGAGAAATGCCTCTCTAGTAACATTGTCTACAAATGTAAGGTTGTAACACCCACGTCCCATAGGGCCTACATAGGGTTAACTGCAAATAGATTCAAGCAGCGTCTTTACACGAATACCTATTCTTTTCGTTACCCTCTAAGAAGGAATATGACGTCACTTTCAGCTTATATCTGGAGTCTAAAAGACAACCACACCCAATAGAAGTTACACTGGGAGATCCTAGCTAGGGCTAGATCGTATAACGGAAATAAAAGGCCATGTGACCTCTGCAACGCTGAGGCCCTGGAAAAATACTCAAAGCCACAGACCACATCTTAAACAAAAAATCTGAGGCAATTTCGGCTTGTAAACATAAATTGCACAAAACTTTCTTGTATTACAGCCGCACTTTATATCCTAACGGATAGTACGATTTATACGTGGATATTTTACGTCTAGATGTGGGATCTAAGTATATGTTTTGTTTATACCATTACTTATTTGCATAGGTAAGTATATATTACCCGTATGTTTTGTGAAGGTACGTATACCTTCTCGTACGTATATTTGATTGTTTATGTTATGGCGTATAATTTTATATATTCTGGTACATATGGTTTGGCTATGTGTATACGGGAGTTTTGCGTCTGTGTGAGTATGCAGGTTCGTACGTATGTAGGTGTGTGTATATGTGTACTTCATGTTTTGGTTGACTTACGTCTCCGAACATTCGTGTATTTACATGTAGGTATGTGTGTGCGCTTGTTATATACGTATTTATTTATTTATATACGTTTATATAATTATTTATTTATTTGTATACACGCATAGACACACACACATATTTATATGTGCGTGGTTTTGTATACCTATGGTAAGTGTTTTGCGTATGCTTGTGTATGTACGTATTTGTCTGCGTGTATGTATTTATTTATTTCTATTACTTCTGTATTGTATTTATTTACTTTATTCTTAACTCTGTAGCGGAGATTCATTCGGTCTCCTAGTTAGAATTTTAGTCTACGACTTCTGCTATACCATTTACGTGGTTTTGTCTTTGCGTGCTATTGTTCTCCACGCTCCACATATGACGTATTATCTTCGTTTTTTCGTTCATAGCCAGAGAACGTCTCTATGAACCACCTCAGAGAACATTAGTCTACGACCTCTTTTATACCATAAACGTGGTTCTGTCTTTGCGCGTAATTGTTTTTCACCGCTACTATTAACGACGAATTATATTCGTTTTTTTCCGTTCTTTGCCAGCGAACGTTTCCACGAACCAAAGTATCGTCTTCCTGTCTTCCTCCGGTTGCAACGTTTTTTGAAATATCCACTTCTGCGTTTACAGATTGACTTTGTTTGTTTCAGAAGATCCCGTTAAGGGTGAAAGCAGCGATTCTTTGCTTAAACTTTAATCTGTTATTTTAATAAATATTTGCTCTTCGGTTCTTATATATTTGATATATATTTTCCTTATCGAGCCCTCTTTGGATTTAGTCTTCAATTTTATTATTATTACTATACATATATATATACATATATACATATAATTTCTGCACCGATCTCTAGCAGAATAAACTTTCACTTTTGTTGATATCTCTAACCTTGAGATGAATGACTATTCTGAGTCTCCTGGAAGTCTACGGAATACGAAATAGCGCTATAGGGTCTCTAATGATTTCATCTAGAGTACATATTCTTCTCTGTAATATGTAGTATATATACAATACACTGTCTTTGGATATATGTGTCCTACTCTCTCTATATATGTATATACATTTTACATTTGACTTATTATTGCTGTGAATAATGTCTGTAGCAAGGCGGTCAGCAGTGAAATAAAAAGGTCTATAAGAAATCAGAGGGCATTTTGATTGAAAACAAACATAGGAACTTATTAAGTCATGTGACAAGCATGACTAATGCAGAATAGGTGACAAAGATGTAGAAATCTAGCAGCAACTGAAATATTCAGTTTAAATTTTCGAGCCTGTCGGAAGTGACGCCACCGAGCCTTTGCGCATGTACTCACAATATGTCTATTGAGTTTGTTTATTGAGAATCACAAAATTCTGACATACTTAATATATGACTGTCTTTTCGCTCGCCCACACGCTCTTGAACTTAAGGTCCGTTATCGCTATGGTCTTGGATTTTCTTACTTTCAGTTGCTCGCACATTGCTCGGTTTATTTTTTTTTTCGCTTTTTCTCTTTTCTTCCTTTTCCCTTCTATTTTCCTTTCCTCCCTTCTCCTTTTTCCCAATAACTTTCCCAGCTATTGAACGCTCTGGGTGGTAGATATCTTGTCTTTAAAGCGTGGAAATATCCGAGACTCCCAGTAGACAACTGATGAGTAACCCCCGTTCTTGCTTTCTTCTTATTCTCACTCCATTTTAAGTTATATATATATATATATATATATCAGAATGGGCGTGGTAAAATATCTGGTGGACCATAACCCACCAGAGTACTGGATACTTGGAGTAGTAGAGTGGGTAATGTGAAAAGAATCAGGACCCCAACAGCTGAGAACGGGTCGCTGGGGGTAGATAGCGATACATCCTCCAGATATGATGGTTAGTTGATGAATATGTGGGTAGCGCAAGACGAATAAGCAATGCCCAGACTAACAGAAGTAAGCTACTAACAGTAATGGAGCAAAGCTAGACATCAGATTGGTTACTCTGGTAAATAAGACCACCAAAACTGCAGTATAGTGAGAGGTAAGAAAAAGAATCATACTGCATCGTTCTTCATGAGGGAGGATTTCCCTCTTGAAGGCTGAAAGATAGGTGTCTTTGGGTTGTGAAATGTTATGTACCAAACAACGACTCTGAATACTGGTCCTTCATTAATGAAGTCACTGCAGCACTAGATGTAGTTAAGCCTGAGTCATATATCTTAATGGGACACTTCAATGCATATTTTGGCACTGACTACATGACATGGAAAAGAGTAATTGGAAGGAACAGTGATCCTGATATAAATATGAAGGGAGAGGCCCTATTAGACTTCTGTTCTAGCAATAGACTCTTTATTATGAATATCTTCTTCCAGTACATTGACATGCATAAATATACATGGTATAAAGGAGATCAGGGACAGAGATCAATAATTTATATTTTTATTGTCTCTGATCTCTTTGATTCTATAGTGGATGTTTGTGTTAAGAGAGGGGCTGAGCTGTCAACTCATCACCATCTAATGATCTGTAGTTAGTGACAACCTAAGCCAAAGAATCACACATAATTTGCTTTTCATCATTTTGGTGGTGGATACAATTTGGTTGACAATATCACACATCCATAAAATATTGTGGCTTTATGTCTAAACAAAGTGAAAATTCTTCTTTTCAGATACAATGATGTCAAAGAAATGTTGGCAACCTTTAATAATAATTTTATTGATGTTCCACTGTATATCACATTCTTCTAATTCTAATACCAACATTGGTTCCTATTTTCATCGGCTGAAAGGAAAAGCTATTATACATACTGATGAACTGACAAAAACATACCCTGTCATATTTGTTAATGCCGTATTTGAATGTATTCAGCATTGCATTAGTATGCCCTATTGCAGTTATTTTACTTACTATGATAAAAGCTGTGAGATATTTCATGCCTGGCAAGATAGTATTGCTGTGATACCATCAACAATACACAAGAGTTATTATTCAGTACATGAAGGTAAGTAAAATCATTTTTCAAACTAATTTTTTAATGATAAATTAATAGTAATGTGGGATTATTGATTAGTCACCAAAGGTCATATACAGTAACTGCTATCAATTCAGTATTTCTAGTTCAATTACTTGAGTACATATCTTGTTAATCAATAACCTTTGAACAACACTTGATTTCAATATTTTAATAGAAATTCATTAGTTGTTGATTTTAAGTTTAATTTCTTGTAGAATGTAGTTGTTCATGAGTAATATCAACACAAGTGATGTAGTAGGATAACAAGCAGACTAAGAATAAAGGAAGATTTTGTATGCAATAGATGAACAGCAATAATCGATAGTAAGAGCGTCAGTGTTATAAATCTTTTCCAATCAAATAAAGGGTCCATAAAAGTGGTTGATAGCTTCTGCTACCTAGGTGATCTAATCAGCAGTGAAGGAGAGTGCTCTGAGAGTATAGTAGCTAGAATAAAGATAGGATGGAAGAAGTTTAGAGAGATACTCCCACTGTTGTCAACAAAATTGTTCTCACTCCATACAAAAGGACAGCTCTATGTTTGTGTGTGATGTGCAATGCTACATGGTAGCATACTTCAATTTATGTGCAAAGGTAATGTGAAATAATTGTTTCTACTTTTGGTACAAGGCCAGCAATTACCCAGTACATTATTGGCATTTTATTTTATCGACGCCGAAAGGATGAAAGGCAAAGTTAACTTCGACGGGATTTGAACTCAGACCACAAAGGGATGTAACTATGCTAGAAAGCATGGCGTCCAAGTGAAATAATGGCAGTTTGGTTGAACTGAGAGAAAAACTAGATTTAAGATGAACCAGAAGTGGTGTGAAAGATTGAAAACTGCATTGGTATAGACATGTGCTTGTATGATGATCTCTGGGTGATGAATTGCCAGGAACTCCCAGTAGAAGGAAGCCACAGTATAAAAAAACCAAGGAAGACACAAGCAGAGGTGGTGAGATCTGAATCTAAATCACTGAAACTCACAGAGGAGATGATCAAGGAAGTTGACAAGTGGAGAGATGCTGTGCTGAAAACGACATGTCCAAGCCCTGCTAGTATGGAAAATGATGATGATGATGTATCATTATGTAACTATAATTCAGAAGAAATGCAATCCATCTAATGGGACCCCATAAAGTTTCCATCTACCTAATTTCACTCACTATTCTTGAGTCAATTTGAGAATATGATAAATATATTTGCAAATGTGTGACAGGATAGGATTGAGCCAGGGAACTCAGGATTGCAAAGCAAGTGTTATAACCACTTAGCCACACCTGTGGTCTACATTATCCTATTTAACACACACATAAACTTAATCTAGGATTCTAGGAATAACAAATATTATTAAAGAACCATTATTTTAATAGGGAACATAGCATTATCTAAGGTTTCCCCTGAAAATAGTGTAAAATGATTTGAAGATTCTTTATTATCCAAGATTTAAAGAACCATTATTTCAAAACTTCACATAAGCTAATGTTATATCAATACTGGTCATAGTGATATCTAATGTTCCTTTGAAATAAAGTGAAGTAATTTGAAGAAATGTTATTGCAACAATACCAGACATAATGTTATCCAGGTTTTGAAAGAACATTTTCTCAAAACTGGGGAGTTTAGGCCAAGTGAATACATTGATGTCTGGCATTAACATACTTAGGGATTAATGAGTGTTTGGGATTAATGACTCACTTTTGGTTCTAGGACATTTTTTGGTCACTCCCAGATAAATGCTTCTGCTGGAAGACTAAACTTAATGAAGGACTTGTTGCTTGGTGTTGGGATGGGGACTGCCAAGCATTTCTAAGCCCTATTGAAATGACATGATGAACATGCAATCAAATATCTAGAGTGGAACCCCAAATCTGGCTGCGTCAGTTATGGGATTTTATTGATTGAACCACAGAGCTGGTGATATATCAAGTATAAGTTATGGTTAAATACAACCACAGAGGCTCTTTGTGTTGTCTTTAGAGACACCTAGAAAAGTGATGGTATTGCTAATATCAACCACTCAGTAGAAACCACATATATTACATTGTCACAGGTTCTAACCTACCTCCAGTATGGTGTCGAAGCTACCATTTCATACAACAAAAAAGACAATGTGGTAGCTTCTCTTTTGTGAGTCACCATACTAGAAATAATAGTCAAATATACATGAAATGATACCCGACTATAATAAATCTACTTGATAATTGATGACCTAAACAACAATATTTGTAAATTGTGAAGTGAAATGACTTATAACTGAAAATTGAAACATTGGTTGATAGGAACATTACCTATAATTACTTTGTCTCTAACATTCCTTCCACAATTATCTGTTTCCTATACTTACACCTATATATTCTAAGAATTATTCAATTAAAAAAAACAGTTTTATTCTTCTCCAGGTACATGGCATAAGATCTATGTGTTACCAAAGAACAGCCAGCTAAAACCAATGTGGTTTTATAATAAAGGTAATGTAAATAATTGTGAGAAGTTAATTTGTTCTGAGGCCTACCGAGATCATTTTATAAATACTTGGAAAGATATATCAGTTAAAAATGTAAGAGATTTTATTTATTTATTTTCCATATTGTATAAGTATATATGTTCTTGTGGTTAGAAGATTCTGAGTTTCATATCACACGAGAGAGAGAGAGAGAGAGAGAGAGGAGAGAGAAAGAGAGAGAAACAGAGAGAGAGATGGCTTGTAACCTATCATGTAGACAACCTCTGCACATAAGGATATCATTGCATATGTTGAATGTTGAATTATATGTGGAAACAAGTACCTTTCCTTGTTTCAATACCTACACATGTATATACACAGTTATTACATGCTTACCTTCCGGAATATTTAAAATATTTTTGCAGTTCCATTAATGGATTATACTTCAGACAAACTACAATGACCTTCATTCAGACATAACGTATCTAAGAACTACATTATCTAATGTGTATTCATTCAGACATAATATATCTAGAATTAAATTAAGTAGTGTTTCTACAATCAAACATTAAGTATCTAGAATTACATTATCTAATGTGTCTTCATTCAGTCATAATATATCTAAGACTACATTACCTAATGAGTCTTCATACTTAATGTGTCAAACATAATGTATCTAGGGCTACACTACCAAATATATATTTCTGACAAACCACAATAACCTTCATTCAGACATATTATATCTAGAATTTCATTATGTAGTGTTTCTACATTCAGATATTAAGTATCTAGAACTACATTATATATCGTGTTGATTCTATTTTAATAAGGTAGGGTGTGATATGAGGGGAATTTGGGCTCTAATTTTAGCAGATCAAGTCACTACACAATGGTCTATTTGTTGTCTTGAGAAGCTTTCTTGTTTGTTTGTTATTTATAAATGTTTATACATGTTGATATATCAGACTTGATATAACTGTTAATGTTATTCTCACATCACTGATTGTTGGGATTGTTTATTTCAGGTAAAAGTGGTTCTTGAAAAAAACAAAACTGAGGTTGTGACAATTACCTTCAATGGAACAGGTTCAGACAATGTGAACTGGTTTAAAAAAGATAGAGTTCTACATTTCCCATGGAACGACTTTAATGCTGGCTTTGATGACTTCCAGGTCATTTCTACGTATGTCTGTTTAAATGGCTTATTGATACATTTTACCAATACTCATGTGCATACGAAATGGATGTATTACACACAGGCACACACACACACATATATACACATATTCACAAATACACGAACGGATAATTATATAGGTGTGTAGATATGTGCACAGCACCAAGAGCAAGTATTTTCTTCTGTAATCTTGGGTTGACTAATACCAAAATCTTTTGAGTGGAATTTATCAGACAGAACCTCTCCCTCTCTTTTTATATATGTGACTGTGCTTATGTCTTGTTAATTAGGTGTTTGATAAAAGTAATGGATAAATATAATAAGTACCAGATCAGGAGAAAGAAACAATGCAGTGAAAAAGATCAACTAAATTAAGTTAGTGGCCTAGTAATAGCCACAGTGGAGTAAACAAATAAAAGATATATATATATATATAGATATATCATCATCATCGTTTAACATCTATCTACCATGGTAGCATGGGTTAGATGAGTTTGTCCCATTTGAGGCAAGTTGGGTCGGGTGATCATGTCTTGCTCATAAAGGACTGTTTCTGGCTGGTTTTCTATGGCTAGATGCCCTTTCTAATGCCAACCACATATTTATATATATATGTGTATATGTGTATATATATATAACGTTTTAGCTTGTTTGCTTTGCACACTTATGATTTTATAACACTCTGATTAATGAATGTAAGCCTATGCTTATGTACACACACAGACACAACACACACACACACATACACACACACACACACACACACACACACATATATATATATATATATATATATATATATACATGGTAGACTGGCCAGGTTGCCAGGTTGCCCAATGGCAAGTGGGGCCCAGGAGCCCACTAATATTTTAGCGGCCAATGCTTTGCTTTAAAAAAATATTTTTCAAAAAATGTCTTAGAGAAAGAATAACAATTTTCTCCTTTACCATCCTCCGGGGAAATGTCCCTCTCCATTCTGTGTCCGGAGCTGTGGGGAGGCCAGCACATGGGATCCCATTTACTCACCATACAGATCAATGGGGAGGGAGAGAGAGATGGAGGTGAGGTGATGATAGTGGGAGTTCGGCTCTCCCACGTTTGGACCATATCCTTGTGGTTGTGTTTATTAAGCAGTTAATGTGTCTCTTTATGTATAGACTAAATAGTGTACATTCTGTATATATCCAATGAAATTCCTGTATATAATATAACCATTTACATCTTTCTAAAACCTTAACCCTTTTCACACATTGAGCTATGTATTTGGTCAAACAATTCCCAAGAGAATTAATAGAAACCAAATTATATGATAATGCTTATATATATATATATGTGTGTGTGTGTGTGTGTGTGTGTGTGTGTGTGTGTGTGTGTGTGTGTGTGTGTGTGTGTGTGTGTGTGTGTGTGTGTGTGTGTGTGTATACACACACAAGTGAAGAAACCTAGTGAGAGCATGGATGTAAACATATACATACACACAGACACACTGGTATACATCCATGCAACACAAAGTCTATACATATTCCCAAACGCTCCCCAACCAAACTGGCAGATTTGATTTGGAACCTCAACATGCCAGATCAAATAGTCAGTTAGAAGACGTGTGGCCTAATCCCCTACTGGGGGAGACCACTGCAGGTTATGCCTGGCCGAGTCGGCCAAGATCATCAAATTAAAATCGGCCGTAAATTCGAGATAGGACATCATAATAAACTGTAGATATACCAGGTAAAACACTTTCGTCGCATTGGCATTCGGGTACGTGCCGTGCCATGGACAGACCCATAACTTAAACACGACATAAGGATAATTACCACTATTTTCTCACACCATTTCTCATTTCAGTACCACTGTTACCTTTATCAAATTTTAATTTGTAGCTCGTTTTAAGTTTTGATCTCACACCATTTCTCATTTGATTACCACTGTCATCTTTGTCAAATTTTAATTTGTAACCTGTTTTAAGTTTTGATCCTGTAAATGTTATGTCGCATTCATTACCACACCCTCCACCACAAAACAGATCACCATACATCCTCAACCATCACCGCACCAACACATACCACATTCCAATGAGGCACACATATACCACCAGCATCATGCACTTCAACACAACTGTTCGCATCGCCACAGTTTGTATCAGTAATTTCACCACCACTATTCAACATCGTTTCTCATATCCTTTCTACCACCTCTTAACCCCACATGATATCATCTACATGCAACGCAGATACGCGTGCACCTACCCGCGCATGTGCATTTGTAGGTTTATGTACCGATGTGCCTATAGGCGTGTGTAGAGTGAGTGAGTGTATGTATGTATATATGTCCATACATCCCTGAGCGCACCCATGTACAACCTTACGGGTCCCCGGACTGTGAACACCCCCATCCCGTCGGAGTGTACACATGTGGAGACCTAGACGTATGTACGATGCCCGCATCGGTCGATGTGTCCGAAAATACATACAACTCATACGAATGGTAAGGCACACACATCTGACTCCGCATACCCCCCCCCATGCGTGCCCATGTGGGGTGATATATATATGGGTGTGTGTGTGTGTGTGTGTGTGTGTGTGTGTGTGTGTGTGTGTGTATGTGTGTGTGTGCGTGCGTGTGTGCACACATACATACATATACACACACGCACACACACATATATATATACATACATATATATATATATATATATATATATATAGAAGATCACGCCACCTAGCTTTGACTTTGGAGGCAGTCGATTAACTGCCCTTAGTTCTGATGTCACGTTCTGACGTCAGTAGCTGAATAAACTCTCTCTTCGACTTTTGTCTCTTGAGGCGAACAGACGCGTTTCACGGTAGCGAAACAGCAATAGCACACCATGCGGTCACGGGATAATTGAAGACCGCCAATTAATGATAATTACGAATTACCAACCTAGGAACAACTGATATGATAACCTGTTTTGTTAATTGCTCTGATTAAAATGATTATGTACATATAATCTCGAGGTATGTTCTTGTTTGCTTAATTGTGTACCTACACCTAACAACAAATAGTAGAGATGTTCTACCAGCCAAGCTAGGGAAATGAACTCCCCTCTAAATCATAAAAACAACGCATCCTTCTAAAATGGTGACCATCTCTCCTAAATATATATATATATATATATATATATATATATATATACAATATGTTGAAAAGGTAACACACCAGAGAGAGATATACAGTGCGCTATCAATAAAACAGGGAAGAAAACCACCAGTGTATGGAATCTATAACCTATGAAAGGCATACTATAGACACGATAATTAAAAATATAAATTAAAGCGTAAATAAATACCTTTATAACTATATAACACACGTACAAATCCAAAGATACTAATCCAAAGATATGTTTCACCAGTAATTTGTTGAAAGAAATGGGTTAGCCTCGGTTCATCAGCGTGTGTAAGGCTATACATTTCAGACAACACTAAGAGAATTTTAAAAGTGACTGTCCAGCTACACGTGGGAGAGAGAAGTCACAGCGTGTTTAAGGGCAGTGAATCAGTGGCCTCTGAGGGACGAACTGCTAGAAAGGGCAGCCCAAAGCCACTCAGAGAAGTGTGCTCAACCAAACAGAGATAGTTTGGTTGAGCACACTTCTCGGGGTGCCTTTGGGCTGCCCTTTCTAGCAGTTCGTGCCTCAGACGCCACTGATTCACTACCCTTAAACACGCTGTGACTTCTCTCGCCCACGTGTAGCTGGAAGTCACTTTTAAAATTCTCTTAGTGTTGTCTGAAATGTATAGCCTTACACACGCTGATGAACCGAGGCTAACTCATTTCTTTCAACAAATTACTGGTGAAACATATCTTTGGATTTGTACGTGTGTTATATAGTTATAAAGGTATTTACGCTTTAATTTATATTTTTAATTATCGTGTCTATAGTATGCCTTTCATAGGTTATAGATTCCATACACTGGTGGTTTTCTTCCCTGTTTTATTGATAGCGCACTGTATATCTCTCTCTAGTGTGTTACCTTTTCAACATATTGTATTTTAAACAGCTCAGGATTTCTTCTCCTTTGAGCACATTATTTACAGGGAATAGCGAGGGCCTATGCCTTCGTTAATTTATCGTGGTATATATATATATATATATATATATATATATATATATATATATATATATATATATATATATATATAAGTGGTTACACAACAGTTAGTTCACCATACCGGGAACAATTGTTTCACCTTAGCGGATCCTCAGCTCGTAATGGACATAGTTATACGGAAAAGGAAGGACAACCGTACGAACGCGCATGCACAGAAACGATCACTTCACACAGGTAATATATATATATATATGTATGTGTGTGTGTGTGTGTAATTCCATATGTATACTCTTTGTGCGTGCATGGATGTATACAAGTGTGTCTGTGTGTATGTATATGTTTACATCCATGCTCACACTAGGTTTCCTCACTTGTGTGTGTACACACACACACATATGTATATCTTATATATATATGTGTGCGTATATATATATATATGAATAATACCATATGTATATGCTTTGTATATATATTTTTAATTACTTTTTCCTTTGTGTATATATATATATATATCTTTCATATGCACTATCCCATCACCTCATTAACTCCTTATAGCACAAGCCCTCTTAACAATCCCTTAGCACATCCAATAGCCTACCTAATAGTAAAACACCGTAATCTTTCATCCCGTAGCATAAAGCAAACCACACACAGAACATCAGCCTCAACTTCAACATGTCCGGAGACGGTCAAAACGCCACACCCGACCACCACATCAACCACTGCCCCTCACCACCAATTCATGACTAGATTAACCCCCACCCCCACACACACACCTACACTATAGGCGAAAACATTCCTCGTAATTAATCCACCAATCAAAACAACTTTTACTGTCCAACATATGAACGCTTGACTTTTTACTACGCCATGTATATTCATTCTGTCATTACTATCACAGAGGTTCGACGAGCCATTGATTACAGAGTCGGGCTAGATCGATACAGATCGAACCTTGAGCTGATCAATAGGGAAAAGTGCGTCACCAACAAATAAACGTAATGAAGGAGTAACGATTCGTCCTTATTTTATCATATATATATAGTTATGTAATAAACAACATAAGGCAATTATTCCATTTACCAGTGGTTTCTTAAAAGCAAAAAATGTTGCTTTCAATCATCAGAATGAAAAAATCGTGGTCTGTTTATTGAATTTGGATTTTAAAAACAAAGATTTTTGTTTTTAAAATCAAAATTCAATAAACAGACCAGGATTTTTCATTCTGATGATTGAAAGCAACATTTTTTGCTTTTAAGAAACCACTGGTAAATGGAATAATTGCCTTCTGTTGTTTATTACATAACTATTAAGCTCTGTTACCTACATAGAGCACTCTTTTTCCTGGACTTTTTCGACGAAATTACTTCACATATATATATATATATATATATATATATGAATTCCCTTTTCTATCAACCAATGACCTCTACCCATCCCACTCCCCACCCTCTCCTACCACCTGAAAAGATATATAAATACCACAACATTTATTTTTGGAAAGCCAGATTCCTGATAATTTCTAAAGAATGAAACAGTTCTAGTCCTGTAGAATCTCATATATATTAAAACTTTTATACTCTGCTATGTATTGAGTACCTTACTTACTGTGGTTACCTCCGATTCAACCCGGAATAACGTACGTATATATATATATATATATATATATATGAACGGAAGACTTGCTGAAGAAGTAAAGCCTATGTTCTGTCGTCAAAAACCATTATATTGCAGCCTCCTGCAATAGGAATTTGTCGATCTTGGATTTGCAGAACTTAGCGCTGAGGTTGGATGCTGTATGTGATCTGCATTGTTGATATATGATGTAAGTTATATATTTTGCACTCAGCCTCACCGCTATGTCCGGGTCAGTATAAAATCTTTTCCTGGGTCCTGTATTTTCGTTGCTCTAGTGATGCGGCTGGACTGCCGACCGCTATATCTGATTTGCTAAGCTGTCTGAACGTAATGTTATTACTCTGGGGTCTTTCCTCATCTGACTGCTCAAGCTACAGACCGATTATGCATATACGCTAGCTTGGCCGTATTCTAAAGCTTCGTCAATGCTGTACTAAAATTTATATATATATATATATGTGTGTGTGTGTGTATGTATGTATATGTATATATATATATATTAAATAACAGATTAAAATTTAAATAAAGAATCGCTGCTTTCACCCGTAACGAGATCTTATATATATTCCTATATATATATATTCCTTATCGAGCCCTCTTCGGATTTTAGTCTTCACATTTATTATTATTACTATTATTATTACGGTGGATTGGCAGTATCGGTAGAGGGTCGGACGCCATGCTTTCCAGCATAGTTACGTCCCTTTACGATCTGAGTTCAAATCCCGCCGAGGTTGACTTTGCCTTTCATCCTTACGGGGTCGATAAAATAAAGTACCAGTAATGCACTAGGTAATTGCTGGCCTTGTGCCTAAAGTAGAAACAATTATTACTATATATATATAGATATATAATAGAAATAGGATTTTGCTTCAGGCATAGCTGTATACAAATATGTATAGAAATTTCGTATTTCTAAAGAAACACGGTTTTAGGAAGCCGTAACTATGCAAACACCGGGGCTAACGCCCTCCGGTGGTGTCCAGCAGAAGCAAGGGGGACAACCGTCTATGCATTTCAGACATGATTGGTCTTCCTCAGGACGGTCCCTCCCACTGCTTGCACTATATTTATAGTAATAAATAATATATATATAAATGTAAGTATCCACACACACACACACACACACACACACACACACACATATATATATATATATATATACATGCACACACATGATATAACACATATACATATGGGTTATATCGAACGTTAATAATAACATTCGATTCGTTTCTAAACAAACGGCCCGATTTGAAGGTGTGCCTTGTCGGTAACTGATCGTCACCTGTTTGTTCAACACTACTATATATTTTCAACCGTTCAACAGACTGGCAGAGTTATACAGTCCTGATGAAGAGTAATGACCCAGAAACATGTTGATTGTTGCTCAAAGTCAGTGTAGAAGAAACAGGTGACGATCGGTCACCGACACGGCACAGCTTCAAATCGGGCCGTTTTCTTACAAACGAATCGAACATTATTAATATTCGATATAGCTCATAAGGACTAAACATAAGATAGGGAAAGCCACCTCATGGTACGACAACCAAAGATACCAGAGTATCATGTTCGTGGATGCTACCCCTCGACGGAAATTTGCTAATCAATGTAGAAAGGCCCCAAGAAAGACCCACTTAAAGATTAAAGTGGTTGAAAAGTCAGGAACTACCATAAAATCCCCGATCAGCAAAACATACCCCTTTAAGAAAACCCACTGTACTAATAAGAAATGTGTTATATGTAAAGTAAACCCCGCAGATAAACTGCAAAACTAGAAATGTAGTCTATATTATAAGATGTACAGAGGGTACTTGCAGAAATATGAAAACGATATACATAGGCGGGACAGCTCGAAGCATAGGAGAAAGAATAGACCAACACTGGGGGGAATTAAAAGGAAAAAATAAAAACGGTTCAGTACTCTACGAACACGCTAGACAACAACATGACGGTAACATAGACAACATAGAAATTAAAATAATATCTAAATATAGAAATGACCTAACAGGTAGGTAAATTAGAGAAGCATGCGAAATAGAGCTTAGAAAGCCAAAGCTAAACAGAAAAATGAATGGAATAACACCAACAATATTACCCAAACAAACAATACTGACTTAAGAGAAATATAAGTAAATAAATAAATAAATATATACACAAGCACAATAACAACAAACACATATAAACACACACTAATAAACAAAGGTAGAATACAAAAATCATAACACACACACCCAAACGCGAACACACGCACCAAACACTATACACACACGCAAACGCATGCGCAGAGACGGAGACAAAAATAAATAAATAAATAAATAAAATAAAAATGGCGTAGTCATTACAATACAATACAGTAGGGGGAAACATGATAATAGTACCACTGATGATGCTGCAGATGTGCAACGGAAGAACTTTGTTAGACTATATATATATATATATATATATTTATATCTGTATTTTTGACCGTTGTTGAGTCAATGATAAACATTGATAGCCAAATGAATTAACTATAGAGACAAAAAGGATGCAGAAGCCAAAACCAACAAAACAGTGAGTGTGTTCTGTTATTATTTCTGGCAATAGTATTATAACAATATAACCCACCCCTAGTATAACAATATATATATGTATATATATATATATATATATATATATATATATATATATATATATATATATATATATATATATATATATTAAAATAACAGATTAAAGTTTAAGCAAAGAATCGCTGCTTTCACCCTTAACGGGATCTTCTGAAACTAACAAAGTCAATCTGTAAACGCAGAAGTGGATATTTCAAAAAACGTTGCAACCGGAGGAATACAGGAAGACGATACTTTGGTTCGTGGAAACGTTCGCTGGCAAAGAACGGAAAAAAAACGAATATAATTCGTCATTAATAGGAGCGGTGAAAAACAATTACGCGCAAAGACAGAACGACGTTTATGGTATAAAAGAGGTCGTAGACTAATGTTCGCTTAGGTGGTTCATAGAGACGTTCTCTGGCTATGAACGAAAAAAACGAAGATAATACGTCATATGTGGAGCGTGGAGAACAATAGCACGCAAAGACAAAACCTCGTAAATGGTATAGCAGAAATCGTAGACTAAAATTCTAACTAGGAGACCGAATGAATCTCCGCTACAGAGTTAAGAATAAAGTAAATAAATACAATACAGAAGTAATAGAAATAAATAAATACATACACGCAGACAAATACGTACATACACAAGCATACGCAAAACACTTACTATAGGTATACAAAACCACGCACATATAAATATGTGTGTGTGTCTATGCGTGTATACAAATAAATAAATAATTATATAAACGTATATAAATAAATAAATACGTATATAACAAGCGCACACACATACCTACATGTAAATACACGAATGTTCGGAGACGTAAGTCAACCAAAACATGAAGTACACATATACACACACCTACATACGTACGAACCTGCATACTCACACAGACGCAAAACTCCCGTATACACATAGCCAAACTATATGTACCAGAATATATAAAATTATACGCCATAACATAAACAATCAAATATACGTACGAGAAGGTATGCGTACCTTCACAAAACATACGGGTAAAATATACTTACCTATGCAAATAAGTAATGGTATAAACAAAACATATACTTAGCTCCCACATCAAGACGTAAAATATCCACGTATAAATCGTACTATCCGTTAGGATATAAAGTGCGGCTGTAATACAGGAAAGTTTTGTGCAATTTATGTTTACAAGCCGAAATTGCCTCAGATTTTTTGTTTAAGATGTGGTCTGTGGCTTTGAGTATTTTTCCAGTGCCTCGGCGGTGCAGAGGTCACATGGTCTTTTATTTCCGTTATACGATCTAGCCCTAGCTAGGATCTCCCAGTGTAACTTATATTGGGTGTGGTTGTCTTTTAGACTCCAGATATAAGCTGAAAGTGACGTCATATTCCTTCTTAGAGGGTAACGAAAAGAATGGGTATGCATGTAAAGACGCTGCTTGAATCTATTGGCGGTTAACCCTATGTAGGCCCTACGGGACGTGGGTGTTACAACCTTACATTTGTAGACAATGTTACTAGAGAGGCATTTCCCGGATAGAGGGCAATCAACCCGATTCCTACAATTACAGTTAGTACTAACTACATGTGTATACATACATACATACTTAGTGTATACATACATACATACATATACATGCATGTGATTGGTGCCTGACGGCGAGTAGGCTGATTGCTATAAAGCGCAGCCGAATACTGCCTAAAGTGTTGTTACTCAACCATACGAGAGTATATAAAATATATAGGTTTACCTATACATAAACTAGACGGAGCCATATATATATATATATATATATATATATATATATATATATATATATATATATATATATATATATATATATTCACGGTGTGGCTCAATGATGAATTAATTAATTAAATAATCAACAATCAGAGCAGTATATAAGAAAGTAAGTCCATAGAATCATTTGATAAAATATATTCAGTATTTCTCCTCCCAATCAGCTTTCTGACTTGACCACTGGCCATGTGACAATTCTTAGCCATTTTGAATTCGTTTCTGGCGGGGATCATTTAAGAAATATCTTTGTCCAATTGAGTTTGTTTCCTGATGATTTCGAAACTCGTGAATTTATCCATGATCGGATATTTCCAAAAAGCGAATGAAACCTGATGGGGTAGAAACATAATTTTGGTATGTTTTTGTACATTTTTTCTTCTAACTTTGATTTTGTACCTAATTGTGTATGGTTGGCTATATGTCTAATCAATTTCTACGGGCTATTAGAAATACTGGGTACATTTTCTGTGGCTGTTGATCGCGGATAAAATAGCTATCATTTATTTATCTAGTGTTTCTTCATAGGTACATTTTAAACTTATAGCCTCCTTTAATTGATTTTGTGTGGTTAATTATGCTGATTGGGAGGATAAATACTGTATATATTTGATCAAATAATTCTATTGACTTACTTTCTTATATATCAATATATATATATAGTAATAATAATAAATTTGAAAACTAATAATAAATAATATATTTCAGAAGATCCCGTTAAGGGTGAAAGCGGCGATTCTTTTCTTAAACTTTAATCTGTTATTTATATATATATATATATATATATATACGTTTGTTCGTGTGTATTTCAGGAGTGTAAGATTCCACATTTCACACAAAAGGAACAATTGTAATGATTCTATTGGATGGATGATGGTTTATCAAAAGTCTAATCCTTGCTTGAAAGACCCTCTTAAATATCCAGAAATTGTGTATTCAAACAAAATGACAAGAACAGATTTGACACACGGTAAGTGTTTATTCCTGTAACTTATTTTAAGCCAGTACAAGACTATACTATACAACATGTCTTTTTCTCACCCAATGGTTGTAACTGCTACAAGGATAAAGTAGATGTTCTAATCAGCGGTAACTACATAGGTATCAAGTTGAAGGAATAGCTCATGAAAATTATCAAGAGTTATAGTACAATTAATTAGGAACATATTGAAGCTAGATAAAATACAGTTTGGCATTATGCTAGGTAGGGGTAAAATAGATGATATCCGCATATGAACTGCAATGCCTTGACTGTACAAGATCTGTGATGGCTGGAAAGAAATGAAGCGAGTATGCTCTGGTTGATGTTCAATGTTAGTGTGCATGAACAATGCAGCATACGTGAACTGTGAGAAAAACTAGGCATAAGAGGAAACCGATGTAGTGTGAAAGAGAGAAGCCTGCAATGGTATGAGTATGTGATGCATATGGAGGATAGCAACTGTATAAAGAAATACGGAGAAATATCAGTGAATGGGACTCATGCAGGAGGTAGATACTGTAAGAGAAGGAATGAAGAAGTGGAGACTGAACTTAGGAAACTAAATCTCATGACAAAGATATTAAAGAACAAGGATTGGCAGCATGCCGTACTGGAGGACACTTGTCTATTAATAGTAGAATGTAAACGTGATCTGGCCTATTCATGCCACACTACTCCATTACTCTCTAGTAACTATTCTGACCATCACTGTACTTTATCTGAGATCAGTCCCACCCTCCTCCACTCTCATGTCACCCGGTCAAATGGTAGTGGTGCTAATAAGTATGTGGTGTTAGTGCTGGTCTGTTGGTGGAGGTAGTGATGTTAATAGGACGTGTGGTGTTTGTGGTTGTGTTGGTCAAATGGTAGTGATGCTAACAAGGGTGAGGTGTTAGTGATGATATTGGTGGTGGTAGTGGTACGAATATGTGTGGTTTTAGTTGTGGTTTTGGTGATGGTATTGGTAGTGGTGCTAGAGGTGATGTGTTGCTGGAAGCGGTGTAACGTGGCATTAGTGATGGTGCTGATGTTGGTAGTAGTGTGGTTTTAGTGGCAGTGTTTGTAGTAGTACTAATAGGAATGTGGTGTTAGTGGGGATGTTGGTGGTGGAAATGTTGTAGTTTGGTTTCAGTATTGATTGTTGTCTGGGTTTCGTGGTGGTGTTGATAGTGGTATGGTTTATAGCATAGATGGTGGTATTAATAGTGTTAGTTGTTGTTGTTTATTATCATGAGACATATATTCCAAGATATCAAGCAGCAAATTGGCAAAGTCATTATATTATTGGATAGAATTATGTGTGCTATTATTTCTGGTTTTCTGTATTCAGGGTACAAACCCTGCCAAGGAATATTTCGTCTTTCATGCTTCCAAGTCAACAAAAAAGTACCAATTTCGTACTGGTATCGATTTTTTTCTCCATATATCCTTTTACTTCCAATCTATCATTTTCTCTCATTCTCTGGAAGAAATCGTCTTTGTTCAGACCTGGCAAAGATGAGGCTTTGCCAGTTTGACATGCCCGAGACATATTGTGACTTTAAAAATTACACCAAAATTACACATTTAGAGAGCGAGAGAGAGAGAGAGTAAGATAGAGAAAGAGAGAGAGAGAGAGAGAGAGAGAGAGAGAGAGAGAGAGAGAGAGAGAGAGAGAGAGAGAGATTGAGAGAGAGAGAGAGAGAGTTGAGAGAGCGAGAGAGAGAAAGAGAGATTGAAAGAGAGAGGGGAGAGAGCGAGAGAGAGAGAGAGTAAGGTAGAGAAAGAGAGATAGAGAGAGAGAGAGAGAGAGAAAGAGAGAGAGAGAGAGAGAGAGAGAGAGAGAGAGAGAGAGAGAGAGAGAGAGAGAGAGAGAGAGAGAGAGAGAGACATAGAGAGAGGGAGAGAGAGAGAGAGAGAGATGAGAGAGCGAGAGAGAGAAAGAGAGATTGAAAGAGAGAGGGGAGAGAGCGAGAGAGAGAGAGAGAGTAAAAGATTCTAAGACTTCCACTTATCTCACAACTTCTCTTCGCGCTGGGTGCTGATGAACTTGCTCACTCAGTCCAGCCGCCCTTCAATGTGTGGCTGGTACTTGGATGACACGATTCTGGTAGGATTGGCCGAGCCTGTTACTGAGGACCTCCAGCGGGTCATTCCTTCCTTAAGGTACCTAGGACGGAAGATCAACTCCGAGATCGAAAATTTGAGTCGAATTCCAAGACGCTGTAGCCAGCATCGTTCCTGTCCTGACTAGGGCACTGTTGACCCCGAAGGACAACATCAGCATTTTCGGCTCTCCGATCGCCCCGAAAGCTATACGTGAGTGCCATGAAGACCTGCCCAACCGCTTCCTATTTCCTATGGTCTCTGTCGAGACGTCTGGTGTCATTGGTCGCCGAACTGCTGATCTCCTCCGTTAGTCAGATAGAAAGATGACGGCTCGCTTGAGGAGGGAGCCCCATACGGTGAAATGGCTGTTGCAGCGGGTCTCTTTGGTCATTCTTCGCGGTAACACTTTTGCCGTTTTGTCTGCAGAGCGCGGCTAAAGCACCATTTAGACTGGGGTGTAGTGATTGTCTCTCTCCGTCTCCCTTTCTTTCGTCTTTCGATCCTTCTTTCTTTTTCTCCTTTTCCTTTCCTTTTTTCTTCTTCCTTTTCTGTTCCCTTTAGTAATGTGTTTTGTTTTTGTCAAATACTGCTCAATTAAAAATATATTAATTTGTTGTATTTAAAGTACAGATATCACTCGTAAACTCGGTCCCAGTTCAAATTCTCCCAATTTACATTATATATTGCATGTTTTAGACTTGGGTAAAATAATCAATAATCTTTAACTACTGGGTATTAAGTGGATATTAACAATATCATGGGAACCAATCAATTCTAATTAATTAAAATTACACCCGTGGTGAGGAGAATAAAAACAGATTAATGACATATTCTGCTCAAGAAATGAAATCAAGGGAGGCGATCCACAAATATTAATTGACTTAAATTAACAAATAATTGTTTCTACATTTGGCACAAGGCCAGCAATTACCCAGTGCATTACTGGTACTTTATTTTATCGACCCCGTAAGGATGAAAGGCAAAGGTAACCTCAGCGGGATTTGAACTCAGAATGGCAACAAATAATGAAATAGTGTAGACCTCATATTTGTGAGGAGGTGTTGTATCCCTTGGAGTGTGGTGTTAGGAAAGTGTTGTGGTGTTAGTGGTGGTGGTGGTAGTGGTAGTGGTCAGCTGCTGTATTAGTGGTGATACTGATATTGGTAGTAATGTACACATCTGGTAATTCATTATCAACCCCAAGTAAATGAAGACAGATTCGAACCTGACATGCCTTTAAATATCACCTGATATGTTGCTTACCTTTCTAAACATTCTTCCAATCAATTGATTTATAATAAAACTATTTTTCTTTAATTTTACAGAATCTTATTCAGCAGCTGATTCTTTGTCAATTTATGTAAAGTTGACATAAAAACTTGACAAGATTATACCACAGTATTTAAAGTAGAAGACTTTAGAGAACGAGAAAAACGACCTCTTAGTTCTACAGGACTTTCATTCACATATATTTTATAGTGGAAACTGGTACAACTGCAACACAGGTACCTCATAAGTATAGATTACAAGATAATAAAAGTATCTTAGACGTCACATCACATAATTTAGCACATCCTATTTCACTTGAAGTGTAACACCTATGGTGGCACATTAAATGTAGAATTATATAACAGAAAACACAGGAAGAAATACCAATATTAGTATGTTTATGTGTGTGTATGTGAATGCGTGTATGTATGTATGTATTTATGTATGTACGTATGTATGTATTTGTGTATGCATGTAAGTTAGGTCGCTCTTCAGCACTACTGGTAAAATGTAACCCAGTACAACCTGTGTATGCTTGATTCGTTGGCGACATCGTCTGTTTGTATCGTATATTTATTCAATTATTTATTAATATATTTTCTGTGTGTAACTATTAATTAAAATAATTTAGAGGAGATTGTTATTATGTAACACCTATCTCAGTGGTACCTACTGTATCTTGGCTACACTTTCAATAAATATCATTAAATACATTTCTCTATTATTGTTTTAAATTATTTGGTGTTGATAAAACAATTTCGTATTAAAAACATTCTATAGAATATCAGCCATAATAATATTATTTTATTCTTTTGATAGATTCAGTCATTGTCTAAATAGAAACTGTGTTGAACATAATTTCGTAACCATTAATATATTCCTGTTGAGTTTAGCAAGAGTAATCTCCATATTTGGGAATGTTTCGACTGGGATGAAATATACACTGACTCACACACACGCTCTCTTACACATACACACACACAGTCACGTACACATGCTCAAATAAACAGGATTCAGAAGAAGCCTTCAAATTTGGGAATGTTTTCACTGGGATGAAATATACAGTGACACAGGCACACACACACGCGAGAGGACACACACACACACACACAAATACACACACACACAAGGTTGACTTTGCCTTTCATCCTTACGGAGTCGATAAAATAAAGTACCAGTAATGCACTGGGATAATTGCTGGCCGTAAATAGGAAGCTTGGGTACAATTGAAGCTGTTAGTGTGTATTGCTGTTGAGATTTATCATTTCGTCGTTGTTGAGTGGAGCTAGTGGCAGTTGATGTTGTTGTTGTTATTTGGTTTCTTATCGTTTTGATGATGCTGTTGTTGTTGATGGTGTTCATAAGCTCTGACCCTGTCAATAACACCAGTGTCAGTCTAATTATAGATTTTTGTCCTCTTCCTTTCAAATTTGTGGGAAGGGACGTTAAAGATATTCAGGTAATTAATTTGTGTTTTCCCGTCTTTTTTTTCTTTTTACTATGTTTAAAATCCTCGTGTACATTCGGACTTACAATCAGCCTTAAAAAGACCAAAAAATGTTTACTCCTGCACCTGGAGAGCCATATACTGAACCCAATATCATGGTTGATGGAACCAGGTTTGAAGTAGATATATTTGTCTACTTGGGTTGCACACTGTCACATGATGGCTTATTGGGTGCTAAAATATATCTCTGCACCCAGAAGGCCTCTGTTGCTTTCGGAAAATTGGAAAAGAGAGTTTGGGCAAATCACAACATTGCCAACAGTACGAAGGTGTGTGTGTATAGGTCATGTGTTATGTCTATTATTTTATACTCCTCCAAAACCTGGACGCTACTCCGTAAACACATCAAATTGCTTTAGCGCTTTCATGAGCTCCACCTTGGAAAAAGGCCTCAAATCAAACCAAATATGAGGTACAAAGACAACATCAAGAACAGCAACAAAGAGCTGGAATTTGATTTCGATAAACTTTCTCTTTGCAACGACATCCCGACATTTCCAAAATGAAGCTACCGGAATTCTCCGCGGCTTGGCTTCTTACTTCAGCCACCTGACCGCGTCTAAATTTACAGCATCTTAATTTGTTTTATTTCCTTTCTTATGACATGTCCGCACAGCTAACTCAACTTCTCATCTTTCTAAATAAATTATATATAAAAAAACGTCGTAATGCCTTATGATGATATTTGCCACAACATTCCCCTGGACTGCTTCTTCGGCGACTTCTCTGTGATACAATACACAAACAAATACGTACATTCTCAACACACATATATACATATCTATATATAATCTAACATCCAAAAATACTTATTTCTATATATGTGTGTATGTATGTATGTATGTATGTATGTATGTATGTATGTATGTATGTATGTGTGTATGTATGTATGTATGTATGTATGTATGTATGTATGTATGTATGTATGTATGTATGTATGTATGTATGTATTCCCTTTGTCCAGCGGAATTCTCATGGACATAAGACGCTCACTACTGGGAATTCTTCTAATTTATTCACAAGAACAGTCTTAACAGCAAATCCTAACCCAGCCTCTCTTCTGGTTCCTTCATCTCTTCCTTTCCAGAAGAATGTATATTCTCCACAAAATTCTGTAAGATGACCATCTCCAGCTAACCTCGTCTCAGATAAAGCCACGATGTCAAGATCGTAACGCCGAAGCTCCTTTACAACAAGGGCGGTCCTTCCTTCAGGACGCTCCAAGGAATCCCTGTCAAGCAGCGTCCGTACGTTCCAGCAGCCAAAACTAAATGCCTTGTTTGGCTCTATTACAACGGCACGATGACGAGCGGGCCCAGGCTGTGATAACCTGGGGCCCCTGCCCTTATTGCCAATTATCTTTTTTGTTCCAGAACCTAAATTGCCAATTATCTCTTTTATATTGTTCTGGAACATCATTGAATTGGAAAAAAAAAAAAAAAAATGGAGTGAAACAGGGGGATATTCCAGCACCGACCCTGTTTGCCATATACTTTGCAATGGTTTTCTGTATTGCATTCAGGAATTGCGAGCATGGTGTTTACATCCGATATCGAACCTCAGGCAGCATATTTAACATCAGGCGCTTTGCTGCAAAGACAAAAGTATTTACATCAATCATAAGAGATGTATGCAGATGATTGTGATCTTGTAGCGCACACAGAGAGCGATATGCAGCACATTTTGAATGCATTTTCTGACGCTTGCACTGCCCTAGGATTGATTGTCTGTCTCAAGAAAACCGTCGTCATGTACCAACCTGCCCCTGGTAAGCAGTACACTGAACCAAATATCTATGTGTATGGTAAACGACTTGGAGTGGTTGATCAGTTTGTCTACCTGCGAAGCACTGTCAATCGATACAGTAAACTTGACAGTGAAATCTCACTTAGGATTAGGAAAGCAAATGATGGATTAGGAAAGCAAGTGATGCTTTCGGAAAGCTAGAAAGGCGACTCTGGGGTCAGCGAGACATATGCAGGAGGACAAAGGTAAAGGTGTACAAGGCATGTGTGCTCTCTTGTCTTTTTTATGCCTGCGAGACCTGGGTCACATATCGACACCACCTTAAGCAATTGGAGCGTTTCCATCAGATGTGTCTCAGACGGATCCATGGCGTTCACTGGAGGGACCACATCAGTGATGTCGAGATTTTGGAAAGCTCTGTGTGACAGTATAGAAGGTCTTGTGCTTAAGCAACGATTCCGTTGGAGTGGTCACCTTGCCAGGATGAAGGATTCTAGAATACCAAAACAACTCTTTTATTGAGAGTTGGTTAAAGGAAAACGACCGCCACATAAACCAAAAAAGAGGTATAAGGATTCCTTTGAAAGACGCTAACATCTCTGCTGATACATGTGAAAATATTGCTGCTGTCCGTAATAAATGGAGAAAGACTATATGAGGGAAAAGTTGCCTTTGAGGCATCTCGAATCGCATACGAGAAAGTAAAGCGGGATGTGAGGAAGGGCATTGCTGTTGCACTTCCAGACGGCGAGGGTCCTCCTATAGTGCTGACATGCAGCGTATGTACGAGACTCTGCCTAAGCAAAGCTGGACTCGAAAGTCATCTTCGCAGTCATCAGATAAGACCAGTGGTTGACTACCAGGCTGCTGTTGGAGATGCTACTCATCATGCTTGCCGAGCATGTGGTAGAGAATGTAAATCAGCAGGAGGGCTCAAGCGACATGCAAAAGTACATGAGCTCCAACCACAGCCGGCTATTCCCAGTGTATGTTTTGGTTGCCGACTCTGTGCAAACATTTTAGATCATTGGCTGGGCTAAAAAGCCACATTCGATCGCAGCGCTGTTAGTTGCTATCGTGTGTGTGTGTGTATAGATATGTTTGTGTGTGCGTGTGTGTGTATATATATATATGTATATGTATATTATTATTGGTGTTGTTGTCGTTATTATTATTGTTGTTATTATTATTATTATTGTTATTAATGTATATGTGTGTGTATATATATATATATGTATATATGTATATGTATGTGTGTATATATATATATTTCTTTTTTTTAATATTATTTTATTTTTCATTTATTTATTAATATTTTTTTCTCCTCATGCAATGGCCATACTCGATAACGAGGAGGCAGCCATCATCATGTATGTATGTATATGTACAGCCACCGGAAATAACATCTGTGAAATAAACAACTCTATCTATCTGCTTAGCTAGCTACCTCACCGTGAAACAAACAACCCTTAGGCCACCAAAATAAAACGTCTACGCAGCGGCTAAACATCAAACGATTATTTTTGTATAAATAGAGTGGTTCCAAACACTTTCACCAATCGACCTTTGACAGAGTCAGCTCGCGTATCGTTGTTCCTCTCCTCTGCCACGCTTGTCACTCACACACGGCTTGTACCTGTGTATCGTCGCTTCATGTATGAACATAAATAGCTGACCGAAACTACATCTCTCGCCTTGCTCGTCCTTTCAACTTCCTCCTTCGTCTGTTCATCTTTACCGTATGTGACAACAGTCCTTTTAAGGGCTATCCTCAGATCCGATCAGACCGTATGAGATAAAAGTCCTTTTAAGGGCTATTCTCGGATCCGATCAGAAGTAGCGACCAGACCCACTAACCACGTCGCTACATATGTATGTATGTTGACTTGTTCTTCTTTTTGGTAAATATCATCTTGGTTAAGAGAGTGGGACTGGCTTTGTGCAGTGCCTTTGCTCACTATAAAAGCTTCAAGGCACAGGCATTGCTTTATATCTGGAGATCTCTCTGCACTTGTCGTCACATGGTACTATGTGTCAATAATTGTCACAAGTGTAGTGTTTGTACCAGAGTTTTCAAGTCGCTGGCTGGATTAAATGGTCACACTCGTTCAGCGCATCGGTAGGGGTTCTCCTACATGGTTATAAAGTAGTGGCCGTACTCGAAAACGAGTTGGCAGCCACCATGTATGTATGTATGTATGTATGTATGTATGTATGTATGTATGTATGTATGTATGTATGTATGTATGTATGTATTTATGAAAGCGAGTAGATCTGTTGTTAGGCTGTTCATTCATGATCGTAAAGTCACGAGTTCGATTCCAGGAGGTACTCTGTACACTTGAATTGTACATGTTATTGGTTTGCCATTCCTATATTTTCTATAATACCTAATCACTTAAATGATTCGATAGCTTGTAAAAAAGGTTTGTTTACATCCAAGCTGTTCGCTAGAGCTGTCATATTTAGACGGAATCTGGGAACAGAGGTTCTCTAACTTCATGGTAATGCACACACACACACACACACACACACACACACACACACACACACACACACACACACACACACACACACACACACATATATATATATTGTTATACATAGGGACGGTCTTGCTTCCAATAAAAATACACGCACCTGTTTGTTGGTTTTCACTTCAATTTAATATAAATTTCCTGTTTGTTGGTTCAATAACCGGATGGTTTTTTTATATATTGTCAAAGCTCTTTCGTGTTTTTTTTTCCTGCCGGCAGCATATCAATAAATCTGATTTCATCCGAGGATATCGTTCTCATAACAACAACAAATGCATGAAGGACTTCTCGATTGCATGGAAAACTGTGGAAATAATTATAATTGTTTCTACTTTGGCACAAGGTCAGCAATAACCCAGTACATTACTGGTACTTTATTTTATCGACCCCGTAAGGATGAAAGGCAAAGTTGAGCTCGGCGGGATTTGAACTTAGAATGGAAAGGGTCGTAACTCTATGCGTCAAAGCATGGCGTCCTACCCTCTACGGATACTGCCAATCTACCGCCCTTGTGGTAGAAACTAACATATTAGGTAGACAAACAAGTCAGAGAGAGAGTGGGGTGTGAGGGAGGGAGAGAGAGAGAGAGAAGAGAGAGTGAGTGAGAGAGAGAGAGAGAGAGAAGAGAGAGTGAGTGAGAGTGAGAGTGAGAGAGAGTAAGAGAGAGAGAAAGAGTGTGGAAATAATTATAATGATTAAACGATTTCTGTAACATCAGCATTTTATTTTGTTATTATTATAAAAATCTCCATCGTAACTAAAAACTGCGATTGTTGAGTGCTTTCTCCTGCTTGCTCCTGTTTTTACCAAAACAATCTCTTCGGAACACACACACACACACACACACACACACACACACACACACACACACACACACACACATAGATATATATATATATATTCGTAGAAAAATAGGAAGAACTCAACGCAAGGAGGCTGTTAAAACACCAAAATGCCGTCAATGGGAGCTTCGGGTAAAATTTACCTCGATGGAAAAAAATCAGCGGCTAAAGTGTGTTGGCTCACAGTAGTTATCGGAAGAAAATGGATGAGTGAAGATCACACAAACTTTCAGACCGACCAGGGTTTTGAGGATTTCACTAAAACTAGAAGGTAAAATAGACGGCTCGTGTAACAGAGAAATAGATATTTCTGTTGATATGGTGTTTGTGTTAGGAACTAACATATTAGATAGACAAACAAGTCAGAGAGAGAGAGTGTCGTATGAGGGGAGCGGGAGAGAGAGAGGGGGAGAGAGAGTGACTGAGAGGGAGAGGGAGAGAGCGTAAGAGAGGGAGATTGAGAGAGAGTAAGAGAAAGAGAGAGATAGAGAGAGAACGGTTGAAAATATATAGTATTTTCTTAAGTACACATATCGGCTGAGTAGCCTCATATGCATACCGACCGAGTTACGGCTGGCCTTGCCGAATATTAAAAATAAAATTAAAATTTTATTTCTTACACTACCTCAATAGACTGGCACAGGTATACAGTCCTGATGAAGAGTAATGACCCAGAAACAAGTTGATTGTTCTTCAAAGCCAGTGTTGAACAAACAGGTGACGATCGGTCACTGGCACGGCACAGCTTCAAATCGGGCCGTTTAATTACAAACGAAGCGAACATTATATTTAATGTTCGATATAACCCATGCGTACATTGAAAAAGCTGAAATATCTGTGTACATGCGTATATGCATATGGGCGTGTCTGTGTATATGTGTATGTATATATGTGTGTGTATGTATATATATATATATATATATATATATATATATATACATGCTTATCAATATAAATATATGTACGTGTGCATACCTTCATTTATGTATCAGCTGTGCTTCGGCGAGAAATAAAATTCTAATTTTATACATATTTTATAGTATCTAGAATAAGGACGGGTTGGAAGAAGTTTAGGGAGCTGCTTCCTCTGCTGACGAAGAAGGGTTTCTCCCTGCGTACGAAAGACTGGTTATATGATGCTTGTGTGAGGTGTGCGATGCTGCATGGTAGTGAGACATGGGCAGCAACTGCAGAGGATATGCGACGGCTGGGGAGAAATGAGGCAAGCATGCTTCGTTGGATGTGCAATGACAGTGTACGTGAACGACCGAGCATGGGTGTGTTGAGAGAGAAACTGAAGAAGGATAAGTTGTAGTGTGCGAGAGAGAAGACTGCGATGGTATGGACATGTGATGCCCATTGAGGCTGACGGCAGGGTAAAGAAGTGCCAATAAATGCCAGTTGAAGGAAGACGCAGTAGAGTAGGACCTCAGATCGCTGAAGCTCACGGTGTAGATGACGAAGGACCGTGACAAGTGGAGAGATGGTGTGCTGAATAGGACCCGTCCCACCCTTGCAAGCAGGGAAAAGCGGACGTAAAATGATGATGTTGATGATGATGATGATATATATATATATATATATATATATATATATATATATATATATATATATATATATATATATATATATAAAATTGTAGTTCCTGTCTGTCTGTTTGTTTGTTTGTTTGTGTGTTCACGAACTGCTATTGTTTTGGAGATAGAACCCCATAACCATATATATTCTGAAGCTATATTGCCCAGAGTACCTGGATAAGTATATTTCATTTTAATCAAAGGGTTCCCCGGCGGCAAAAAGCCCCGTATAAACTCCCGCTGAAAATGTATTCCCTTCGATTTATATGAAATTTAAACCCTAGGTAAATGACAAGATATGATGCCTATTCAGAAAATTTCAGCAAATTTCAATAATATTAAGATACACTAAATGGGAGTTCAATTTTGGAAGCCCATAACTTGAGTATTGAAACTTAAAAAATTATTTACAAGAAAGAAAATAAGAATAAGATTTAATAATGTAATTTTGATTTGATATATTGCAAAAAATAATGTTTTCCAAATTTTCATGCATTACATTTTACATTGAGTAATATTGAAATGCAGAGTTTTTCTCCATAAATTATATCACTGATTTAAAATCAATCATCATTTTCTTACAAGAAAAAAAAAAAAAAAATGTGTGAAACGCAGCAAGACGCGGGTAATTCGGCTAGTATATATATATATATATATATATATATATATATATATATATATATATATATATATATATATATTTTGTTTCTGAATTTGTTTAGCAAGACTTTGTATCTGGAAACGTGTGTTGAAACCGATATTGTTATACTTTGGGGGGGGGGGGGGGAGCCATGTTGCCAATAAGAAACACACGCACCAGTTGTTCACTTTAAATTATTATAAATTTCCGGTTGGTTGGTTCCACAACCGGATGGTTGTTCATATATTGTCAAAGTTCTTTCGTCACACATTCTGTGACCTCTTCAGTGACTGGGGATTCTTTTTTTTTATTTGTGCCTCTCCTTTGTTCTATCCTACGCCATCTTGTTTCTGTGTGTGTTGTGTGCTTAGTTTGCGCATGTGTTACATCCGGGTGTCTGTGTGTGTTTTTATTTGTTTATTTATTTGTTTATTTACATGTTACTAGTTGATTGTTTGTTCTATGTGTGTGTGTTTTCCTTTTCCCTTAATTATAAGTTGTGATGTTGGTATTCTATTTAATTTTGGTTGGAGTTCATATTTATTTATTGCCTCTGTGATTTGTCTAAACATTGCGTCTTTTCTGTGTGTAGATTCTATTTTAACTCTATGTTCTCTAACTTGCCCTAACGTTCTATTTTAGCATGTTGGTGGAGTATTGATGAGTCTTTTCTATCTTGGATTTCTCGCCAGTGTTCATTTAATCGTTCTCCTATGCTACGAGCTGTCTCACCTATGTATATTATGGCGTATCACAGAACAAAGGAAAGGCACAAAATAAAGTAAAGAATCTACAGTCACTGAAGAGGTCACAGAAGGTGTGACGAAAGAACTTTGACAATATATGAACAACCATCCGGTTGTGGAACCAACCAACCGGAAATTTATAATAAATTGAAGTGAAAGCAACTGACCCGTGTGTTTCTTATTGGCAACATGAGCCTCCCAAAGTATAACCATATATATACATACATATATATATATTGTTATACTTCCTCTACTACTACTGCTATTGATGTCAACAGCCAGGCAGAGAGTAACAGAAGCCCACCGAACTGCTATTTTAGCCGCTACTACCACCACACAACAAAGGATGAGAGAAAGTAAAAGAGATAAACGAAAATGTGAACTTTTTATTGTCATGCAAACTATGTTCTCTAATATCCTCATCTAATTAATATACACCTTAACTTTATTATATAATTCTCATCAAACGTCCTGTAGCATGAAGGTGTCCACATTTTTATCGACTGTAACGGTACTAAAATTGTTTTTAAAAAAAGTTTTTTCCGTTTTACTATGGGAAAATTCTATTAGCATTTTCTGTTTTTTTTTCTCATTTTCCTAATATATATATATAACCCGGCCGATTAACCCACTCGATATGCAAATTGGGCTACTCAGCCGTTAATATGCATAAGGTAAGTATATACGTTCAACAATCTGGCAGGAAGGTATACGTTGCTGACGTTAGATAATAGGCTTGAAACTAGTACAGCGTTCCTTTGTCAGTGTTGAACAAACGAGCAACGATGGTTTGTGGACACTACGGCTTAATACGGGATGTTTGTTTACAAACACACCGAGCATTATAATAAATGTTCAGTGAATCCATACGTACATATATATATGTGTGCATGTAGTTATATATATATACATACTACTGTACGTCTGTATACATATATGTATGTACGTGTACATACTTATATTTAAGTAACAGCCGCACTAAGAGTGGGAAATGAAATTTCGTTTCATTTTTCCCGTTTATATATATATATATATATATATATATATATATATATGAATAAAGTTAGTCCTTCATCAGTGATCTTCCAACCATCATTGGTATTTCATCGCTTTAAAGACCATATACCTCCGGTTGGTGCGAGCAACGGCTAAAAAAAGTCGTTGGGACACGTAAATAAAGGGGACACGAGTGTAAACAAACAAAAATGGTTAAGCAACGAAAAGTGAGGAAGAAGGAGTCAAGTCCCAAATTTCTATGAATTTAAATTCGGTGAAATCGTGAACGAGAGAGAATAAAGACCATCAAACCTGGTTGAAATGTGAGCAAGGAAGGAATTTCGCACAGGTCTAACGGGAGGAAGAAGGGGTCTAGTCGGTGAATTCGGTAAACATAAGTTCTGTGAAATAGTAGACGAGAGAGAGAAAAAATGCCGACCGGCCTGGCCAAGCGTGCGAAAGAAAAGAATTACGCACAGGTCAAACGGGAAGAAGGAGGAGGAGGAGAGGTAGTAACGGAGAATTAGTGAGTGAAGGGTGAGGAAGAGGCTAACAGAGAGAGTGACTGCTAGAGAGGGTAAAGATACAGAGAAAGAGGAAGCAGTAAGAACGAAAAAGACGGGTAACAGCAGGGGAAAAAATATGTGTAAATATGAGAATAAACGTGCTGCGGGGTTGCTAATGGGTTACATATGAATAAAGTTAGTCCTTCATCAGTGATCTTCTAACCATCATTGGTATTTCATCGCTTATAAGTATGTATACGTACATACATATATGTATTAGTAGCGGCTAAAATAGCAGTTCGGTGGGCTCCTGTTACTCTCTGCCTGGCTGTTGACATCAATGGCAGTAGTAGCAGTAGTAGTAGTATCAGTAGTAGTAGTAGTAGTAGTAGTAGTAGTAATAGTAGTAGTAGTAGTAGTAGTAGTAGTAGTAGTATTAGTAGTAGTAGTATCAGTAGTAGTAGTAGTAGTAGTAGTAGTAGTAGTAGTAGTAGTAGTAGTAAAGGAGGAAGGAAAAGCAGGAGAAGAAGGCGAAGAGGGTAAGGGTGAGGGAGAAGGTGAGGGAGAGGTAAGAGAGGGATTTTTCTTAAAGTGGTATGTCCTACTGATCCGGGATTTTATGATATCTCCTGTTTTTTCTACTCCTTTAATTTTAAGGTTCATTTTTTTCTAAAGCTCTTCTAAAATCTAGATCGCCTCTAAGGGTAGCATCGACGATCATGACGCTCTGGTATTTTTGGCTGTCACCCCATGAGTTGGTCTTCCCTATCTTTTTCTTAGTCCATTTTACGCTATTCCATGATTTGATCCTGTATAGTGGGCAAATCCTATTCACACCATTCACCATAATAGTTCTAGTTGTTGAAATGGCAATATGTTCCTGTAGAATATAATATCCTCTTTCATATTATTCTTTAGCCACATAAAAAATTTGCAAGTTTACGTTTTGACAATATTTTAAATATTTCATCAGCATAATCGTGATATACTCCTTTAAAACATATCTCTGTAAAATCAATTAAAAGAAGTTGAAAAGTGGTCTTTCCATTGCTGATACTATGTACCAGTCGCAAGTATTGGCAGGAAGTGGAATGTGAAATAAAGTATCTTGCACAAGGACACAACACATCGCCTGGTCTAGGAATCGAACTCGCAACCTCACGATTGCAAATCCAATGTAAATATGTGGGGTTCACAATAAAAATTCACTAATATATGCATTATTATGTAAGGTATGAGGAAATAAATTGTAGTTACGTTATATAGCTGGAGCATATGTAATCGAAAAATCAAAATAGTTTTCTAAAGAAGAAACATTAAACAATAAATGTTACCAGATAATATCAATAATGATATAACAATGGTTATATTGCTAGATATTATGACAGTCGATATATTGTATATGTATATTGTTATATATAAATTAATCAATATCTTAACTTTAGTCCAATGTTTATAGAAACGGCAGGTTTCTATTGAAAAATCATGCTAGTCTTGTGTGTTCTGTTTTGAACAAAGTGCTACTTTGTCAGTGCTGTACAGATCTGCTTAATTCTTTCCCGAAGATATAAACAGTTTATGGTATGTAGTTTTACATCATCTCTTATGTACCTCTGTTTCTCAACATTTTGGTCTTTATTTTGTCACTCTCTGTCTCTGAATATTTCATATGTGGTTTTCTGGCTAGTGTTGTAAAATGGAAAAACGATAGATTCCTCTGTAACATTAGCTAGTTAATGTTTTATGTATCCTTAATATGAATTTGGTATTAAACTGTCAGGGGATTATTAGTTCAGACTTTTAATTAAATGAGATAGAATATATGATGTAATGCAATCATATTTCTTAGAGGCTATTATGAAATGTCTGGTTAAATGGCTTATATATATATTTCCTTCACATCTTTTCAATAAATAGTGAGTGTAAGGTACTGTGTTTAATGAATCAGTGCAAGAATGAGATGATATATTTATGAAATCCAGTTATAAACAAATACGACATACGATTATGTAACTGCTTTTAGCTTTATTATTTGTAGTATTACCACAGATAAAAACATAGTTTAAAATACAAACACATATCAACACATATATACATACATATATATATACATATATATACACATACATACGCATCAACACCCATATATATATATACACACAGAAACACATATATATAGATATATATACATACATATACACACACATATACGTACACATACATACACATATATACACCCATACATACATATACACCCATATATACACACATACACACACATTTTATATATAATTTATACACATATATACACATACCATATATACATATATACTACATATATGCACACATACATATATATATATATATATATATAAATATATATATATATATATAAATATATATATATATATGTATGTATGTGTGCATATATATATATTTATTTATATATATATATTATTAGACCTTTGATTCTGTGGACCGTCACTGCCTGATGAAGAGCTTACAGGCTTATGGAATCCCCAAGAAGATAGTGGACCTGATATCACTGCTCATTACACCTGATGGGATGACAGAGTTCTTTGAGATACTGGCTGGAGTGCTCCAGGGAGATACATTGGCTCCCTACCTTTTTATCATCGTAGTGAACTATTGTATGCGCCTTGCACTGGAGAAACACCAGGACTCTGGCTTTACTGTAGCACCGGCTCAGAGCAGGAGAGTTAAGGCGAAAAAGGTATCAGATGCTGAATTTGCCGACGACATAGTTTTGGTGACAAATACAGTGAAGGAGGCAGAGGATTTGACACTGTGTCGATGAGTGTGGGGCTGAGAATGAATGAGACTAAAACAAAACATCTGGTAGAGAATGTTGAGAAGCCAGAGGGGATCACTAATGTAGGCGGGAAGCCGCTAGAATTGGTTGAGGACTTCCTGTATTTGGGAGCAAAGATTGGGAATACGGAAGATGATGTGGTTGAGAGGAAGAGCAAAGCCTTGGAGGCGTGCCACAGCTTGAGATCGGTGTGCAAGTCGGACCTTCGTAAAGACCTGAAAAATCGCCTCTTCATTGCTGTAGTGGAGTCTGTGCTGCTGTACGGGTCTGAGACTTGGATACTGACCAACAAACTCACTCAGATAGTGTATGGGTGCTACACGAGGATGCTGAAGATGGCTCTGAACATTAATCAGTATACACTGAGGATGAAAAACTCAGAGCTGTATCGGAGCCTCCCAAAAGTCAGCTCAAAAGTGACACAGAAGAGACTGATGTTACCTGGACATGCTCACCGACATCCAGAGTTGACATTGCACTCAGTGCTCCTGTGGGAGCCCCTGCATGGACACACTGGAAGAGGAAGACCAATGTTAACGTATGTTGATGCCCTAAGGACAGACACTGGTCTGTTGGAGACGCAGGACATGGCAGCGATAATGAGGGACAGAGACCGCTGGAGAGAACTCGTCCATGGATCTCGGGAATTTTACCCGCCCTATTCAAAATATTAATAAATGAAGACATTCACATAATCAAAATATATGTTTTATTATATATATTTCGAAGGTACTGTGCTGTTTTTTCAGTACTTCCTTGTCAGATAAAATATATGAATTGATGTATGACATACCTCAATTGTCTTGATGGTTCAATTCCAGTATTGGCAGTGATTTATTACAACAAATCTCAACATTTATATACCACAAATAATAACATAATAATCTTAAATATGATGAAGAAGAGGATGTGGAGCGAGATAGAAGTATAAGGAGGGGGTGAGTATGAGAAAATGCAAGAAGAAATAAATAAACTCATACATATATAAATATTTAAATACGTAAATAAACATGTTAGGAGAGAGAGAGGTAGATAGATAGAAGAGAAGAAAGAAGAGAACAGAGAAGAAGGAGAGAGAGAGAGAGAGAGAGAGAGAGATATATATAGAAGAGAGAAGAAAAAAGACGTAACTGCAAAAAGGAAAGAAAGAAAGAACGAATGAAGGAAGAAAGGGACACGATGCGTGACCGTTGTTTTCAAATATTAAGTCAAATAGAAGCGACCAATTAAATACCATGAAATTTGTTTAATATCTTTTGTATTTGGTTATGTTTAAGCTAATTATGCTAATATATTATATCAAAATTAAACAATATAAAATATTTTCTATAATAATCAAAAGCATAGTTTAATTAATATATTTATTAAATATTTTGTTACAAAATTTTAAAACATTTTTATCTATAAAGCAAGTTTAAATACATATTAAATATGTATAAGGATATTTACTAATACTTATGCGCATATCACCATAAGTATATGCATTTTATATAATGTTAAGAATTATTATCTGAATTATTCTATTTTCATTATAAAAACAGTTCAATTCATTACTTACAGGATTAATAAGTAGTTATATTTACTCTTAAAAGTATTATTATTTTGATTTTACTTTTGTAACTGTATCTTAATATATGTAGTTTGCCTTTAAGGATTTTTCGTAAATTGTATAAATCATGCTAAATATACATTATTAATCCATTTGGATAGAACGAAAATTATTTACGAAGAATGTAAACACAGGAAGATAACCCGTACAACTTATGTTATCATTTATATTATCTAAGTGCTTTGAAAGCCAAAAGATATTTCAAACCGCGAATTCAGAAATTTCTAGTTATACAATGACCATTCTAAATTCGAACTTAGGATACTGAGTCAAATCATGAGATTAATTTACTATATAAAAACGATATACAATTTTTAAGGTAAGGCAAAACATTATATATATAATAATAATAATAATAATAATAATATTTCAAGAATTATTAATAATAGTCAATATTTTTTTCTTCTTAGTCAGTATTTTTTTCTAAATTTGTTATATGCTTGAAATGTCTTTCCAGACTTATGTAGACAAGTTCCAAATAATTCATTTTTTATAATTAATTAAATTACCATAATTGGTAATTATTAATAGAGTTTCTAAATTGCAAAGATTGCAGTTTAGTGAAATGGAAGCGTCCCGATAGGAGGCTTACTACAAGAAATTAAGTATTTAATATTTTTCTCTTTTATAGACCATATTAATTGTGATAATGAAGTAGAACATTTTTTATCTGGATTTGAGAAAGAATGTTTATGATTGGAAAAGCGAAACTTAAAGTTCGATGAAGTGGCACCTATGTAGTTATAAGTATTATTATTATTTGTCTTAATGGTACATTTATATACTAAATTCTTATCAAGGCAATTATTTGGAAAGGGCATTCAGATTTCCTTCTACAGTTACAGTTCAATTCCCTGTTATTTCTATAACCTAAACTATTCGTATTATCATTATTATTTCTAGGTGTTCTACTATTATTCGTATTTAAACTATTGTTATTGTTATTCACGTTAACTAATGTATTATTATTAATATTATTGTTATCATCGCTAATTATATGCTGGTTCAAATTAAGAATTTTGCTATTAATTTTTGCAATATTTTGAGCAATATTAATGTTGAATATGAGAGTTTAACCGTGTGTCTATTAAAGATAGAGTAATACTTATGTGATCTAGGGAAACATTTATCCAAGGCTTTAAAAAATAAATGTGCTAAAGGTGTTTTAATAGCTAAAGATGCTGGTGGGGCATAACACATTATAGATCTAGTCCTAATTCTTTTCCCCGATTTATTCCTCAAGTTGTTATTTTTACAGTCAGTTTTATTTTAATTATTATTATTATGAATATTGTGTTTATAATTAATATTATTTCTTTCTACATATTCAATATATTTTTGCCTATCCGATCGAGTCCAAAAATCATTATTAAAGTCAATCAAGGTTCGCCTTGCCGTTAAAATAATATTAAATTCGTCACTAGATAGATTCGTGTGTTTATATGCATATGAAAGCGCCTTATTTAAAAGACTAGGATTTATTGAGGAGTAATAACTCGCTATGTCCATTTGAATGAATTTATGATTTATCTTATTTTCGATATTATTGAACCAATCTATGACTTCAGTAGTGCCCTTCCATAAGTTAAGCCTTGACTTCAATTTTAACGTTGGCAAAATCCTATCTATTATCTTTTTACTAATTATTCCAAGGTCTGATTTGGAAGGTTCAATAAGTCTAATAGGTAAGTCCTCTTCGAAATTTCTTTTATGGTCTTTAAAATTTATACGTGGTTGCCTTGGTATGAAAGATTCGGTCTTCGGTTCTATTCCGAGATTGGTGATAATTTCAAAAGCATCATTATTGATATCCAATAGATCCTCACTCGGGGCTTTTCTGTAATTTTTTCTCAATTCTTTTAAAATTAAGTCCTTATATTTTGTTTTTACTATCCCATATAGGTTGTGGGTTTTGTCTGAATTCACTAATATTTTATTTACTTTTTTTATGTCATTAATTTTTTCTCAATGACCTCTATATATATATGTGTTTTTCTTAAATTTTATATTCCTTAATATATTAAAAATTTCGTTTTCGAAATTTTCCAAGAGTTTGTTGTACGGAGGATTTTTCCTAGATTTAAACATATCTCGAAATTATGGTTGGTGTTTTTCTTATTTGTTTCTTTATTCTTTTCAAAATGAAAAGCACGCCACCGCAGTCTTCTTATGAAGGAGTTAGTTTGTCCAATAAGTTTTCTCGTGTATTCTTCTTTAGATGGTAAAGGTATATCTTTGAGAGATGTAGAAACCCTAAAGAATTACATCATTTATTAATTAATAATCTATTGCAGAAGAAGCGCTCTACCTTCTGGGAGCTAAATATGACCAAAGATTAATAGGGTTCATTGATTACTCAATGAATATAGTTTTACAATAGATTAAAAACACTCTACAAAGAAGTTTTCTGGAGTTATTAATATTATTCAAAATATTAATAAATGAAGACATTCACATAATCAAAATATATGTTTTATTAAATATATTTCGAAGGTACTGTGCTGTGTTTTCAGTACGTCCTCGTCAGATAAAATACATGAATTGATGTATGAGATACCTCAACTGTCTTGGTGGTTCAATTCCAGTATTGGCAGTGATTTATTACAACAAATCTCAACTTTTATATACCACAAATAATAACATGATAAACTTAAATATGATGAAGAAGAGGATGTGGAGCGAGATATAAGTATAAGGAGGGGGTGAGTATGAGAAAATGCAAGAAGAAATAAATAAACACATACATATATAAATATTTAAATGCGTAAATAAACGTATTAGGGAAGAAAAAGAGAGAGAGAGGTAGATAGATAGAAGAGAAGAAAGAAGAGAGAAGAAAGAATAGAAGAGAGAAGAAGGAGAGAGAGAGAGAGAGAGAGAGAGAGAGAGAGAGAGAGAGAGAGAGAGAGAGAGCGAGATAGAAGAGAGAAGAAGAAAGACGCAAATGCAAAAAAGAAAGAAAGAAAGAAAGAAAGAGACATGATGCGTGACCGTTATTTTCAAATATTAAGTCAAATAGAAGCTACCAATTAAATACCATGAAATTTTTTTAATATCTTTTGTATTTGGTTATGTTTAAGCTAATTATACTAATATATTATATCAAAATTAAACAATATATAATATTTTCTATAATAATCAGAAGCATAGTTTAATTAATATATTTATTAAATATTTTGTTACAAAATTTTAAAACATTTTTATCTATAAAGCAAGTTTAAATACATATTAAATATGTATAGATAGATATGTATAGATAGATATGTGTATATATATGTATGTGTGTGTATATATGTATGTGTGGATATGTGTATAATATATTTATATGTATATATATGTAGTATATATATATGTATATGTAAAAAATATATATATATATGTAGGAGGTATAAAATGTGTTTATATGGAATATATATGTGTATGTATGTGTATATAAAATGTGTGGAGAATATATATGTGTATATATATGTATATGTACGTGCGTGTATATATATATATATATATATATATATATATATATATATATATATTTGTGTATATGGGATATATATATATATATAGAGAGAGAGAGATTGGTGAACGGAAAAGAAAATGCTGACAAATTGTTCACAGTGAAAAATACTTTAATTAGGAATAAGTGAAAATTAGTAATAGTATTGGTTAGTATTCAGTTTTGGTTCTAAGTTTTACCGGTTGCTCATTTCTAATACTTTTCAAAACTAATTTTGAGATAGAGCGCCCGTGATGTTTACTCTAATCTGATTAGTTTTGGAAATTCTACCTGTTTTATGTGAAAAAAGTGGCTCCAGATGTATTAAAAAATTCTTGTGGTCAAAACAATTTTGACCACACACATACACACACTTCTCCGTATAAGACAAGAGCTGAAAAATATCTTTTAACATGTTAAAATATCCCCCACACACTTACAGACACATTCCTACTGACCATCCCTCTACCACGAATTACTCTGCTACACACACACACACACACACACACACTTGTCTTAATAGGCATTTGAACTGTCAACAGGCTGCGGTTCGCACCCACATCCCTGCTGACCATTATCACAACAACGAACCTCTTTACTACTACTACACACACACACACACATATTTGTTTTGAAAGACTTATTTTTCAGTGACTTCTCAATCAGCCGACACAAACCTACATTTGGCGCAAAATCAATTTTGAACATTCACATGACCTCTACCGACCAATCAAAATTGTTTTGACCACAAGAATTTTTGCAACACGAATTGGCGCGAAACTTATTTTAATACATCTGGAGCCACTTTTTTCACATAAAACAGGTAGAATTTCCAAAACTAATCAGATCAGAGCAAACACCACAGGCGCTCTATCACAAAATTATTTTTGAAAAGCATTAGAAATGCGCAACCGGTAAAACTTAAAACCAAAACTGAATACTAACCAATACTATTGCTAATTTTCACTTATTCCTAATTAAAGTATTTTTCACTGTGAACAATTTGTCAGCATTTTCTTTTCCGTTTACCAATATATCATAACTCGTGTGTTACACCTCTATTCTTTTAAATATATATATATATATATATATATATATATATATATATATATATATATATATATATATATATATATATATATATATGTGTGTGTGTGTGTGTATATATGGTACATATGTGGGAGATATATATGTATGTAGAAAAAATATATGTGTGTATATGTGGTGTATATATATACATATGTGTGTATGTGTTTGAAATATATGTATATGTATGTATAGGATATATATATATATGTATGTGTATGTATGTGTGTGTGTGTGTACGTATATATGTATATGTATGTATGTATGTAGAAAATATATATTTGTATGTATGTGAGATATATATATATATGTATATATGCGTATGTATAATAAGATATGTATAATATATATGTATGTTTAGTGTGTATGTGTATGTGTGTATCAGATATATATATATATATATGTATTTGTGTATATATAAATATATATACACGTACTCCTCGTTTAACGAACGTGTTACGTTCCAATGACCCGTTCGTTAACCGAAATGATCGTTAAACGAGTGACTTTCTGCCGACATTTGGCATATAGGCCTGTAGAGTACAGCATATATTCTTGATTTTTTTTCTTTATTTCGATTAATAGTTTTTAACTTAAAATCATATACACAAAACTATAGCTTTTCTTTATAAAGTATATTACTGTACAGTAGTCTTATTTTTTGTTTTAGCTGTGGATTTCAAGGTTTTCAAAGCTAGGCTAGGCTACCTTATTGACACCAAATAGCTTCTCTCTTTAACACTCGGCAATATATTTTTCATGTTATCTTTTTATTTTCTCTCTTGTATGATAAGCTATTTGCACAATACACATCATATTACAGTACTACAGATATTTGGTATGTATGTGGGGTTGGAGTCGGAGTTTTACCCAGAAAGCTCAGCATAGATGACTGTTTTGTTTGCTTTTTTTTCTCATCATAAATTTCACGATAGCAACGTGGTCCATTTTCCAAATGTCTTTGAAATTTTGCCAAGCGTTCAATGTTAGGATCCATTGCCTCCAATCCTGACATCGCCTTACTTTTATGCGTGCCCCCAAGCCCTTAACAGTGAACATTTTCTGTTCCTCATCTGGTTGTTCTGCTGCTTCTTCCAACTCTTCTCTATGTCGCTGTTCTTCCACCTCTATTAAATCTTCGTCAGTCAACTCTCCTTCAACAAAGTTCACTAAATTTTCCACATCTTGCGCATCCACTTCCAACCGCAACTTTTGAGCAAGACCAACTATTTTATTACGTATCACTTCAAAATCTGAATTTTTATCAAAACCTTCAAAATTATTAACAAACATTTTCAAGCACTTTTTCCAGACAACTTTCATACATTTTCCACTCACGTCCCCCCAAGGTCGGTCGATGTTCTTGATGCAGTTGACAATATTAAAATCTTTCCAAAATTCACGAAGATCCATTACATCATCCTCCGTTGCTGTTACTGCCTGTGCAAAAGTAGTTCGCAAATGATACGCCTTGAAAGTAGATATCACCTCTGGTCCATTGGTTGAAGAATTGACGTCGTATTTTGGGGCAGATACACTACTTTAACATTAGGATGCAGGTCATCAATATGTTGTATAAAATATATATAAAATGTGTGTGCATATATGGGTTTATATGTATGTGTGTGTGTATATATGTGTATGTATGTGTTCGTATATGTTTGTGTATATGTATATATATATATATATATATACATATATATGTGTGTGTGTGTATATATATATATATATATATGGGTGTGTATGCGTATGAATGTGTGTGTATATATATGTATATATGTGTTGGTATGTGTTTGTATGTAGTATATATGGACTGTAGATACATTTACATATAGGGAAGTGAATATATGAGCCACCATGTCCCCCCCCCCCCCCTCCACCGCACTTCCTCTCCCAGAGCAATATCAACAACACATCTTTGACAAATATTCCCAAACTATCCATCTTTTTTCTTTTTCCTGTCATCCCATTCTTATCAAGAGACAGGTATCTTACACCTCATTAAAACCCAGACACGCACCTAAATTCATCTGTGATATAGAAATTTGTAGAAGATATTCTTTATGGATTTGGAAAGTTGAATCAGCTATGCCATTATAAACTCATCAAAGGTCAGCTAATGAAATAAAACCAGCAGGAGAGTAGGTTTACGACCACCTTCTCAAACACCCTTATCTTACAACCTCACCATTTTCTGGGTGTATATATAGTTGTGCGTGTATATGTGCGTGTGTATGTACGCGTGTGTGTGTATGTATGTATGTATGTATACTTTAATTCCTCCGGACCTTCATCATCATCAACACTCATTAACACCACACGCCACACCCTAGACACATCCAAATCTCTCTTATATATATAGTCACACATTTCAACACAACCTGATCTCAGTTTGACAATCACCACAGATAGACGAATGCGAGAAAGTACTCCAAGTTAACCAGGAATCTTTAAAATTCTTCCCACCGAAATTAACAACGAACTTACTGGATCTACTAACTCTTAACATTATAATATTATATTTTGTTTAAATCATAAAAGGTTAACTTTGCCTTTCATCCTTACGGGGTCGATAAAATAAAGTACCAGTAATACACTGGTGAATTTGCTGGCCTTGTGCCAAAAGTAGAAACAATTATATTATAACATTAAATCATAAAATGTTTTAACACTACAAGTGAAGTCATTCTTTTCCCTTTTATTCAAATATACCTAACTGTACCAAGGATCGCACACATTTTCCAATATATATATATATGCCTCTTTTCGTCTACTCTCACCGACGTTAGACTTGTTTTTCTTCGCTCTCCCTATCTCGCCGTCAACAAGACCTCGGACATATGTTCAGCCGTTGGTTTGACTTCTTTCTCTCTCTCACTCCTTGTTACTTACATACATGTGCTTCCCCTCGCGTCCCCCTTTTATCGGTATGTTCTCTGCTTCTTTTTCTTTTATTCTTTGTCTGGGTTTTTTCTCTCTCCTTTATTCCTTCCCCAATAACTTTCAAAAGTTATTGACGCACTGGAGATAGACATATTGTTTAATGCGTTGAAATGTCGATGACCTCCAGCAGAAAAGTGAAGAGAATCAATTATTAATATTAGAAAAACTCAGATTACATATATATATATATAATAATATATGTAGAATAAACACAGTGAATTCTGTGTCTAAAATTACGAGGGTAGAGAATACCACAAATGTTTTATATATTTAACCTGAATCTTACGTAAGATTCAGGTTAAATATATAAAGCAAATGTTGTATTCACTAGGTCAGCAAATACCCATTACATTACTGGTACTTTATTTTATCGACCTCGTAAGGATGAAAGGCAGAGTTAACCTCGTCGGGATTTGAACTCGGATCGTAAAGGGACGTAACTATGCTGGAAAGCATGTCCGACCCTATACCGATACTGCCAATTCACAATAACATTCGATTCGTTTGCAATTGTCCATTTTATTTGCTTTCCTTTTATTTCTAAATACACTTTCTCTCTCTCTCTCTCTCTCTCTCTCTCTCTCTCTCTCTCTCTCTCTCTCTCTCTCTCTATATATATATATATATATATATATATATATATATATATATATATATATATATATATATATATATATATATATATATATATATATATATATATATATATATATATATATATATATATATATATATATATATATATATATATATATATATATATATATATATATATATATATATGCGAGAAAAACCACAAACCCTCCATCTCAATTCTACTTTTGAAAAGCACAAGAACTGCGAAACCGGTAAAGGAACTAAATAAATATTTTAAAAAAGAATCCAGTTGCATTTTCGATTTCATCTTTTTTCCTTATATATATATATATCCAGGAAAAACTTGAACTGTTAAGATCTTCTTCCTGGAGATGTCAATATTTATAAAACAAACTTTGTATTTTATCTGATGAGTGCGTACCAAAGTTTTGTTACCCTTGAAATATATATAATGGAATAAATATGGTTTTATAAATATAGTTACCATTTATTTAATATCATTGTATATATATATATATATATATATATATATATATATATATATATATAAATGTAATCTGAGTTTTTCTAATATTCATAAAACATTCGATTCGTTTGGAATTGTGCAAACGAATTGTTTCTTCTAAATTTTTATTAATTTTTTACTGTGACCTGTTATTCCTTTTCGCCTACTTTCGCCGAGGTTAGACTTCATTTACTTCGCTCTCACTATCTCGCCGTCAATAAGACTTCGGACATATGTTCAGCCGCTGGTTTGACTCCTTTCTCTCTCTCTCTCTCTCTCTCTCTCTCTCTCTCTCTCTCTCTCTCTCTCTCTCTCTCTCTCTCTCTCTCTCTCTGTGTGTTGCTTACATACATGTGCTTCTCCCCGTGTTCCCCTTTATTGATATGTTCTCTGCGTTTTCTTTTCTTTTTTCCTATCCGTTTAATTTTTCTCTCTCTTCTTTTTCGCTTCCCCAATAACTTTCAAGAGAATTTGACGCACTGGAGATAGACATATTGTCTATTATGCGTTGAAATGTCGGTGACCTCCAACAGACAATATATATATATATATATACAAATAAAATACAGAGTCACTAACTCATATGGATATTCTGCAATTAACAGCTCAAAATATATATTTGACTTTGCCTTTCATCCTTACGGGGTCGATAAAATAAAGTACCAGTAATGCACTGGGTAATTGTTGGCCTTGTGCTTAAAGTAGAAACAATTATATAATAATATCGACCCCGTAAGGATGAAAGGCAAAGTTAATCCCGCCGAGGTTAACTTTGCGTTTCATCCTTACGGGGTCGATAAAATAAAGTACCAGTAATGTACTGGGTATTTGCTGGCCTTGTGCCTAAAGTAGAAACAATTATATAATATGTAGAAATAAACACAGTGAATTCTGTGTCTAAAATTACGAGGGTAGAGAATACCACAATTGTTTTATATATTTAACCTGAATCATACGTAAGATATAAAACATTGTTCATAAGATATAAACATTTTTCATATACAGACCGTATCAATAACTATTTCATCTGTCGGACAGATTAGAGATTTAATCTGTTTCGCCATGAAAATTGTGTTTATAACAGATAATCCGTAGGCTTTCCTCAGCTAGAGATGGGATCAAATGAAACAAAACACATGTAACTACAATTCACAGGAGTGAATATCACACCTCGTGCATTGGGCGTTATACGTGGTGTGAGTGGATATGCTAGAAATAATAGCCTCATTACACTCAACTTATAAGCTCACCTTGTTAGGGAGCCGAAATACAAATAAAATACAGAGTTACTAACTCATATTGATACCCTGAAATTAACAAGCTCAAAGTATAAATACTGAGCATTATATAATAATATATGTAGAAATAAACACAGTGAATTCTGTGTCTAAAATTACGAGGGTAGAGAATACAACATTTGCTTTATATATTTAACCTGAATCTTACGTAAGATTCAGGTTAAATATATAAAACATTTGTGGTATTCTCTACCCTCGTAATTTTAGACACAGAATTCACTGTGTTTATTTCTACATATATTATTATATATATATATATGTAATCTGAGTTTTTCTAATATTAATAATTGATTCTACTTTTGGCACTAGGTCAGCAAATACCCATTACATTACTGGTACTTTATTTTATCGACCTCGTAAGGATGAAAGGCAAAGTTAACCTCGTCGGGATTTGAACTCGGATCGTAAAGGGACGTAACTATGCTGGAAAGCATGTCCGACCCTATACCGATACTGCCAATTCACAATAACATTCGATTCGTTTGCAATTGTACAAACAAGCCTCATTATTAAGCCATGTCAGTAGAATGAACCCTTCATTCTTGCCCATGTGTTGGCATGATTTAATACATAAATGGCTTCTACAAGACTAGAACTGTTTAATTCGGAGGAAAGCTGACTGTCAATGTAATATGATGGCATTTATACATTTTGTGGTGGTAGGGGAGGGTGGTGATTGGGATAGGTGGAGGGTCATTGGCTGATGGATTTAAAGAAAGGGGATTCTTTGAAAAAACTATATTTAGAGAAAAATACATACTGATACAAAAACAAAGTTATATTCACGGTAAGTACCTATAGACAAACACTTACACACTGACAGACACTCGTTATTTTCAAGGTTCATTTATTCTAGGGAAACAAAGGATTTTCATTGAGTGGCAATATTAACATGCTCTGCTAAAGGATGGTGAGGTCTGCAAAAATTGTCAGAAGTCTACAATCAGCCCCCCCCCCCCGCCCTCAAACACACGTATATATATATTTTTTTTCAAGGTTCAATTATGCTAAGCAGACTAAAGAATTTTTTGTAAGTGGCTGCATTAACATGCTGTGTTAAAGTTTACAAAATGGTCAGTTCTTTACACTCACACACAACCACACACGCGCGCAGGCACACACTCACGCACACACACATACACACACATATGTGTACATATACATACACACATATCTATAAATACCCACATATATACATATGTATATACATATATACATATATACACATAAACAAATATACATATACACACACATATGTATATATATATACACACAGACACACATATATATATATACACACACATATATACATTCATACATACATACACACAGACACACACAGACATATATATATATATATACATATATACATATATATATACATATATATATTTATTAAAATAACAGATTAAAGTTTAAGCAAAGAATCGCTGCTTTCACCCTTAACGGGATCTTCTGAAACAAACAAAGTCAATCTATAAACGCAGAAGTGGATATTTCAAAAAACGTTGCAACCGGAGGAAGACAGGAAGACGAGACTTTGGTTCGTGGAAACGTTCGCTGGCAAAGAACGGGAAAAAACGAATAATACGTCATTAATAGGAGCGGTGAAAAACAATTACGCGCAAAGACAGAACCACGTTTATGGTATAAAAGAGGTCGTAGACTAATGTTCTCTTAGGTGGTGCATAGAGACGTTCTCTGGCAATGAACGAAAAAACGAAGATAATAAGTCATATGTGGTGCGTGCAGAACAATAGCACGCAAAGACAAAACCACGTAAATGGTATAGCAGAATTTGTAGACTAAAATTCTAACTAGGAGACCAAATGAATCTCCGCTACAGAGTTAAGAACAAAGTAAATAAATACAATACAGAAGTAATAGAAACAAATAAATACATACACGCAAACAGATACGTACATAGACAAGCATACGCAAAACCTTACCATAGGTATACAAAACCACGCACATATAAATATGTGTGTGTGTCTATGCTTGTTACAAATAAATAAATAAATATATAAACGTATATAAGTAAATAAATACGTATATAACAAGCGCACAGATTATACCTACAAATAAATACACGAATGTTCGGAGACGTAAGTCAACTAAAATAAGAAGTACACATATACACACACCCACCATACGTACGAACCTGCATACTCACGCAGACGCAAAACTCCCGTATACACATAGCGAAACCCTAAATACCAGAATATGTAAAAATTATACGCCATAACAGTCACATATACGTACGAAAAGGTATACATACCTTCACAAAACATACGGGTAATATATACTTACCTATGCAAATAAGTAAAGGAATAAACAAAACATATACTTAGCTCCCACATCAGGACGTAAAATATCCACGTATAGATCGTGCTATCCGTTAGGGTCTTGGAATATATGTCTCATGATAATAAACAACAACAACTAACACTATTAATACCACCATCTATGCTATAAACCATACCACTATCAACACCACCACGAAACCCAGACAACAATCAATACTGAAACCAAACTACAACATTTCCACCACCAACATCCCCACTAACACCACATTCCTATTAGTACTACTACAAACACTGCCACTAACACCCTACTACTACCAACATCAGCACCATCACTAATGCCACGTTACACCGCTGCCAGCAACACATCACCTCTAGCACCACTACCAATACCATCACCAAAACCACAACTAAAACCACACATATTCGTACCACTACCACCACCAACATCATCACTAACACCTCACCCTTGTTAGCATCACTACTATTTGACCAACACAACCACAAACACCACACCCCTATTAACATCACTACCTCCACCAACAGACCAGCACTAACACCACATACTTATTAGCACCACAACCATTTGACCGGGTGACATGAGAGTGGAGGAGGGTGGGACTGATCTCAGATAAAGTACAGTGATGGTCAGAATAGTTACTAGAGAGTAATGGAGTAGTGTGGCATGAATAGGTCAGATCACGTTTACATTCTACTATTAATAGACAAGTGTCCTCCAGTACGGCATGCTGCCAATCCTTGTTGTTCTTTAATATCTTTGTCATGAGATTTAGTTTCCTAAGTTCAGTCTCCACTTCTTCATTCCTTCTCTTACAGTATCTACCTTTTGCATGAGTCCCATTCACTGATATTTCTCCGTATTTCTTTATACAGTTGCTATCCTCCATATGCATCACATACTCATACCATTGCAGGCTTCTCTCTTTCACACTACATCGGTTTCCTCTTATGCCTAGTTTTTCTCACAGTTCACGTATGCTGCATTGTTCATGCACACTAACATTGAACATCAACCAGAGCATACTCGCTTCATTTCTTTCCAGCCATCACAGATCTTGTACAGTCAAGGCATTGCAGTTCATATGCGGATATCATCTATTTTACCCCTACCTAGCATAATGCCAAACTGTATTTTATCTAGCTTCAATATGTTCCTAATTAATTGTACTATAACTCTTGATAATTTTCATGAGCTATTCCTTCAACTTGATACCTATGTAGTTACCGCTGATTAGAACATCTACTTTATCCTTGTAGCAGTTACAACCATTGGGTGAGAAAAAGACATGTTGTATAGTATAGTCTTGTACTGGCTTAAAATAAGTTACAGGAATAAACACATACCTTGTGTCAAATCTGTTCTTGTCATTTTGTTTGAATACACAATTTCTGGATATTTAAGAGGGTCTTTCAAGCAAGGATTAAACTTTTGATAAACCATCATCCATCCAATAGAATCATTACAATTGTTCCTTTTGTGTGAAATGTGGAATCTTACACTCCTGAAATACACACGTACAAACGTATATATATATATATATATATATATATATATAAAAATTAAAGTTTAAACAAAGAATCGCCGCTTTCACCCTTAACGGGATCTTCTGAAATTTATCATTTATTATTAGTTTTCAAATTTATTATTATTACTATATATATATATATATATATATATATATATATATATATATATATTGATATATTGATATATAAGAAAGTAAGTCCATAGAATCATTTGATCAAATATATACAGTATTTATCCTCCCAATCACCATAATTAACCACACAAAATCAATTAAACGAGGCTATAAGTTTAAAATGTACCTATGAAGAAACACTAGATAAATAAATGATAGCTATTTTATCCGCGATCAACAGCCACAGAAAATGTACCCAGTATTTCTAATAGCCCGTAGAAATTGATTAGACATATAGCCAACCATACACAATTAGGTACAAAATCAAAGTTAGAAGAAAAAATGTACAAAAACATACCAAAATTATGTTTCTACCCCATCAGGTTTCATTCGCTTTTTGGAAATATCCGATCATGGATAAATTCACGAGTTTCGAAATCATCAGGAAACAAACTCAATTGGACAACGATTTTTCTTAAATGATCCCCGCCAGAAACGAATTCAAAATGGCTAAGAATTGTCACATGGCCAGTGGTCAAGTCAGAAAGCTGATTGGGAGAAGAAATACTGAATATATTTTATCAAATGATTCTATGGACTTACTTTCTTATATACTGCTCTGATTGTTGATTATTTAATTAATTAATTCATCATTGAGCCACACCGTGAATATATATATATATATATATATATATATATATATATATATATGGCTCCGTCTAGTTTATGTATAGGTAAACCTATATATTTTATATACTCCCGTATGGTTGAGTAACAACACTTTAGGCAGTATTCGGCTGCGCTTTATAGCAACCAGCCTACTCGCCGTCAGGCACCAATCACATGCATGTATATGTATGTATGTATACACTAAGTATGTATGTATGTATACACATGTAGTTAGTACTAACTGTAATTGTAGGAATCGGGTTGATTGCCCCCTACCCGAGAAATGCCTCTCTAGTAACATTGTCTACAAATGTAAGGTTGTAACACCCACGTCCCATAGGGCCTACATAGGGTTAACTGCAAATAGATTCAAGCAGCGTCTTTACACGAATACCTATTCTTTTCGTTACCCTCTAAGAAGGAATATGACGTCACTTTCAGCTTATATCTGGAGTCTAAAAGACAACCACACCCAATAGAAGTTACACTGGGAGATCCTAGCTAGGGCTAGATCGTATAACGGAAATAAAAGGCCATGTGACCTCTGCAACGCTGAGGCCCTGGAAAAATACTCAAAGCCACAGACCACATCTTAAACAAAAAATCTGAGGCAATTTCGGCTTGTAAACATAAATTGCACAAAACTTTCTTGTATTACAGCCGCACTTTATATCCTAACGGATAGTACGATTTATACGTGGATATTTTACGTCTAGATGTGGGATCTAAGTATATGTTTTGTTTATACCATTACTTATTTGCATAGGTAAGTATATATTACCCGTATGTTTTGTGAAGGTACGTATACCTTCTCGTACGTATATTTGATTGTTTATGTTATGGCGTATAATTTTATATATTCTGGTACATATGGTTTGGCTATGTGTATACGGGAGTTTTGCGTCTGTGTGAGTATGCAGGTTCGTACGTATGTAGGTGTGTGTATATGTGTACTTCATGTTTTGGTTGACTTACGTCTCCGAACATTCGTGTATTTACATGTAGGTATGTGTGTGCGCTTGTTATATACGTATTTATTTATTTATATACGTTTATATAATTATTTATTTATTTGTATACACGCATAGACACACACACATATTTATATGTGCGTGGTTTTGTATACCTATGGTAAGTGTTTTGCGTATGCTTGTGTATGTACGTATTTGTCTGCGTGTATGTATTTATTTATTTCTATTACTTCTGTATTGTATTTATTTACTTTATTCTTAACTCTGTAGCGGAGATTCATTCGGTCTCCTAGTTAGAATTTTAGTCTACGACTTCTGCTATACCATTTACGTGGTTTTGTCTTTGCGTGCTATTGTTCTCCACGCTCCACATATGACGTATTATCTTCGTTTTTTCGTTCATAGCCAGAGAACGTCTCTATGAACCACCTCAGAGAACATTAGTCTACGACCTCTTTTATACCATAAACGTGGTTCTGCCTTTGCGCGTAATTGTTTTTCACCGCTACTATTAACGACGAATTATATTCGTTTTTTTCCGTTCTTTGCCAGCGAACGTTTCCACGAACCAAAGTATCGTCTTCCTGTCTTCCTCCGGTTGCAACGTTTTTTGAAATATCCACTTCTGCGTTTACAGATTGACTTTGTTTGTTTCAGAAGATCCCGTTAAGGGTGAAAGCAGCGATTCTTTGCTTAAACTTTAATCTGTTATTTTAATAAATATTTGCTCTTCGGTTCTTATATATTTGATATATATTTTCCTTATCAAGCCCTCTTTGGATTTAGTCTTCAATTTTATTATTATTACTATACATATATATATACATATATACATATAATTTCTGCACCGATCTCTAGCAGAATAAACTTTCACTTTTATTGATATCTCTAACCTTGAGATGAATGACTATTCTGAGTCTCCTGGAAGTCTACGGAATACGAAATAGCGCTATAGGGTCTCTAATAATTTCATCTAGAGTACATATTCTTCTCTGTAATATGTAGTATATATACAATACACTGTCTTTGGATATATGTGTCCTACTCTCTCTATATATGTATATACATTTTACATTTGACTTATTATTGCTGTGAATAATGTCTGTAGCAAGGCGGTCAGCAGTGAAATAAAAAGGTCTATAAGAAATCAGAAGGCGTTTTGATTGAAAACAAACATAGGAACTTATTAAGTCATGTGACAAGCATGACTAATGCAGAATAGGTGACAAAGATGTAGAAATCTAGCAGCAACTGAAATATTCAGTTTAAATTTTCGAGCCTGTCGGAAGTGACGCCACCGAGCCTTTGCGCATGTACTCACAATATGTCTATTGAGTTTGTTTATTGAGAATCACAAAATTCTGACATACTTAATATATGACTGTCTTTTCGCTCGCCCACAGGCTCTTGAACTTAAGGTCCGTTATCGCTATGGTCTTGGATTTTCTTACTTTCAGTTGCTCGCACATTGCTCGGTTTATTTTTTTTTTCGCTTTTTCTCTTTTCTTCCTTTTCCCTTCTATTTTCCTTTCCTCCCTTCTCCTTTTTCCCAATAACTTTCCCAGCTATTGAACGCTCTGGGTGGTAGATATCTTTTCTTTAAAGCGTGGAAATATCCGAGACTCCCAGTAGACAACTGATGAGTAACCCCCGTTCTTGCTTTCTTCTTATTCTCACGCCATTTTAAGTTATATATATATATATATATATATATATATATATATATATATATATATATATATCAGAATGGGCGTGCTAAAATATCTGGTGGACCATAACCCACCAGAGTACTGGATACTTGGAGTAGTAGAGTGGGTAATGTGAAAAGAATCAGGACCCCAACAGCTGAGAACGGGTCACTGGGGGTAGATAGCGATACATCCTCCAGATATGATGGTTAGTTGATGAATATGTGGGTAGCGCAAGACGAATAAGCAATGCCCAGACTAACAGAAGTAAGCTACTAACAGTAATGGAGCAAAGCTAGACATCAGATTGGTTACTCTGGTAAATAAGACCACCAAAACTGCAGTATAGTGAGAGGTAAGAAAAAGAATCATACTGCATCGTTCTTCATGAGGGAGGATTTCCCTCTTGAAGGCTGAAAGATAGGTGTCTTTGGGTTGTGAAATGTTATGTACCAAACAACGACTCTGAATACTGGTCCTTCATTAATGAAGTCACTGCAGCACTAGATGTAGTTAAGCCTGAGTCATATATCTTAATGGGACACTTCAATGCATATTTTGGCACTGACTACCTGACATGGAAAAGAGTAATTGGAAGGAACAGTGATCCTGATATAAATATGAAGGGAGAGGCCCTATTAGACTTCTGTTCTAGCAATAGACTCTTTATTATGAATATCTTCTTCCAGTACATTGACATGCATAAATATACATGGTATAAAGGAGATCAGGGACAGAGATCAATAATTTATATTTTTATTGTCTCTGATCTCTTTGATTCTATGGTGGATGTTTGTGTTAAGAGAGGGGCTGAGCTGTCAACTCATCACCATCTAATGATCTGTAGTTAGTGACAACCTAAGCCAAAGAATCACACATAATTTACTTTTCATCATTTTGGTGGTGGATACAATTTGGTTGACAATATCACACATCCATAAAATATTGTGGCTTTATGTCTAAACAAAGTGAAAATTCTTCTTTTCAGATACAATGATGTCAAAGAAATGTTGGCAACCTTTAATAATAATTTTATTGATGTTCCACTGTATATCACATTCTTCTAATTCTAATACCAACATTGGTTCCTATTTTCATCGGCTGAAAGGAAAAGGTATTATACATACTGATGAACTGACAAAAACATACCCTGTCATATTTGTTAATGCCGTATTTGAATGTATTCAGCATTGCATTAGTATGCCCTATTGCAGTTATTTTACTTACTATGATAAAAGCTGTGAGATATTTCATGCCTGGCAAGATAGTATTGCTGTGATACCATCAACAATACACCAGAGTTATTATTCAGTACATGAAGGTAAGTAAAATCATTTTTCAAACTAATTTTTTTAATGATAAATTAATAGTAATGTGGGATTATTGATTAGTCACCAAAGGTCATATACAGTAACTGCTATCAATTCAGTATTTCTAGTTCAATTACCTGAGTACATATCTTGTTAATCAATAACCTTTGAACAACACTTGATTTCAATATTTTAATAGAAATTCATTAGTTGTTGATTTTAAGTTTAATTTCTTGTAGAATGTAGTTGTTCATGAGTAATATCAACACAAGTGATGTAGTAGGATAACAAGCAGACTAAGAATAAAGGAAGATTTTGTATGCAATAGATGAACAGCAATAATCGATAGTAAGAGCGTCAGTGTTATAAATCTTTTCCAATCAAATAAAGGGTCCATAAAAGTGGTTGATAGCTTCTGCTATCTAGGTGATCTAATCAGCAGTGAAGGAGAGTGCTCTGAGAGTATAGTAGCTAGAATAAAGATAGGATGGAAGAAGTTTAGAGAGATACTCCCACTGTTGTCAACAAAATTGTTCTCACTCCATACAAAAGGACAGCTCTATGTTTGTGTGTGATGTGCAATGCTACATGGTAGCATACTTCAATTTATGTGCAAAGGTAATGTGAAATAATTGTTTCTACTTTTGGTACAAGGCCAGCAATTACCCAGTACATTATTGGCATTTTATTTTATCGACGCCGTAAGGATGAAAGGAAAAGTTAACCTCGACGGGATTTGAACTCAGACCACAAAGGGATGTAACTATGCTAGAAAGCATGGCGTCCAAGTGAAATAATGGCAGTTTGGTTGAACTGAGAGAAAAACTAGATTTAAGATGAACCAGAAGTGGTGTGAAAGATTGAAAACTGCATTGGTATAGACATGTGCTTGTATGATGATCTCTGGGTGATGAATTGCCAGGAACTCCCAGTAGAAGGAAGCCACAGTATAAAAAAACCAAGGAAGACACAAGCAGAGGTGGTGAGATCTGAATCTAAATCACTGAAACTCACAGAGGAGATGATCAAGGAAGTTGACAAGTGGAGAGATGCTGTGCTGAAAACGACATGTCCAAGCCCTGCTAGTATGGAAAATGATGATGATGATGTATCATTATGTAACTATAATTCAGAAGAAATGCAATCCATCTAATGGGACCCCATAAAGTTTCCATCTACCTAATTTCACTCACTATTCTTGAGTCAATTTGAGAATATGATAAATATATTTGCAAATGTGTGACAGGATAGGATTGAGCCAGGGAACTCAGGATTGCAAAGCAAGTGTTATAACCACTTAGCCACACCTGTGGTCTACATTATCCTATTTAACACACACATAAACTTAATCTAGGATTCTAGGAATAACAAATATTATTAAAGAACCATTATTTTAATAGGGAACATAGCATTATCTAAGGTTCCCATGAAAATAGTGTAAAATGATTTGAAGATTCTTTATTATCTAAGATTTAAAGAATCATTATTTCAAAACTTCACATACACTAACTACTGTTTCTTTGAAAGAAGAGTGAAATAATTTAAACAAATGTTATATCAATACTGGTCATAGTGATATCTAATGTTCCTTTGAAATAAAGTGAAGTAATTTGAAGAAATCTTATTGCAACAATACCAGACATAATGTTATCCAGGTTTTGAAAGAACATTTTCTCAAAACTGGGGAGTTTAGGCCAAGTGAATACATTGATGTCTGGCATTAACATTCTTTGGGATTAATGAGTGTTTGGGATTAATGACTCACTTTTGGTTCTAGGACATTTTTTGGTCACTCCCAGATAAATGCTTCTGCTGGAAGACTAAACTTAATGAAGGACTTGTTGCTTGGTGTTGGGATGGGCACTGCCAAGCATTTCTAAGCCCTATTGAAATGACATGATGAACATGCAATCAAATATCTAGAGTGGAACCCCAAATCTGGCTGCGTCAGTTATGGGATTTTATTGATTGAACCACAGAGCTGGTGATATATCAAGTATAAGCTATGGTTAAATACAACCACAGAGGCTCTTTGTGTTGTCTTTAGAGACACCTAGAAAAGTGATGGTATTGCTAATATCAACCACTCAGTAGAAACCTCATATATTACATTGTCACAGGTTCTAATCTACCTCCAGTATGGTGTCAAAGCTACCATTTCATACAACAAAATAGACAATGTGGTAGCTTCTCTTTTGTGAGTCACCATACTAGAAATAATAGTCAAATATACATGAAATGATACCCGACTATAATAAATCTATTTGATAAGTGATGACCTAAACAACAATATTTGTCAATTGTGAAGTGAAATGACTTATAACTGAAAATTGAAACATTGGTTGACAGGAACATTACCTATAATTACTATGTCTCTCTCTAAGATTCCTTCCACAATTTTCTGTTTCCTATACTTACACCTATATATTCTAAGAATTATTCAATTTAAAAAAACCCAGTTTTATTCTTCTCCAGGTACATGGCATAAGATCTATGTGTTACCAAAGAACAGCCATCTAAAACCAATGTGGTTTTATAGAGGTGGTAATGTAAATAATTGTAAGAAGTTAATTTGTTCTGAGGCCTACCGAGATCATTTTATAAATACTTGGAAAGATATATCAGTTAAAAATGTAAGAGATTTTATTTATTTATTTTCCATATTGTATAAGTATATATGTTCTTGTGGTTAGAAGATTCTGAGTTTCATATCACACGAGAGATAGAGAGGGAGAGAGAGAGAGGGGAGAGAGAAAGAGAGGGAAAGAGAGAGAGAGATGGCTTGTAACCTATCATGTAGACAACCTCTGCACATAAGGATATCATTGCATATGTTGAATGTTGAATTATATGTGGAAACAAGTACCTTTCCTTGTTTCAATATCTACACATGTATATACACAGTTATTACATGCTTACCTTCCGGAATATTAAAAATATTTTTGCAGTTCCATTAATGGATTATACTTCAGACAAACTACAATGACCTTCATTCAGACATAATGTATCTAAGAACTACATTATCTAATGTGTATTCATTCAGACATAATATATCTAGAATTAAATTATGTAGTGTTTCTACAATCAAACATTAAGTATCTAGAATTACATTATCTAATGTGTCTTCATTCAGTCATAATATATCTAAGACTACATTACCTAATGAGTCTTCATACTTAATGTGTCAAACATAATGTATCTAGGGCTACACTACCAAATATATATTTCTGACAAACCACAATAACCTTCATTCAGACATATTATATCTAGAATTACATTATGTAGTGTTTCTACATTCAGACATTAAGTATCTAGAACTACATTATATATCGTGTTAATTCTATTTTAATAAGGTAGGGTGTGATATGAGGGGAATTGGGGCTCTAATTTTAGCAGATCAAGTAACTACACAATGGTCTATTTGTTGTCTTGAGAAGCTTTCTTGTTTGTTTGTTATTTATAAATGTTTATACATGTTGATATATCAGACTTGATATAACTGTTAATGTTATTCTCACATCACTGATTGTTGGGATTGTTTATTTCAGGTAAAAGTGGTTCTTGAAAAAAACAAAACTGAGGTTGTGACAATTACCTTCAATGGAACAGGTTCAGACAATATGAACTGGTTTCAAAAAGATAGAGTTCTACATTTCCCATGGAAAGATTTTAATGCTGGCTTTGATGTGTTCTACATGAATACGTATGTCTGTTTTAAATTATTCATTGATAAATTTTACTCATAATCATGTCCATATGAAGTGGATGTATTAGACACAGGCACACACATATACACATATTCACAAACACACAAATAGACATATATATATATCCATGGAGTGTAACGTGAGGTTACTATAGGTTCACCCAGGTGAGCACTCGATGTTTAGGTTCACGTCAGTGGCAAGGTGTAGAGCTAATAACAGTGTAATATAATAATAGAAGGACAATTATTTAAGCCTTCATTACGTTTATTGATTTGTGACGCACGTTTCGCTATTGATCAGCTCAAGGTTCGATCTGTATCGATCAGGCCCGACTCTGGAATCAAAAGCTCGTCGGACCTCTGTTGTAATGAGAGCAGAGGTTCGACAAGCTTTTGATTTCAGAGTCGGTCCAGATCAATACAGATCGAACCTTGAGCTGATCAATAGCGAAACGCGCGTCACCAATCAATATACGTAATGAAGGCTTAACTAATCGTGCTTGTATTACCCCCCCCCCCCCCACACCCACACACATATATATATATATACTAGCAGAAGTACCCGGCGTTGCCCGGGACTAAGTCGACCTTTGGTCTGTTGTTAAAATGTTTGAAAGTTACTTCTCGCGCATCAC
>OZ024742.1:62417978-62477978 GCA_964016885.1 Eledone cirrhosa
GGCTTTGATAAGTTCTCTATTGGTTACAAGTATGTCTATTTTAAATAGCTCATGATACATTGCACACAAATGTGTATGCATATAAAGCAAATGAATAACACACACACATGTTCCCTCCCATATATATATATATATCATCATCATCGATTAATGTCTATCTTCCACACTAGCATGGATTAGATGGGGACCATGTCTTGCTCATATAGCTGATTTTCAACAGCTGGATGCTCTTTCTAATGCCAACCACATTGACAGCGTGTACTGGGTACTTTTTGCCATGTCTTTTACATGTCTACTCTACAGTGTTGGCTGGGTGTTTGGGGGCTGGTTTTCTACAGCTGGATGCCCTTCCTAACGCCAACAACATTTACAGTGTGTGCTGGGTGCATTTTGCCATGCCTTTTACATGTCCACTTTAGAGTGTAGGCTGAGTGCTTGTCGTGACATCTACACGGTCACTATACAGTGTGGGCTGGATGTTTTGTTGTACTAGTATAATATACATATATATATATATATATATATATATATATATACATGCACATATCCTGATAATGATACACACACATACACACACACACACACACACACACACACACACACACACACACACACACACACACACACACACACACACACACACACACATATATATATATATATATATATATATATATATATATATATATATATATATATATGATATTAATAAATGGAAACTATATTTATAAAACCATATTTATTTCATTATACATATTTCAAGGATACCATGTTAAATTATGGTATGCCTTCATCAGACAAAATACAATATATACCAGTTTTATAAATAAACATTGACGTACCCTTTCCAAATGCGACCGTTACTTTTGGAAGACATCAGGATAGTGGTTTGTTTATTTTAGTAAGTCAATGTGTTAAGGAGAAGGAAAAAGACGGAGAGAGATAGAAACCTGACGTCTTCCAAAAGTAACGGTCGCATTTTGAAAGGGTACGTCAATGTTTATTTATAAAACTGGTATATATTGTATTTTGTCTGATGAAGGCATACCATAATTTAACATGGTATCCTTGAAATATGTATAATGAAATAAATATGGTTTCATAAATATAGTTTCCATTTATTAATATCGTATATTTACTCCAAATACTTGTCGAGTGCTTTATATCAGTTATAAAAATATTTGCTTGTTGTATCCCAACAATTTAAATAGAACTTTTGCATATATATATATATATTTGCGTGCATAGACATATACCATATAGGTAATATACATACACATATCATATACACTTCATATATATATATATACACACATAAATATATTATCAACCTCGTAAATTAGCGTACATCATGGGTAGGAGGGATTACCCTTGTTTAGCTCACCCGGGGCGGATTTTGACTTGGTTTCTACAGCTGGGTGCCCTTCCTACCACCAACCACATTCACAGTGTGTGCTGGGTGCTTTTTGCCATGTCACCTACACGAACACTTTGCAGTGTGGACTGGGCACCATTGTCATGTCACCGACACGACCACTTTACAGTGGGGTCTGGACACTATGTCTTGGGGTTAGGGAGGGGGAGGAAGCTTGAGGGTAAATGTGAACAGGGTAGTAGGGGAGGTATCGTTACTGCTAAGGGAGGTGAATGAGAGGGGATAGAAGGTTGAAGAAGGCGTTGCCTACTAGGTATAAGTCTCATCCTGAGAATAATAGAGGGCGGGTTATCTGTAAAACTGCATAGCACCAGAGGTCGCGGTCCTATGTCATTTCCTTTGAGAGGTGTAATTGCGCAAGGTCAGCTTTTATTACCTATCCCAAGTCTTCCCAGGCCTGCCCACACCACGGCTACCATCGACTTTGAGTGCTCTGCACCTTATTATACAGCTGTCATCATTCATACGCATCACATGTCCATACCAACACAATCTCTTCTCCTGCATGCAACAACTGATCCTCTTATGCCTAATTTCTCATGCAGTGTATCTATACTTTGTCGTTCACGTATATCACTATTGCACATCCAGCGAAGCAGACAAGCTTCATTTCTTTCCAATCTTTGCAGGTCTCCACACACAGTGCCCTTGTCTCGCTGTGGTGCAACATTGTTGTTTGTACACATGCATCATGCAGTCTGCCTTTCATTTTGAAAGAAAAACCCTTTGTAGTTAGTAATGGTAGTTGCTCCCTGAATTTTCTCCAACCCGATTTCACTCTGGTTTCTGTGCTTTCAGAACTTCCTCCCCAACTACTGATTTGGTCATCCAGGTAATGGAAACTATCTACAACTTCAACCGAGCCCTCTGAGTATTTGAAGATGGTTTATCTTAAGGTTCAAGGCGTGGACAGATTTCGCTACATATATCCGTTGTTATTTCATATATATATATATATATATATATATATATATATATATATATATATATATATATGTGTGTGTGTGTGTGTGTGTGTGTGTGTGTGTGTGTGTGTGTGTGTGTGTGTGTGTGTGTGTGTGTGTGTGTGTGTGCGTGTGTGTGTGTGTGTGTGTGTGTGTGTGTGTGTGTGTGTGTGTGTGTGTGTGTGTGTGCGCGTGCGTGTGTGTGTGTGTGTGTGTGTGTGTGTGTGTGTGTGTGTGTGTGTGTGTGTGTGTGTGTGTGTGTGTGTGTCTGTAAAAGGTAAACAGAAATAATAACATAATCGGTACAGTATATGGAAGGTATATATTAGGTTAACGCTTGATATAGCAGGAAGAGGGTCTTAACGTTTCGGACACTAGTCCTTCATCAGAAGAAAGAATTAGAAATAAAATAGATTGAGGGGACGGGCGGGATGGAAATGGAAAGAGTGTCTTTAGATAAAAATAACAGGTCCATTCATGTTGACATCTCTTGTATGAAATGTCTGCACCTTAAAAACCAGGAAGATCCCAAATCAGAGCCTTGATACATGGTGCAATATAGATTGGGTATATTAATGAGCTAGATATTCGACACCATAAACGAGCAGTAACACCAGAATAGGCTTAAAGAGGTTAATAGCCGAAATCACTCGTAATCACGTTTGCCAAAACGTTCTTAAGGTTGGCCACACTGCCTTCAGTGCTCCCGTACTCTTGTGGTTACGTAACTGAGGTTTTATCTTGATTGCTTCAGTTTTCTTTCTTGTGTTACATAGTAGACATGGCCGCTCCACTGTCAGCGTGTACCATGGAGGAAAAGAAATCAATGATCCAATTTATCAGGTCTGAACGTGTGTCAGGCTTTGATATTCATCGCAAGCTTTCAATACAATCCGGGGTCGGCGCTCTGCTGCTTAGAAGTGTGTATGAGTGGACCAGGTAGTTTAGCAATGAACGAACAAGCATGAAGTATGAAGAGGGAGCATGACGTCCATCAGCCTCCACCAATAACGGAAAGATTCAACAAGCTTGAGGGATGGTTTTGGCAAACCGATGAGTGACCATCAATGAGATGGCATGTTCTTTGCACATTATTCATGGGTCTACATATGAAATCGTCCACGTAAAGTCTGTGCGAGGTGGACGTCAAGAGAGCTTTAACGAAGGGTTAAAAAATGAAAAGTTAGATGGTTATATGCGGTTATTAGAAATGATTATAACAAGTATAATAAGAATACTATGTAATAACGAAAATATAAAGAATAAATGATTTGGTTATATATAGTTTACTTTATGTGAATCAATTAAAAGGTACATATAAAACAGTTACCAAGAGTTGTTAATGTAGTTATTGCTGCTGATGTGAGGCTATTGTAGTCTATTGTTGTTGTTGGTGTGAAAACAGCCAGCGACAGATAATTGTTGTTGTTGTTGGAGTGAAAACAGCGAGCGACAGATAATTGTTGTTGTTGTTGTTGGAATTTGGAGTCCGTGGTAGTAGTTGTGAGACCTTAGAGAGAGAGAGATGTGGTTTGTATTTCTCTGAATAGTCTGTAATTGGCTCCAATCTCTGTGTGTGTATCTGTAGACCTCATGGGATCTGTTGATAGTGGTGAATCCTTACATAGTTGGTTGCTAGCGTAATGCTCCGATGTCTCTGGCTTTTCTGTAGACCTCTGGGTTCTGAAGTTAGCGGTTAATCTTTACATAATTAGTTGTGTAGCCTATCACTCCGATGTCTCTATTTTTAAAGTGGGGAAATATAGGCTTTATATAGCTATCGCTCCTGTCTCCTCACCTTGAGGGGATAGCCAACGCGTCAAGCTGTCTATACCAAAAAGGGTGTTGACCTAGAATTTAAACTTTAGGTATCATCCAAAGTTCAAGGCGCGGACAGATTTCGCTACAAGCTTACCGAAGCATATAAGTTCAATTGTGCAGATATCAGTCAACTGTTAATTCTGGCGTTGGTGTATCAGTTGATCTTGTTTTAAAAGGCATTGATCAAATGTGTCTAGCTGAAATATTTGCGTGTATATGAGTTTATGAGTGTATGTGTGTGCGTGTGTGTTAATTGTTGGCCGGTGCGTGTTGTTGTTGTTGGTCTGTCAAACTGTATGTGTATTTCTGACCGAGATTAGGGGTAGAGAAGTAAGGGTGAGTGTATGTGTGCCAAATTAAGTAAATTGTTTGATCAGCACTGTCAACACTAGCAATGAAACCTCACATTATGATGAGCTTGTACTTGTATGGAACAATGGAGACCACTGTGTGAAACTAATCACAAAATATTACGATATCCTGCTCAGATGAATTGGGACGTAACTCCCACTATTGTAACAGAGGCGTTGTTTGCTAGATCCAGAGAGTCATGATACGATCATTGACACCTTTGGGAAATGATGTTAGGGATCTAGCAATGTCAGATCTAATGATAAAACCAACACCAAGCTGACGGTTGTTTTCATCACTTCTAGACGAGAAGATTGTACTATTGTCCCAGTTCTTCTATTTGGGACGTACCAAGGTGTCAGGTTTCACTTATGACACAAATATCGATGTTATATCTGTTGAGTGCATTGAAGATGAGCGTTGGTCTTCGCTCCAGATCTGAAATGCTGTTCCGGAATTTTCTCACATTCCAGGAACAAAAATTAAAATTTGTTTCAACCGCATATTTAGATAATCAGAGAGCCGTGGTTTACTGCCAGGTTAAAAGACTGAGCCAGCATTTGTTTAGGGCTTCTTTTACCGTTCCCTTCCTATGTTGGGAAAGCAGTGTTATGTCTAAAAAGACATACTTTGTCACTATCAGAGGACATAAACAGCCCACCTTGCTCATATTTGTGCATGAACGGCCTTCATCTGACGGTGGCCACTGTAGAGCACCAGCTAAGGACTTCCTGTAATACACTTTACATGTCCAGAGCTGTTGAGCTACTCACACAAATGTATTGTTTATAGTGGTGAAGTCTTGTGTTGGACCAAATACACTTTTCAGAAGTATTGATGACAAAGGATTTGGGCAAAGGTTTGTCACAGACACAGTGAACAACACACTTCAGATATTTGATGGGTGTTGGATCTGAAGAGTTCTTTCGCTCATTGACCGGTTTTGTATTTCTTCCCGGATGGATGGTGGACTGGCCGGTTTAGTCCCCGACGACCCGACCATATATATATAAGACAGTAAATAGAGAAAGGTACACAAAGAGGTGTATGTTCAAGTATAGGGGACATAATACCACATGAGTGCAAATCATATAATCTACGAATATAATGGAAAATGCTCAAGAATTAAAAGGATTAATTAAAGTGTACAGACCATTGTTTATACCTATATTTCCTGGACACACTGGAAGCATGTTTCGCCACAAAATAAATGTAGAATCATACCGCTGATGGCTTATCAACAATAGGAAACAAACGATATGATCCACACTTCTAAATTTATAATAGACGAATAGAAAGACCGCATGGTCTAGAAAGAAAAACCGTGTGCTATACCTCACATGGTGGTGTGAATGGACATAAAGAACGCTAAAAATAGCAACCGAAACCTATTCAGCTTAAAAGGGTCAACACACACATCTCTTTGTGTACTTTTCTCTATTTACTGTCTTATAAAGAGCTCGGGTCTATCCCTTGAGCTCATTAAATTATAGGGTATCAATGTGAGTCTTTAACTCGATTTTTTAGTTGATATACATGTAGATAGAATAATGAAAAAGACGATTTGTTTTGTATTCATTACATTTATTGAGTAGTGGCTCCTGTTTCGCTATCGATCAGCTGAAGGTTCGATCTGTATTGATCTAGCCCGACTCTGGAATCAAAAGCTCGTCGTATCTCACTTGTGGTAATGACAGAATATATATATATATATATATATATATATATATATATATATATATATATATATATGTGTGTGTGTGTGTGTAAAAGAAATCAAAGAACGCCTACACACTCATACAATTTTAATTTGCTAACATGTTTCTTTATATATATATATATATATATATATATATATATATGCGTTGGCCTGCCCGCCCAGCCAGTGGGATGGCGTCATCGTATGGCTGTGATCAGCGGCGCCGATTGCCGCCCGACAGACTGGTGGGTCAAGGTGATCAAGGTGATATATGCGTTAATAAAATTATTTGAAGTGTCATCTTTGGTCTGTTGCTTGAATTAAAAAAATATATATATAAACGTTTGTATTTGTAAAGCCAAAACAATGCAGGTCTGGATATAGAATATAAATGCAAATGCAAAAGATAATGTTGACAATTAGTCTTTTACCTTAAATTTATTTAAATATCCTTAATTTTCGAGATAATATCTCTTCTTCGGAAGTAAGTAAAGTTGTTAAACCAGCGTTCTAAATAGCTTGCCAAGTCATGCTCACAGGAAATGGTATAGGGAATCTGTTCTATCTCTAATGTCAAAGAGTGAAGGTTAGGTGGATAAAGAGTAGTCTCCCTTTAAAAGGGGTTTTGTACATGTATGTTTAAGTGTGTGGGAGAATACGTGAAGTGTAAGTACGTGTGTGTGTGAGTGTGAGAAGATATGTCTATACGTGAATGTGGGGGATAGATGCTCTATCGTATTAAAACTGGTCTTTGTGTGTGTGAGAGAGAATAAGTGGAGGTGTAAGCGTGTGTATGTGTGTGTGTGTGCGTGTGTGAGTGCGGGTGCGTGTCTGTGAGAGGGGGTGTAAGTATGGGGCTATGTGCTCTATCCAGTTATAAATTGGGTGTTGAGTTCTAGTCTATTATTGATTGGTGGTTGTGTTTTGTCTATAATCAGTGCTTCCTTAATTCTAAGATTGCCGAGGTTTCTTTCCTTAGTTTCTATCCTAACTGTTATGTTTTGTCAGTGTTTTTGAATTTCACTAGGTGTTTCTTAAATGAGGAAGTGTTAGTATTGAGGTGTACTTTTATTCTTATGTGAAGTGGTCTGGTGGTGCTACCTACGTAGAAGTAGCTGCATTTGTCGCACTCTAAACTGTATACCACGTAAGCCTGGTGGCATAGGTCTGTGTCGTTGATGGAGCAGTTGGCTAGCCTGCAGCGACTGTCATGTCTGGTGGAGTGTCTTTTGGTTACCTGTCCGCGTAGAGAAGGTCCTGAGTGGGCTAGTTGGATATCTAGTCGCTCTCGTCTGATAGCTCTGCGGATGGCTGTTGTTGTTTCCTCACTGAAGTGTGGGAGCTTCAGGAAGCAGGTGTTAGTGCCTCGGGTGTGGTGTCCTCTGTTCTTTCTGGCACGGTTCTTGGTGGACGTCGGGTATCCGTTCAGTTTGAGTACTTCCAGGAAATGTGTGGTGTGTGTGTGTCGGTCTCTAGAGTCTGTGCATTTGTTCCGGATACGTGTTAGTTCGTTCCTTATGTATCCGAACTTAGCGCCGGGTGGGAGGGCCGATCTGAAATGTACAAACAGGTTCCTGCTGGCGGCTTTTTTATAGAAGCAGGTGTGGATGTTGTCTTCGTCTGTTACCCTGAATTGGAAGTCCAGTAGGGATAAGGATCCGTGGTCATCGGGGTGTTCCATGCTGAACTTTATATTGGCGTCCATGCTGGAGAATGTCGTGTATATTTTATCCACCTCCTCACGGAATGAAGTAAGGATGAGTATGTCATCTACATATCGGGTGAAGAAGGTATGGGAATGGCAGGTGTTGGGGGCTCAGCATTCTAGCTGGTTCATATAGGTGATAGCGAGCAGGCCCGATAGGCTGGATCCCATGGGTAATCCTGTTGTCAGTCTGTATGTGTGGTGGTGGAAGGTGAAGTACGTGTTGTCCACTGTGAAGAACAAAAGCTGGTGTATGTCCGTAGGATGAAGGCCGTAGCAGTGGATGTCTTCTGCAACCACGCAGTCCGCCAATAAATCGACAGCTGGATGAGCGGGGACTGTAGTGTAGAGGGAGGCAACGTCGAGGCTAAAGGCGTATCTATTTAGTTTAAGTTGTTCTGGTTGGAGTTGGTGTAGTCTACGTATGACTTCGTCGGAGCTACTGACATGCCCGGGAAAGGTGGAGAGTAGAGGCTTGAGGACCTGGGAGAGGAGCCAGGAGATTTTGTATAGGGGTCCTTCTATGCTAGAAACGATGGGTATTATTTGCGTCGTAGTACTATTCTTGTGGGTCTTGAGACACACGCACCACACATTTCCTCGAAGTACTCAAACTGAACAGATACCCAACGTTCACCACGAACCGTGCCAGAAAGAACAGAGGACACCACACCCGAGGCACTAACACCTGCTTCCTGAAGCTCCCACACTTCAGTGAGGAAACAACAACAGCCATCCGCAGAGCTATCAGACGAGAGCGACTAGATATCCAAGTAGCCCACTCAGGACCTTCTCTACGCGGACGGCTAACCAAAAGACACTCCACCAGACATGACAGCCGCTGCAGGCTAGCCAACTGCTCCATCAACGACACAGACCTATGCCACCAGGCTTAAGTGGTATACAGATTAGAATGCAACAAATGCACCAACTTCTACGTAGGTAGCACCACCAGACCACTTCACATAAGAATAAAAGAACACCTCAATACTAACACTTCCTCATTTAAAAAACACCTAGTGAAATGCAAAATCACCGACAAAAACATAACAGTTAGAATAGAAACTAAGGAAAGAAACGTCGGCAATCTTAGAATTAAAGGAAGCACTGATTATAGACAAAACAACCACCAATCAATAATAGACTAGAACTCAACACCCAATTTATAACTTGATAGAGCACCTAGCCCATACTTACACCCCACCCCCCATACACACACACGCACTCACACACACACACACACATACACGCGCGCGCTTACACCTCCACTTATTCTCTCACACGCACACATACACACACACATACACACACAAAGACCAGTTTTAACACGATAGAGCGTCTATCCCCCACATTCACGTATAGACATATCTTCTCACACTCACACACACACACACACATACTTACACCTTCACGTATTCTTCCACACACTTAAACATACATGTACAAAACCCCTTTTAAAGGGAGACTACTCTTTATCCACCTAACCTTCACTCTTTGACATTAGAGATAGAACAGATTCCCTATACCATTTCCTGTGAGCATGACTTGGCAAGCTATTTAGAACGCTGGTTTAACAACTTTACTTCCCTCCGAAGAAGAGATATTATCTCGAAAATTAAGGATATTTAAATAAATTTAAGTTAAAAGACTAATTGTCATCATTATCTTTTGCATTTGCATTTATATTATATATCCATACCTGCATTGTTTTGGCTTTACAAATACAAACGTTTATACCTCATTACACAATGCTTCAAGTGAACTATAACTTCCTCCTTATATATATATATATATAGAATAAGGAAAAGCGAAGTAGTTTCAGATGTTCAAGTCCTTTAATAATAATGCTATGATATATATTTCAGTGACGACACTGGCCACACTGTTCTGTGCGCGAGTGTCGTGTCATCATCAGACAGCTTGTTACATAATAAGGTTATGTTTCCGAGGCAATCCAAATTGGATCGACGAGGGAACGGATGAATTGCGTGTTCTTGGGTTTTTCATCCGCTTCCTTATGAGTACCAATTCAGCCCCACTGGCCTGCGCAAGCGCATGTCCGAAGGAAGTTGACCATTCGCCACCGCAGACTTCAACGAAATTTGCTTAGTCAGTTCACCCTGTCATCCAAAACAATGGCCCACCAATACCTGTACCATATTTTACTGCTACCCATCACGGCTGTGGCAGTCAGCCGAGAGCCAGAGGGGATTGGAGAGTGTTAGTTTTTACAGGTCATAATACTACCCCTCACTAAGTGTTGACGGTACGACTAACTATCACCTTATAAGGGAAAATAAACTTATTCTAGGTATCATGGTTTTACGTTGGAAGTTAAGAGTGAGAGTTTGAAATAAAAATTAAAATCCTAGATCAAATATCAGAAATTATAAATTAAACAATTAAGAAATTAACAATTAGAAATTAACGAATTTAAGAAAAAATTCTTTTCAGGTGATAATTCGGATTGAGGTGAGTAAAAATATAGACTGAAGTGAGTAAATAATATGGAGAGAGGTGTTTAAGTAATATGTTCTGAGAGGGATTCTAGTGTCACAGTTACTCTATCCACATATTGAACGACGGTGTCGTACATTATAACTACAGGGCTCTAGGCATTAGTGAATCTGGTACACAGTCCAAATTTCCATCACATGGAACAAAATCAAAGAAAAACAGACATAAAGTACACAAAGGAGAAGAACAGAACCAACAGTGAATAAATGCAAAAACACAGAGTACATATATGATCCATATGATTGTCCATCTGTTTACAATGACGTCAGGAGTACTATTACTGTTATTATTACTCAATATTGGAAGGAAGAGATTTAGTATTTAATATTTTGTTGTTGTGTTTAGAGATGATGTTGGAAATATTGGAGGATGTAGAATACGAAAATTTGATGGTGTGTTTGTTAAATATTTTACTATAGATATGTGAGGGAGGGAAGCATTTATTTAAGGCACTAAAAAATAATTTAGGAATATTGTTATTAATAGAGATGGAGAAAGGAGCATTATACCAGATTATGTTTTTGTATCTAGGTCTTTTATTAAAATTATTGGAATGGTTATGATTAAATATTCTACTGTAAGTTTTCCTAGAATTTGTTTCTTTATTATATTTGATTTTATCTGGATAGCCGGCTTTAGAAAGTGCGTTATTATAGTAATTGGCGTTAGCATCAAAGATGTTTTTATTAGAAGATATGTTAGATATTCTATTTCCAATATTATTAACTATAGCATTCTTGATATTGGTAGGATGGTTAGATTTAAAGTTAACATAATTAAGATTCTCATTGTTTTTATGGTAAGGGTAATATAGATTAATGTTAGATTAATCGCCCCCTCTAAATCTGATCTGGGGGTTGTTAGTAAAGCCATCTTGGATAGGATTATCCCACAGGTTAGTTCTAATTGCTCTTCTTTAAACCTAAATTTATGGTTTGGTACTTCTGAAGTGATTGGCTGGTTCAACAAATTGGATAATAAAAACAAACTAAAATTTATTCAATTCGATATTGCCAGCTACTATTCCTCCATTTCGCCTTCACTTCTCAATAATGCTCTATCTTTCGCACTTAAATATTCTGACATCACCACAGATGAACTTCACATCATCCTCACCGCACGTAAAACCATCCTAGAGTTCAACAACGAATATTGGACCAGAGCCGATACCTCTAACAACTTCGACATCACAATGGGAGCATCCGATTCATCCCAATTGAAAACAAAATATTAAATACTAAATCTCTTCCTTCCAATATTGAATTTCATAATAACAGTAATAGTACTCCTGACGTCATTGTAAACCCTAGGCTAACTTCTGTAAACCCAAATGCAACATCAAACACAACTTCGCTAAATGTTCATAATCCAACTCTAAATCAAGAAACTATTATTCCTATTATTCCTATCACAAACAACTTCTCCAATCCAATTCCTTCTATAGATAACACTAGATCACTCATTAATAATCTCTCTAATTGCAACTGCCGCATTAAAAATAAATGTCCTCTCAACAACCATTGCCTCGATAAAAACTTAATTTATGAATGTAAAATTATAACTAGCACCAATTCCTTCACCTATTTTGGCTCCACTTCCACCTCTTTTAAAGCTCGTCTCTATAATCATCATTCATCTTTCAAATACAAACTTAAAAGAACTAACACTGCTCTCTCAGAACTCATATGGTCCTTAAAAGACAAAAACATTAAATATAACATCTTTTGGAAAAAGATTTCTTCTGCATCCTCGTACTTGAACAGCTCTCTATCTAAAATCTGTAATCTCTGCCTAAATGAAAAATTTACCATTATCTCTAACCTAGAATCCATAATAAATAGACGCTCGGATTTGTTTTCTATCTGCCTGCATAAATTCCATAGAACTTTTCACAAAGTATACAGTTAATATTCAATTCTTTATCAATTTAGAATCTTTTCTCAAAGGCACATATACATACACCTCTTTAAAATATACCCATCTACCTTACTTTAAAGGGCATTATACACTCTATAATACTCGTTTACTCATTACCCTCATTCTATCTTCTCGTAAAACAATAACATTTGTTTTTGACATTTTGAATATTCATCCGCAATCATTATTATTTTTTCTCTCTATCATAAATCTTTTTAATCTCAATTTCATCCTTAATTTATTATTATATATTTTTTTAATATATACTCATATATTCTTTAAAATATACCCATCTACCTTACTTTAAAGGGCATTATACACTCTATAATACTCGTTTACTCATTACCCTCATTCTATCTCCTCGTAAAACAATAACAATTGTTTTTGACATTTTGAGTATTCATCCGCAATCATTATTATTTTTTCTCTCTATCATAAATCTTTTTAATCTCAATTTCATCCTTAATTTATTATTATTTTTTTCTCCCCATCAACGAACTCATTATTAATACATATGAATTCAATATACAAACTTTAACTTCACATTATTTTTCTCAAATCCTTCTACACATAAACTTTTTCTCTTTGCTAATTTTAAAATTCCTACATTTCTTCTTTTGACGTTAGAATATTCACCCACAATTATTATTTTTTTCTCTCTATCTTCATACATAATTTCCCTTCGTTAATTTTCAAATTCCTTTAATTTATACATTATCTTCCAACAGTTCCCAACCTCTCTATATTAAAACATTATATCTTTTTCTCAGTTATAAAAACTATCTCTTTCTCTCTATCACCCATCTCTCCCTTTCCACCTTCACTCTCATCTCCTCCCCTTTTTTTCATCCTTTCCAACCCCCCCCTCCCTAAATATAATATATTTTTTCCTCGCACATATCCTCCCTTCGTTAATTTTCAAAATTTTTAATTTATACAGTATCTTCCAACGGTTTTCAACCCCTCTATATAAAATATATCTCCTCTCAGTTATAAAAACTATCTCTTTCTCTCTATCACCCATCTCTCCCTCTCATCTCCTTCCCTTTTCATCCTTTTCTCTCCCCCCCCCTCTCTAAATAAAATATTTTTCCCAATATCACACATCAATCTAAAACCACTTTTCATATGTTGATTTAAAACTGCACTATCAACAAGTCTTTTTTAGCCTTCATATCATGTTCTCCTGTTTTATCTGATGAAAACACAAATATTATTGTTTGATGGTGTTTGTTTTTGAAATGCGCATAATAAAATATATTGAACTCCTTTAACCATCTTTTGATCTTATATTATATATATATATATATATATATATATATATATATATGTGTGTGTGTGTGTGTGTGTGTGTGTGTGTGTGTGTGTGTGTGTGTGTGTGTGTGTGTTTGCATATATTGTTATGGAATAAAAAAAATATATATATATATATATATTGATATATATATATATAAATTTCGTATTTCTAAAGAAGCGGGGTATATTTACACGAAACATTTAGGAAGCCGTAGCTATGCAAACACCGTGGCTAATGCTCTCTGGTGGTGTCCAGCAGAAGCGAGGGGGACAACCGTCTATGCACTGCAGGCTTGACTGGCCTCCACCAGAACGGCCCCTCCAACCGCTTGCAACTGCTGGACTTGAGTACAGTTGAGAACATATAGTTTTCTCGCCTGTCTAAATGAGGTGATTAATCTCATTTGCATATGAAGCTGCATAAGTTGGTTCAACTTATAATAGAATAGAAATAGGATTTCGATTCAAGCATAGCTTTATACAGAAATACTGGAAATGAAATCCTATTTCTATTCTATTATAAGAGGAGCCAACTTATGCAGCTTCATATGCAAATGAGATTAATCACCTCAGTTAAACAGGCGAGAAAACTATATGTTCTCGACTGTTCTCAAGTCCAGCAGTTGCAAGCGGTGGGAAACCGTCTTGATAAAGGCCAGTCAAGCCTGAAATGCATAGATGGTTGTCCCCCTTGCTTCTGCTGGACACTAACAGAAGGCGTTAGCCCCAGTATTTGCATAGCTATGGCTTTCTAAATGTTTCCTGTAAACATACCGTGTTTCTTTAGAAATACGAAATTTCTATATATATCTGTATAAAGCTATGCTTGAAATATTTATATATATATATATATATATATATATATATATATATATATATATATATATATATATATATATATATATATATATATATATATACATATATTTATATATATATATATTTATATATATATATATTATATATATATATATATATATATATATATATATATATTAGAAAGTGAGGTTTTTTACAAAATGTAAAATAACCGAGGTGTCCTACACGAGTGAAAGTATAAAGAAAAAGAGCTGAAATCGAAAATGCAACTGGAGTCTTATTTTAAAAAAAAAAATATTATTTGGAACCAAATAAATATATATATATTTTTTGAATAATAAGACTCCAGTTGCATTTTCGATTTCATATTTTTTTCTTTATATATATATATATATATATATATATAAGAATGTCGTCTTGTTCTTTGCTTGTTTGCTACTGTCCCTTGTGTACTAAAGCCAGTTGTATTGAAACAATGTATCACTACCGATCAACTGGTGAGATGGGACTGTCTGTATTCGTTCATTTTCCTACCTTCGCCCATATTTATTATTCATTATTCTGTGTTTAGCAACGTAGAACTCGTTTTTTCAAATTGAATTTTTTTATATGTTTATATATATTTGCATCTTTGTGTGTTTCAGTTACCAACTATTTCTACTTTCACACAAAATAAAAGCATGTAATGATTCTATTGGTTGGATGATGGTGTTTAATCCCTACAGTACTTGCTTGAAAGAACCACTTAAGTGGCCAGAAATTTTATACTCAAACAAAAAGACAAAAACAGATCTGACACAAGGTATGTATTTATGCATCTAATTTATTTTCAGCCAGTACAAAACTCTACTGTACAATACAATGTGTCTTTAGATTTTGAGCTACCCAATGGCTGGGAATGCAGTAGCATTATACCCTGCTATAAGGGTAAAGAGGAAGCACTAGACAAATGTAACTACAGAGGTATTAAATTGATGGACCAGGTGATAAACGTCACCGAAAGCGTTATAGGACAACTAATTACGGACAGAATCAAGCATGATGAGACACAGGTTGGCTTGATGCCTGGTAGGGATACTACTAGTACATTCTTCCTTTGAAAGTTTCATCCACTCTGTAATCTGGTGGGCGTACACCAGATCTTAGTCCTCAGTCCACTTCTATTTATCATTAATCTGCAGGGCATAACAGGAGTTTAAAACTGGCTCTCTATGGGGTGCTCATGTTTCCTGATGATCTAGTAAAACTCAAGACTTATGTGATAAGGAAGATTGAACTCTAAGATCGTAATGGAAATAGTCTTGTTTGAAATATCAAAAGCATGTAAGATCACACATGAATCAAACTCTCTCAGTTGCCCTGAATTTTCTCTAGAAATTGTTCGGTGCCTTCCAAAGTTCCCAGGTCAAAAAGAGATACACCATATTTCTATGATGGATGAACTGTGGAAAATGGTCCAGCTACTAAATTGGTTCTTTCAGTGCCTGGCATGTGTGACTTCCTCTACGATTGCTGTTGAACAACAGCAAAAACCGATGCCGATCTTCCCCTACATTTCCAGTTGAAGAACATCATCAACAACAACAACATTAAAAGCCGACCGTGTCTTCCTCTCCCGTTACTATTCACCACCACCACCAACAACAACTACAAAAACCAACCATCAATACGGAAGTTGCAGAAATTCGACAGAGTGCCTTGCTTAAAAATCTGCTCGTATCTCTTGCCGAATCTAAAAGCATCGAGAAAGTCACTGAATCTGCCATCTATGAAGTAATTGCCATTGGTGTATCAAAAGACATAACTGATCTTCAGGAATTTGCTGGCAACTAGTCCAAGGACCTAGACAATGTTCCTCAAAAAAGTGCTCTCTACCTTGGTTGAACAGGTCCCAAACCCAGACTAATTAAGCTGTCATTCCCAAGCTCTACTGAGGCATGTGCATACCATTTAAACTCTGATAAGGCTAGGCGTAAAAATCGAATTACCTTTCGAACATGCCTTGGCTTATCACCTGATATACGCCCAAAGCTACGTGCAGTAGCTTCCTTCAGTCACAACTCAGCATCGCATGAAATTTTTGGCATAGGCGACGATGGGCAGAATTGGACATTTGTTAAGTCTGCTGTGACATGTAAATGGGATACTAGTTGGTCTGAGCATATTGTACCCACAATAGCTGGCAACGAAAAATCTGTGCGAAGCTAAACAAGAACAACCTGCCATCCCCTATATATCATCATAAACTGAAATTCAAATATAGATTATTATCCTTAAATGATCGTAGTTTATGCTACAAGATTCATCTTTTTTATTCTTATGCCAGTAGTATCGACCCCAATTTTGTTACAGTCACGGAAACATGGGTACATTCTTTACTCTGTTATGGTGACTTTAGCATAGCTGATTACAACTTGTTTCGCAAAGACCGCATTAATTGTCGTAGTGGTGGTATCATGGTCTACGTTCGTTCAAACTTTTCAGCAATTCATTGCGATTATTTGAACCAATCACAACAAAAAGTATTTTTCTGCAATATAGAAATGACCCTGTCAACACATCTACTTGGAATTGTTTAACGTCCGCCTCCAATTACCATTAAGACACACAGCCTTTTGATATCCTCAGGCCTTCTGTCAGGAAAACATCCATTTATGTTCTCATTGCAAGCGCCTTCAATTACCCTGAGATTGATTGGGAAACCTTTCGTTGGCCGCAAAGTGCAAATGATTTCCTTGAGCTAGTGCTAGATCTGAATTGTTTCCAAGTAGACATCGCATTCACAAGCGGTAACACAGCTTCAGATCTGCTCTTTACCATTACTCCTGAAACGGTTATAAGTGTCTCTACTGAGGAACCTTTAGATGACTCTGATCATGCTATGATCATTGCCAATCTGTCTCTTATGGGCAGTATCAAAAACCACAACAATTTCCAAACTTCTCGCTTTGACTAGAATAAAGCAGACAGGAATTCTTACAACACTGAGCTACAACGCCCAAACTGGCTTGAATTATTTCGACTCTTGAGATGTGAATACTATACTCCAAAACATCCTGAATTCAATATGGACAGCATGTGCAGCGTCAGTACCACGTAAAACAAAAAAAACAACACCCCAAAAGTGCAATTTGGGAGACTGCAGCACTCCGACGTGCCAGGAAAGAACGTCGTGATGCTGAATGGGAATACAGACTACATAAGATCAGAGGTTAATAGAAAAAAGCGCCATAGATCATCTTATCATCTCAAGCAGATGGCAAAAAATGCAGTGCTTGAACAGCATATATCGACCCACCCTGACAGCAAAGTGTTCTGGAAATATGTACTTTCAAAGCAGAGATCTCACTCTCCAATTGGTCCTATTTGCCATCCCCATACAGGCTGGATTACTGACGGTCCCAAAGAATGCGCAGCGCGTATTGCTGAATGCTATGAAGGCATTTTGAAAATCAAAATGTACCATCTCTACCACATCTGACATCAAATTCTATAGCAACTAGGAAAGCTACACCTGAAATGCTGCGACGCTACCATAAGAATAAGCACAACTATGCCCTCGTGGTCTTGCTTCTCATATGTGATGGATACTTTGTTATGCACCATCTTCCACTCTTCTTTTAATCCTCCCTCTGTTATCCCAGAGCAGTGAAATTCTGTCAGTGTCTTCCTCTGTTCAAAACGTGTGATCGCACGTCACCTGTCAACTATCGTCCAGTCAGTCTTACTAGTTGCATCGCTAATGTACATGATATATCGTATCTTTTAGAATTGGGTAAAATAATTACCAATCTCTAACTACTGGGAACCAATGAATTTTAATTAATTAAAATTTCACCCGTGGTGAGGAAAATAAAACAGATTAATGATAAATTCTGCTCAAGAAATGAAATCAGTGGAGGCAACCCACAAATAATAATTGATTTAAATTAATAAGTAACATAATAGCATAGATCTCATATCTGTGAGGAGGTGTTGTATCCCTTACATCAACCCTTTAGTACATATCTGGTAATTAATTATCAACCCCAGGTAAATGAAGACAGATTCGAACCTGACATGCCTTTAAATATCACCTGATATTTAGCTTACCTTTCTAAACATTCTTTCAATCTATTGATTTATAAAACTATTTTTCTTTAATTTTACAGAATCTTATTCAGCAGCTGATTCTTTGTCAATTTATGTAAAGTTGACATAAAAACTTGACAAGATTATACCACAGTATTTAAAGTAGAAGACTTTAGAGAACGAGAAAAACGACCTCTTAGTTCTACAGGACTTTCATTCACATATATTTTATAGCGGAAACTGGTACAACTGCAACACAGGTACCTCATAAGCATAGATTACAAGCTAATAAAAGTATCTTAGACGTCACATCACATAATTTAGCACATCCTATATCACTTGAAGTGCAACACATATGGTGGCACATTAAATGTAGAATTATATAACATAAACAGGGCTACATATATCATTATTATCTTACATGTATTGCTTGCCTCGTGCCAAATGTAGAAACAATTACTATTTTCCATGAATAAATGCCAGCATGTTTATGTGTGTGTATATGATTATGTGTTTGTGCATGTTTATACTTGTACATACATACATACATGATGGCTGCCTCCTCGTTATCGAGTATGGCCATTGCACGAGACGAAAAAAAAAAAAATAATAATAATAATAATAATAATAAATAAATAAAAAAAAAAAAATAAATAAATAAATAAAAAAATAAATAAATAAAAAAGAAATATATATATACATATACATACACATACACACACACACACACACACACACACACACACTCACACACACATATACACACATACATTAATAACAATAATAATAATAATAATAACAACAATAATAATAACGACAACAGCAATAATAATATACATATACATATATATATATACACACACACGCACACACATAAGCATATCTACGCACACATACACGATAGCAACTAACAGCGCTGCGATCGAATGTGGCTTTTTAGCCCAGCCAATGATCTAAAATGTCTTGCACAGAGTCGGCAACCAAAACATTCACTGGGAATAGTCGGCTGTGGTTGGAGTTCGTGTACTTTTGCATGTCGCTTGAGCCCTCCTGCTGATTTACATTCTCTACCACATGTTTGGCAAGCATGATGAGTAGCATCCCCAACAGCAGCCTGGTAGTCAACCACTGGTCTTACTTTATGACTGCGAAGATGACTTTCGAGTCCAATTTTGCTTAGGCAGAGTCTCGCACATACGCTCCATGTCAGCACCATAGGAGGACCCTCGCCGTCTGGAAGTGCAACAGCAATGCCCTTCCTCACATCCCGCTTTACTTTCTCGTATGCGATTCGAGATGCCTCAAAGGCAACTTTTCCCTCATATACAGTCTTTCTCCATTTATTACGATCAGCAGCAATATTTTCACATGTATCAGCAGAGATGTTAACGTCTTTCAGAGAGGCTTCAAGGAATCCTTATACCTCTTTTTTAGTTTATGTGGCGGTTGTTTTCCTTTAACCAACTCTCCATAAAAGAGTTGTTTTGGTATTCTAGAATCCTTCATCCTGGCAAGGTGACAACTCCAACAGAGTCGTTGCTTAAGCACAAGAGCTTCTATACTGTCACACATAGAGCTTTCCAAAATCTCGACATCACTGATGTGGTCCCTCCAGTGAACGCCATGGATCCGTCTGAGACACATCTGATGGAAACGCTCCAATTGCTTAAGGTGGTGTCGATATGTGACCCAGGTCTCGCAGGCATAAAGATGACAAGAGAGCACACATGCCCTGTACACCTTTACCTTTGTCCTCCTGCATATGTCTCGCCGACCCCAGAGTCGCCTTTCTAGCTTTCCGAAAGCATCACTTGCTTTCCTAATCCTAAGTGAGATTTCACTGTCTAGATTGCTGTATCGATTGACAGTGCTTCCCAAGTAGACAAACTGATCAACCACTCCAAGTCGTTTGCCATACACATAGATGTTTGGTTCAGTGTACTGCTTACCAGGGGCAGGTTGGTACATGACGACGGTTTTCTTGAGACTGACAGTCAGACCTAGGGCAGTGCAAGCGTCAGAAAAATCATTCAAAATGTGCTGCATATGACTCTCTGTGTGCGCTACAAGATCGCAATCATCTGCATACAAGAGGTCTCTTATGATTGATGTAAATACTTTTGTCTTCGCATTAAAGCGCCTGATGTTAAATATGCTGTCTGAGGTTCGATATAGGATGTAAACACCATGCTCGCAATTCCTGAATGCGATACAGAAAACCATTGCAAAGTATATGGCAAACAGGGTCGGTGCTGGAATATCCCCCTGTTTCACTCCATTTTTTACTGAGATAGGCTCCGACATGTTACCCCCGACATTAACCCATACATACATACATACATACATACATACATACATACATACATACATACATACATACATATCATTAGAATAACCACTGATCTGGAGGAGAGATATGGAATAAAGCCTGATATAAATCTCTCACCCAGAGAAATCGGAAGATCCTATTCAATGTTCAAACAAGATGAAAAAATTGACCAATTTATAGAAAAAGTTGTGCATGGACACTTGAGACGTAAAACACAGACCATAGAGGAGATAAACCACTCAAAAAGCCTGACATGGAGTTCCGACAAGTTTATGACATCACACCTTGAGATATATCTCTATGCAATACAGGAACAAGAACTCCCTACCAAATATCTGCTGCACAAAAGAGGAGGGCCATCAGCTGACAATAAATGTAGGCTATATAAAACAAAGATCTAGGATGTAAGCCACATTGTTGCCAGCTGCGAAAGAATGTCATCTCGCTACTACCTCCCCATGAAACACGATGGGATAGCTAGAACCATCTGGAATGCACTTCGGAAAACAAAATTAACAACAAACGAGGAAGAATATATTGAGTCAGATGGCACTAAGGAATACTGGTGGAACCTGAAAATAAAAACTGCCACCAAATTAAAGCACAACCGGCCTGATATTGTTGTTTGGGACCACACATTGAAAACGTGTTCTGTTGTGGAGATCAGCTGCCCACTTGATGTAAACGTTGTCAGAAAAATACAGGAGAAGGAGGACATCTACGGACCATTGATGAGGAGTTTACAAATCCAGTATCCAAGATACACATTGAGCTTCATACCCATCATTATTGGAGCTACGGGTTATATACCAACCCGCTTGGACCAAAGTATGACTGAATTTGGATTTGCGGATAAAGAGCGCAGCACCCTAATTCATAGTCTACAAATGGCTGCGATAGCTGGCACGTTCAAAATTTGCAAAACATTCTTGCGATTCAAGGGATGACAATTTCTTTTCTTTTACAACCTTGCCACCAGGAAGGTGGCCGGTCAAAAAAAATATACTCGAAATTAAGAGAAAGAGATAACATGCATACATACAAAGAGGAGGACCATCAGTCGACAATAAATGTAGGCTTTGTAAAACAAAGATCGAAGATGTTAACCACATTGTCGCCAACTACAAAAGAATGTCGTCTAGCTACTACCTCCCTATGAGACACGATGTGATAGCTAGAACCATCTGGAGCGCACTTAGGAAAACAAAATCAAATCAAATGAGGAGGAATGTGTTGAGATAGATGGCACTAAGGAATACTGGTGGAAATTGAAAATAAAAACTGCCACCAAATTAAAACACAGCCGGCCTGATATTGTTGTTTGGGACCACACATTGAAAACGTGCTCTGTTGTAGAGATCAGCTGCCCACTTGATGTCAACGTTGTAAGAAAAATACAAGAGAAGGAGGACATCTACGGACCATTGATGAGGAGTTTGCAGATCCAATATCCAAGATACACCTTCAGCTTCATACCTATCATTATTGGAGCTACAGATTATATACCAACCCGCTTGGACCAAAGCATAACTGAACTTGAATTTGTGGGAAAAGAGCGCAGCTCCCTAATTCATAGATTACAAATGGCTGCTATAGCTGGCACCGTCAAATTTTGCAAAACATTCTTGCGATTCAAGGGAAGATAATATATTTTCTTTTACAACCTTGCCACCAGGAAGGTGGCCGGTCAAAAATGTACTCTACATACATATATATATATTTCTCGGATGAGGTTTACCAACAGATGACTGGGGTCGCAATGGGCACAAGAATGGGCCCCGACTACGCCAACTTATTCGTTGGCATTGTGGCGGCTCAAATCTTTGCCCAATACACGGGTCCCACCTCGGAGCTATATGGTTAGTACCTCGACGACTGTATCAGCGCTTCCTCACTCACTCGAGAACATTTTAAGTCTTTCCTCTTCTTCTTCTGCCCTTTCCACTCCACCCTTGACTTCACCACCTCCATATCCACCACTTCAGTCCACTTCCTCGACATCTCTCTTTCTATCGAATACCCATTGCTCCCTAATCTCTTACACCTTCTTTAAACCCATCGACTCTCACTCCTACCTCGATTTCACCTCCTTGTCCCCTACCTACACCAAGCACTCCTCCGCCACCGACTTTGCAGTTGAACCCATTTTTTAGGCCGAAGCGCAATATATGGCTTGACTTATCACTCGACGAAGGTACCCACCAGACCTGGTCCAGTCCGCCCTCACCCGAGCCCGGGAGATCAATTACACCACCACACTATCGCCCCCTAACCACAGGCTACCCTTGCCCCTCACCTACCACTCCTCCACTTTGCCTCTCCAGAGGACGATCCTCCGTATCTTCCGCATCCACCTCATCCATCTTCCATCTCCCAACTCTCCCATCTTCATCATACCCATCTCCCTTTCACTCACACACACATGGACAACCCCAACTACACATGAACTCCTTCACCAGCGCACCCGCCCATATACACCAGCACATGCACCAGTGCATCGTCTCTATAAATTCCTACTTGGGAGTTATCAAATTCCCTATGGATATTATGGGCTATGTAAATTCCGGCTACGTCTGTAACCTGCGCCGAATTGCTGGAGGCCATAGCGATATCGAAGCTGTTTTTTCTATAACGCCATTCTTAGTACTGGTTCTCAAATTTAATAAATGTTCACCTAGCTGCTATTACTATCTTAATTTCATCTATCTAAAGCGAGTGCCTTATTTAGGAGTTATGGATGAATAGTAATCGTTTATATTAAACTGTATAAACTTGGAGACACCTTTACTATCTATTTCACTAAACAAGTTAACCGCCTCCCTAGTGTTACCCCATAGTTTCATTTCTATTTTATTCCTAATTTGTGCTATTTTACTAGGATGTGTTTGCTAATTTTTCCTATGTCTGATTTTGGTGAACATATTAGTCTAGTGGAAACGTTTGTTTCGAAATTGCGTTTGTCGTCTTTTAAGTTAAACGTGGAGCTACAGGACTCACATCCGGCAATAAAACATATGTAAATGCTAGAAATAAATCCTATTGTATCGCTTATCTGTGTAAATGTGTATCTCTTCTCTCTCTCTCTCTCTCTCTCTCTCTCTCTCTCTCTCTCTCTCTCTATATATATATATATATATATATATATATATATATATATATAATAAAATAACAGGAGGCTGGACTGGTGTAATTCCTTAAAAGGTTTATTATACTATGATCATTTCAATGACCGGGTTCAGTATGTGACATCATCAGGTATTCGAAATATAACAAAGGAATATAATAGACAAAATCCATAGGGCTGAAAATCAGAGACATGAGGGCGACCGAACATTTAACAGCTTCTACCCCGGTCGGCCATCCTCAAGTCCCTGATTTTCGACCGGGGTAGAAGCTGCTAAATGTTCGGTCGTTCTCATGTCTCTGATTTTCAGCCCTATGGATTTTGTCTATTATATTCCTTTGTTATATTTCGAATACCTGATGATGTCACCGGATCCATACTGAACCCGATCATTGAAATTATCATAGTATAATAAACCTTTTAAGGAATTACACCAGTCCCCAGCCTCCTGTTATTTTATTTTATAATAATTAACTCCGTACTCGCACCACCAACTACACAAACGAAGACGGGTGAGTTGCATAATATTACATCGAGGTTGACCATACGGAATGACCAGTTCTATCCAGTGGTGAACCAACAAACCTAAATATATATATATATATATATATATATATATATATATATATATATTGTTATACTTGGGGAGAGTCATATTTGTGTAATATTGCCAGAATTAATAACAGAACACACTCACTGTTTGGTTGGTTTTCGCTTTTCGCTTCTGTGTCTTTTATATCGGTAATCTAATTTATTCGGTCCTCAATGTTGCCATTGACTGACCAACGGTAAAAAATAATACAGATACAATATAGACACAAAGATGGCGTAGAAAATACAATGCAACGGGAGGAAACAATAGCACCACTGACGATGTTGCAGATGTGCAACGAAAGAACTTTGATGAACTATATATATGTGTTTGTGTCTATATTGTATCTGTATTATTTTTGACCGTTGGTCAGTCAATGGCAACATTGAGGACCGAATAAATTAGATTACCGATAAAAAAGACACAGAAGCAAACAGCGAAAACCAACCAAACAGTGAGTGTGTTCTGTTATTAATTCTGGCAATATTACACAAATATGACTCTCCCCAAGTATAACAATATTTGTTTCGACACACGATTTCATATCAAAAACCTCGCAAAACTAATTCATCGCCGTTATATATATATATATATATATATATATTTGGCAACATACCGTATGTTTAATTAAAAACATTTTGAAGACCTTGCGCTATCATTTTTAAAGTAGTGACTATGTCACTTACTTCTTTTTTCGGCAAAAGAATGGAGAGAAGCTGACAGATTCTGTTTCACGCTGTTGGGGAACGTCAGAGCATCACCTTTGTCGAAAATTATAGAGGCTGGATTCTTATAGAATTCCAGTAATAATCAGGAACTGATTATACAGAACGATTGCCGGTCCAGCAAAAATTAAAAATTAGGATTGGTGCTCTGAAATAGCGATGTATACACGAATGTATGTATAGTATATCTGGCAATATACCGTATGTTTAATTAAAACTCTCCCTTCTTTTGCTTCCCAAAAAAGTAAGTGACATAGTCACTACTTTAAAATGATAGCGCAAGGTCTTCAAAATGTTTTTAATTAAACATACGGTATATTGCCAAATATACTATACATACATTCATGTATACATCGCTATTTCAGAGCACCAATCCTAATTTTTAATTTTTGCTGGACCGGCAATCGCTCTGTATAATCAGTTCCTGATTATTACTGGAATTCTATAAGAATCCAGCCTCTATAATTTTCGGCAAAGGATCGCCAACAGCATGAAACAGAATCTGTCAGGTTCTCTTCCTTCTGTTGACGAAAAAAGAAGTAAGTGGCATAGTCACTACTTTAAAAATGATAGTGCAAGGTCTTCAAAATGTTTTTAATTAAACATACAGTATATTGCCAAATATACTATACATACATTCATGTATACATCGCTATTTCAGAGCACCAATCCTAATATATATATATATATATATATATATATATATATATATATATATATATATATATCAATGATATTAATAAATGGAAACTATATTTATAAGATCATATTTATTTTATTATATATATTTCAAGAGTACCAAAAACTTTGGTACGCTCTCATCAGATACAATACAAAATTTGTTTTATAAATAGAAACGAGATCTTATCGGTTCAGGTTCCGTTTGGATAGTGAAAGGTAAAGGAAAAATAAAAAATAAAAATATGTCAAATCTTTAGGATGGATGTGTAAATGAAGTAGAAGCGTAGACTGAAAAAGTTGTTATATTTAGACGCTAGGTAAATTTAAATGATTATTAGGATACTTTATAAAGGAAGAAGAAAGAAGAAAGTAAATTTAAAAATTAAAAATGTGTTGAAGTGGTAGAATACTAATCTAAAAATTTTAAATATATAACCAAATCATAAGTTATAATATCATATAGATAATCCTTATAATTATATTTTATGAAGAATTACGGTTGTAAGTACACTTAAGCTTCTTATATTACAACAGGTCATTTATATAAATATTTATATTTATATAAATAAATAAAAATATTAAAATTATTGGTGATTATATAGTTGTTATTTTAAGTAGATAAATAATTCAAATATTATTTTATAATTTAAGGGTTACGAAAGATATTGTGTTTACATTTTCAATATATAGTTAAGAAAAAGACGTAGTTCAAATTTTATTAGAGAAGAACTTTTTGTACCTTCAAATAGTTCCATCGAGATAGAAAACATTTACCGAAAATGATTAAGTTAACGAAATTATAGAGAATTTATTATTTATGTTGTTAAGAAGAGAGGATGCTTATGCGTGCTACATTTTAAAGGAAAAGATAACTCCAATGTTTCTTAGTTACACTATTTACGTTAGATTTGTCATTTATATTAGAATTTACTTACAAAAACGGAATGTATGTAGAGAAAATGTTATATATTATTTTGTGTATGATTATAAGGTATTTTATATTACATGTTTTCAAAGATGAGAATTTCTTTTATATATGAATTTAGATATTATTCAATTAGGAAGAAAATATTATTACAGACATCATGAGTGTATTTAGAAACTATCACAAAAAAGGATATATTTCAAAATATCAATTAAAAAATATATATCAATTAAAAAATATATCAATTAAACAAATATATCTTACTTATATACGTTACTTTTAATCGAAAACCATAGCAATAGTAGGAAAAAGAAATCTATCATAGAATGTTTCAATAACTACAACCTTAAATTAGAAAGTAAGAATAACTTCTTAGATGTAACTTTAAACCTTAGCTCAGGTCTATATTATCCTTTACATAAAATTAATGAAAACCTAAACTACATAAGCTTCAATTCTAATCATCCTAGGGATATAAAAAATACTATTGTCAATAGTGTCCAGCAAAGAATTTCACGCATTTCAGCTAATAAAAATATTTTTGATAATAAGGCAGAATATTACAATGATGCTTTACATAGAGCTGGCTAAAATTAAATAATAAATTAAATAATAAACATTTTAACTTAAATAATAAATCAAGCAAAAGAACTAGAACTAGAAATATTATTTAGTACTCTCCCTCAAACTCATTAGGGGTTAAAACACCTGTAGCAAATCTATTTATCAAAGCATTAGATAAATGCTTTCCAAATCCCATAGATACCATTCTATTTTTAACAGACATACTATAAAACTATCTTACTTTACTACTATGAACATAGCACAAAATATAAATAGAATTAATAATAGAAACTTAAATTTAAACCTAAACCAAATAAACCAAGATAACAATATTAATATTACTAATAACAGTATTAATAATAATAATAATCGTACCATTCCTATAGACAATAACTCTCTAAAATGTAACTGTAGAAATGAATCAAATTGCCCTTTACAGAATAATTGCCTAGATAAAAACTTAGTATACAAATGCACGGTAAAAACTAGAGATAAAATATATAACTATATAGGTGCCACTCCTACAAAATTTAAAGAACGCTGGTATAATCATAAACATACTTTTAATAGGTCCGATAAAAATGTTCTACATCACTTTCACATCTAATTTTGTACTTAAAAGACAATAATTGTTTCTACGTTAGGCACAAGGCCAACAATTACCCAGTGTATTACTGGTACTTTATTTTATCGATCCCGTAAGGATGAAAGGCAAAGTTAATCTCGGCGGGATTTGAACTCAGAATGGCAAGGGCCGTAACTCTATGCGTCGAAGCAAGGCGTTTGACCCTCTACCAATACTGCCAATCCACCGCCCTTAAAACACAATAATTGTTTCTACTTTAGGCACAAGGCCAGCAAATTACCCAGTGCATTACTGGTACTTTATTTTATCGACCCCGTAAGGATGAAAGGCAAAGTCAACCTCGGCGGGATTTGAACTCAGATCATAAAGGGACGTAACTATGCTGGAAAGCATGGCGTCCGACCCTCTACTGATACTACCAATCCACTTAAAAGACAATAATATTGACTATTCAATCTCTTGGGGAACAATTTCGAAAGCACCCGCATACCGAAATATGACTCTCTGAAGAATCTGTCATTTGTGTATTGAAGAAATGTTTTATATACTTACCTGCCAAATGTCTCCAAATGCTTCTGTCGATGTTTAGTGGTGATTTTTAAATGATATTTTTCTTTTTATGTAATATTTTTACAAATTATTTTTATAAATGACATTCTTTTCCAATTGATATTCTTCTTATTGTTTTTTTAATTGATATATTTTTTCAATTGATATATTTTTTTAATTGATATATATTTTTTAATTGATATTTTGAAATATATCCTTTTTTGTGATAGTTTCTAAATACACTCATGATATCTGTAATAATATTTTCTTCCTAATTGAATATAAAGATAATATCTAAATACGTATATAAAAGAAATTCTCATCTTTGAAAACATGTAATATAAAATACCTCATAATCATACACAAATTAATATATAAAATTTTCTCTACATACATTCCGTTTTTTTAAAACTAAATTCTAATATAAATGACAACTCTAACATAAATAGTGTAACTAAGAAACATTGGAGTTATATTTTCCTTTAAAATGTACCATATATATATATATATATATATATATATATATCACAGAAAAAAGAGAATCAGTGTTGCGACGAAAGGAATTTATTGGACATATTACAATTGTTTCTCGGACGACCAGCTCGAGGCACGATCGATGTGGTGATAAACCTGACTCTGAAATCGCACGGTCCTCGGATACGTCTCGATTCTACGAAGCAGATCTTCCTATTGTCCTTTAACATCGAATTCTTTCGTTTGTTGATTTAAATCCTGCTGTTGTAATTCCATAAGTGGTCAAGAATTGTACACGTCACCGGTATTTCTAACCACTCATGTTTGCTCACTCCTTGGTTTTTCTCCTTCTCCACCTGTCAATCAAAATTTCTTCATATACGAATTACTACTGTGGTGGGAGAGGGTCTGTGATCTTGAACAGCTGGCATCACTTCGACATCTTCATTGTCCCTAGGCGCCTTCGTCCACAACGGTCAGGTACACACCCGCAATTATGCTGTATGCGGCAGTCATTGTAAATAATGTTTGGAGGGAATTTTTAAAAAACAAATTATAGGGATATTTAGCATAACATTTCTAGGACACAGCCTTAGAATACCCTCCACCATACATATTTCAACCCAGGCATGCGCATACCCGTGTTCATGCATGTCTGGGTGAACATACATACATGTACCCGCGTGCACCCACACCGGAGGCATATACTCGATGAGGACCCCCTCATCCGTCTTCACACGCGCAACTGTGTAGATGGTTCACACAGTATTGTATGAGACAACGCTTTTGAGGCTTTGACCCAACCCGATCACGTGGCGGTATGAGTCCGAAGGTGCCTGCACAATATGCATAAATGGTAAGGCAGCACAATATCCCTGCACTAATTACTTATAGCTTATGGCACATATATAAAAATGCCTGTACGTACATAACATAAAATAATATAATAATTGTTTCTACTTTTTGGCACAAGGCCAGCAATTACCCAGCGCATTACTGGTACTTTATTTTATCGACCCCGTAAGGATAAAAAGGCAAAGTTAACCTCGGCGGGATTTGAACTCAGACCGTAAAGGGATGTAACTATCAGAGCCTAGCACTCGCGTTCATCAGAGCTTAGCACCAATCCTAATTCTCAATTTTTACTGGACCGGCAATCGCTCTGTATAATCAGTTCCTGATTATTTCGGGAATTCTATAAGAATCCATCCCCTATAATTTTCAGCAGAGGTCGGCGAGTGCTAGGCGCTGATGAACACGAACAGTGTGAAACAGATCTGTCAGCTTATCCCCCTTCCTTTGATGAAAGTCACTACTTTAAAATAATAGCGCAAGGCCTTCAAAGTGTTTTTAATTAAACATACAGTATATTGCCAAATATACTATACATACATTCATATATATATATATATATATATATATATAGAGAGAGAGAGAGAGAGAGAGGCGATGAATTAGTTTTGCGAGGTTGTTTATATGAAATCGTATGTCGAAACAAATATTGTTATACTTGGGGAGGGTCATATTTGTGTAATATTGCCAGAATTAATAACAGAACACACTCACTGTTTGGTTGGTTTTCGCTTCTCGCTTCTGTGTCTTTTATATCGGTAATCTAACTTACTCGGTCCTCAATGTTGCCATTGACTGACCGACGGTCAAAAATAATACAGATACAATATAGACACAAACACATATATATAGTTTATCATAAATCTTTCGTTGCACATCTGCAACATCGTCAGTGGTGTTATCGTTTCCTCCTGTTGTACTGTATGTCTACGCCATTTTTATTCAGTCTGTCTATATATTTATTTATTTATTTGCTTGTTTGTTTATTTTATTTTGTCTTCTTTGCACATGCATTTGCGTGTGTGTGTAGTGTTTTGTTTTCTGTGTGATGGGTGACTAGTGTGTGTTTATGTGCTTGTTGTTATTGTGTTTGTGTATGTATTTATTTATTTATTTATTTTATTTTATTTACTTATTTATACTTCTCTTAGGTCAGTGTTGTTTGTTTGGGTGTTGTTGTTATTCCATTCATTCTTTCTGTTTAGTCTTGGCCTTCTAATTTCTATTTCACTGGCCTCTCTGATTTGCCTATCTGCTGGGTCATTTCTATGTTTAGATATTATTCTAATTTCTATGTTGTCTATGTTACCGTCATGTTGTCTAGCATGTTCGTATAGTACTGACCCGTTTTTTCGTCCGTTTAGTTCCCCCCAGTGTTGGTCTATCCTTTCACCTATGCTACGAGCTGTCTCACCTATGTATGTTGTTGTCATGTTTCTGCAAGTACCCTCTGTACATCTTATGCTATAGACTACGTTTCTAGTTTTACAGTTTATCCGGGGGTTTGCCTTACATATGATACACTTCCTATAGGAAGTGTATACACAAATATGACCCTCCCCAAGTATAACAATATATATATATATATACATATATTGTCGGCGGCCTCCTATTTAGACACCTCGAAAACGTGATATCATTCTACATCGTATGGTGGTGGTAGGGGTGGGCAAGTCACTGCCTGCTGAGCATAATTATGGCACTCACCTCGACTGAATTACCCAGCCTGACTACTCTGAGGAAGAAGGACTGTGACTGGCACCATGTTAGTGTGAGCAATGTCTCCTGCAAGCTGGTTGCGAATGTTATTTGCAGGTCTCTTAACTGGGCGAATAATTGAGCCCTGTGCAACTCAGAGTCGTTGTTTAAATGGTTATGCGGGTACCGCCTATGCTACCAAGCAATTCATTGACGACTGCCCACCCTAATTTGACTCAACATACACTTCGCATCTCATTGTGATGTTCGATATGAGAAATGTCTTCAACTGTATGCATCGAGACCAGTTACTGGATGTTTGACTAAGTCCAGTATTATTGGAATATTTATCAGACGGGACACTAAGTGTGCTCCTTGGCACCAGTAACCTTATTTCCGTCTCAACCTGTGCCCAACAGGATGATTCTCTACGCTCTCACCTTTTTGCACATTGTATTCATTACATAATGTTACATTCAACATGCAGTACTTGAATGAGGCAAGAATAGATCGGCCAGTGGATATTATATCGCCACACTTATTCAATAGTCCGTACCTTGACCAGGATCGGCCTCAATATAAACTCGTCTACCTCTGAGTGAATATCAGCTACAACACAGAGGGTTTCTAAGCCTCTGACAGGTATATGCACTCAATACTTTACCAGGTGGTTCCGAAGTTTAACGTCCTAATCATTTGTTCACCAATCCACCCACCTACTTCCCAGTCACCCCACGTCCAAGCTTCACCAGCTTGAAACACGCGAGATCAAACTGCATGTGATTGATGCGCATCCGGCATTCTTCATATTGACGAACGGATACGCTATGGCAAAGCAGCCGTAAACCTTCTACAGCACCCCTTTTACAGCTAGATGCTCTGCCTTACTGAACTTAATATGTCCATCCCGAGATGCAACGTCCAGTCAAACGGCACTTGATAGTAATATACCATCTCTCCGGTTATATACAACGGACTTTGCCTTCAATCTCCTGTTGCGATGGAAATATGTAGCATCCAGGCTGATGATACCGGATGGTAACAGCCCTCTCCTTATTTAGATATGGTAGATTTGTTTTCGATATCCTGTGTCATTGAAACTGCAGGTATTTTTTAGGTCAATGACCTTTAGATGTGCCTTTATCAACAAGGTTCTCCATAACACCATAGAACCTGCCACGATCTGAGTATATAAGGCTTATAGTGCGAATTGAACGTGACTTGGTCTTCATCCTGCTGCAGGCATCTCATCTATTCGATACAAATGAGAGGCCAAGTGACAAGGTCTTGAACAGCATGCACACCGACTTGACAAACAATGGCTTAGATGCTTTAATACTCCCTTCTAAGCTTTGGGAAGTGACTGTTTCTCCACATACGTATTCATACAGTTGTCTTTCCTTTTCCGTACAACCAAGCTGATGATCCGAATAAGGTGAAACAATTGTTCTCGGTAATGGTGAACTAACTGTTGTAGAACTACTTCTACCAAACTCATCTCATGGACTGAGTGCTTTACTACTACGGATATAACCCACCAGTGTTCTACTATTATATATATGTATATAAAATTAGAATTGGTGCTCTGAAATAGCGATATATATATGAATGTATATATAGTGTATTTTGCAAACACTGTATGCTTAATTAAAAGCATTTTGAAGACCTTACGGTATTGTTTTAAAGTAGCGACAATGTCACTTACTTCAATTTTCAGCAAACAGGAGAGATAAGTTGACAGAGCTCTGTTTCGTACTTGTTAGTACTTATCAAAGCTCACCATTCCTCCTGTTTGCCGAAAATTATGAATGTTGGATTCTTATAGAATTCCAGTAATAATCAGGAACTGATTATACAGAGCGGTTGCCGGTCCAGCAGAAATGGAAAAATTAAAATTGGTGCTCTGAAATAAAGATATATATATATGAATGTATATATAGTGTACTTTGAAATACACTGTATGCTTAATTAAAAGCATTTCGAAGACCTTACGCTATTGTTTTAAAGTAGCCACAATGTCACTTACTTCAATTTTCAGCAAACAGGGGAGATAAAGCTGACAGATCTCTGTTTCATACTTATTGGTACTTATCAAAGCTCACCATTCCGCCTGTTTGCCGAAAATTATGAATGTTGGATTCTTATAGAATTCCAGTAATAATCAGGAACTGATTTAAAACAATAGCGTAAGGTCTTCAACATGCTTTTAATACAGTGTATTGAAAAATACACTATATATACATTCATATATATATCGCTATTTCAGAGCACCAATTCTAATTTTCAATTTCTGCTGGACCGGCAACCGCTCTGTATAATCAGTTCCTGATTATTACTGGAATTCTATAAGAATCCAACATTCATAATTTTCAGCAAACAGGAGGAATGGTGAGCTTTGATAAGTACCAACAAGTACGAAACAGAGCACTGTCAGCTTATCTCCCCTGTTTGCTGAAAATTGAAGTAAGTGACATTGTCGCTACTTTAAAACAATAGCGTAAGGTCTTCAAAATGCTTTTAATTAAGCATAGTGTGTTGCAAAATACACTATATATACATTCATATATATATATATATATATATATATATATATATATATATATATATATATATATTCTGTCATTAACAATAAGAGAGATCCGACGAGCTTTTGATTCCAGAGTCGGGCTAGATCAATACAGATCGAACCTTCAGCTGATCGATAGCGAAACAAGAGCCACTACTCAATAAATGTAATGAAGACAAAACAAATGGTCTTTTTCATTATTCTATCTATATGTATATCAAACTAAAAAATGGAGTTAAAGACTCACAGTAATCCCGTATAATTTAATGGGCTCAAGGGATAGACCCGGGCTCTGTATAAGACAGTAAATAGGGAAAAGTACACAAAGAGGTATGTGTGTTGAGCCTTTTAAGCTGAATGGGTTTCGGTTGCTATTTTTAGCGTTCTTTATGTCCATTCACACCACCATGTGAGGTATAGCACACGGTTTTTCTTTCTAGACCATGCGGTCTTTCTATTCGTCTATTATAAATTTAGAAGTGTGGATCATATCGTTAGTTTCCTATTGTTGATAAGCCATCAGCGGTATGATTCTACATTTATTTTGTAGCGAAACATGCTTCCAGTGTGTCCAGGAAATATAGGTATAAACAATGGTCTGTACACTTTAATTTATCCTTTTAATTCTTGTGCATTTTCCATTATATTCGTAGATTATATGATTTGCACTCATGTGGTATTATGTCCCCTATACTTGAACATACACCTCTTTGTGTACCTTTCTCTATTTACTGTCTTATATATATATGGTCGGGTCGTCGGGGACTAAACCGGCCAGTTCACCATCCATCCGGGAAGAAATACAAAACCGGTCAATGAGCGACAGAACTCTTCAGATCCAACACCCATCAAATATCTGAGGTGTGTTGTTCACTGTGTCTGTGACAAACCTTTGCCCAAATCCTTTGTTATTAATACTTCTGAAAAGTGTATCTAGTCCAACACAAGACTTCACCACTATAAACAATAAATGTTTGTGAGTAGCTCAACAGCTCTGGACATGTAAAGTGTATTACAGGAAGTCCTTAGCTGGTGCTCTACAGTGGCCACCGTCAGATGAAGGCCGTTTATGCACAAATATGAGCAAGTTGGGCTGTTTATGTCCTCTGATAAAGTATGTCTTTTTAGACATAACACTGCTTTCCCAACATAGGAAGGGAGCGGTAAAAGAAGCCCTAAACAAATGCTGGCTCAGTCTTTTAACCTGGCAGTAAACCACGGCTCTCTGATTGATAGATCCCTAACATCATTTCCCAAAGGTGTCAATGATCGTATCATGACTCTCTGGATCTAGCAAACAACGCCTCTGTTACAATAGTGGGAGTTACGTCCCAATTCATCTGAGTAGGATATCGTAATATTTTGTGATTAGTTTCACACAGTGGTCTCCATTGTTCCATACAAGTACAAGCTCATCATAATGTGAGGTTTCATTGCTAGTGTTGACAGTGCCGATCAAACAATTTATTTAATTTGGCACACATACACTCACCCTTACTTCTATACCCCTAATCTCGGTCAGAAATACACATACAGTTTGACAGACCAACAATAACAACACGCACCGGCCAACAATTAACACACACGCACACACATACACTCATAAACTCACTTACACGCAAATATTTCAGCTAGACACATTCGATCAATGTCTTTTAAAACAAGATCAACTGATACAACAACGCCAGAATTAACAGTTGACTGATATCTGCACAATTGAACTTATGTGCTTCGGTAAGCTTGTAGCGAAATCTGTCCGCGCCTTGAACTTTGGATGATACCTAAAGTTTAAATTCTAGGTCAACACCCTTTTTGGTATAGACAGGTTGACGGGTTGGCTATCCTCTCAAGGTGAGGAGACAGGAGCGATAGCTATATAAAACCTATATTTCCCCACTTTAAAAATAGAGACATCGGAGCGATAGGCTACACAACTAATTATGTAAAGATTAACCGCTAACTTCAGACCCCAGAGGTTTACAGAAAAGCCAGAGACATCGGAGCATTACGCTAGCAACCAACTATGTAAGGATTCACCACTATCAACAGACCCCCATGAGGTCTATAGATACACACACAGAGATTGGAGCCCTACTACTACAAACCATGTACAAGCCACAGTGGTCTACCACCAATTACAGACTATTCAGAGATATACAAACCACATATCTCTCTCTCTAAGGTCTCACAACTACTACCACGGACTCCAAATTCCAATAACAACAACAATTATCTGTCGCTCGCTGTTTTCCCTCCAACAACAACAACAATTATCTGTCGCTGGCTGTTTTCACACCAACAACAACAATAGACTACAACAGCCTCACATCAGCAGCAATAACTACATTAACAACTCTTGGTAACTGTTTTATATGTACCTTTTAATTGATTCACATGAAGTATATATATAACCAAATCATTTATTCTTTATATTTTCGTTATTACATAGTATTCTTATTATACTTGTTATAATCATTTCTAATAACCACATATAACCATCTAACTTTTCATTTTTTAACCCTTCGTTAAAGCTCTCTTGACGTCCACCTCGCACAGACTTTACGTGGACGATTTCATATGTAGACCCATGAATAATGTGCAAAGAACATGCCATCTCATTGATGGTCACTCATCGGTTTGCCAGAACCATCCCTCAAGCTTGTTGAATCTTTCCGTCATTGGTGGAGGCTGATGGACGTCATGCTCCCTCTTCATACTTCATGCTTGTTCGTTCATTGCTAAACTACCTGGTCCACTCATACACACTTCTAAGCAGCAGAGCGCCGACCCCGGATTGTATTGAAAGCTTGCGATGAATATCAAAGCCTGACACACGTTCAGACCTGATAAATTGGATCATTGATTTCTTTTCCTCCATGGTACACGCTGACAGTGGAGCGGCCATGTCTACTACGTAACACAAGAAAGAAAACTGAAGCAATCAAGATAAAACCTCAGTTACGTAACCACAAGAGTACGGGAGCACTGAAGGCAGTGTGGCCAACCTAAAGAACGTGTAACGGAATTCTTCTATGTTTTACCTGGCGAAGATTCGAAATCGAATCCAAAATTTATCGCCTCTAAAACCACCTATTGTTAGGAATTCTCACCATTGTCCTATCAAAAGACAACTATGATAAACATATATAGCACTTGACCTGTGACCTCAGACACTTGACATCCGATAGATACATGGCCACTATTGTTTCAAAAACCATATACACAGCCTTCTTGCTATAGTGTTCTTATAAATACAATCGCTTCGAGACCCGAACCAGAGATAGTTATTACTTCAGACGACAGAAGAACAGTTCTATTAACGCTATAGATTCTCTTCACGAAATCAGTCTTCTACCTATACCAGTTCGACAGATTGAACACTACTACAGACACCATGTATGTTAAGGATAAACACACACACACAATAGGTTTCCTTATATTAACAATGATTTACATAATATTTATTAATGTTTATTATACAACTGAAGTTTATCTGGACACTGGATAATCTTACTATTTAATCTATCCACCATAAATTACATCAAAAATAGAATATTTTGTTTTAACGGATAATTCCTCACTGAAATTCCCTTTTGGGTTTTATGTAAACCTTTTTGAGTTGGTACACCTCGCCTACATCTGTATATTCATTAATCAATTATTGCAACCACAAAGTTTTCCATTTGCTTTCCTTTTTCCTAAAATTCTTCTTGTGCTTATTTACAAAAAAAAATCCCATATTTTTGCTTGTCTGCATCTATGGAAGCACCTAACCGCTGATTCTTATTAAGTTTTTTTTTCATTATTATAAAAACCGCTTAACGCTTTAGCATTATATTATAATTTATAACAACCTCCTCTCACAAGCTGCTTTGCTATGTTCTGGATGTATATTCTAAATATAACATTTATATAACATTCATACACTGGAGTATTGAATTTTTTATTTTTTATTCTTATTTGTTTATTTCACTGCTTCTTCTATTTTTAGTCGCTTTTTAATGTAATAGCACCTAATCGGCCAATCGCGTCCATGCCCATAACCACGTCAATTCCATGCACTACGCAGTCGACCACAATGGCTGAAAGCCTAATTCTCTTTCCCCTTACCACCATCTCCACCTCGCTGCGACCTCTACCTTCAATCTTCCTGCCGTCGACTGCCCTTATGATGCTCTTCCCTCTCCACTTTTCCACCACCCCCGTGGTCACCAGTGTCATTGTACATCCCGTGTCCACGAGGGCTCGTAATGGCTTTCCCTTCACCAGGACTTTCACCACAGGCAGCGCCTCTACACTCGAGGGGTAGCTACAGGCGTAATAACTCCCCTTGGACCGTTTCCCTGGTCGCAATTGGTAGCGATGTCGCCCGGCCGCCTACACCGGTAGCAAATTATATCTGGTGTCGATTCCTTACAATCTCTCGCCATGTGCGCACCCTGGCACCTATAACAACGACCCCTAAACATGCGTGGGCGACTGTTCGCCGTGTTTGTCACCCTTTCGGCATTTCGCTGTCGGCTGCCCGGGCCTCCATCGCCGCTATTGCCGCAACACTCTTCTTAGCATCTTCCGCTATGATGTGGGCTTGCTCTACCATTTCCTTGTAGCCAGGTATTTGCTTCAGTCTCACCGCGATGTCATCCGGAAATCCGTTTATAAATGCCAGCCGCACTGCACACTCGCACTCCACCTGAAACCCCGCCAGTATGGCCAATCTCCTTATCTCCGCAGCAAAAATATCCACACGCTGATCTTCCCACCTTATCCTTGTCAGCTTGACAAACGCGGTACACGGACCTTCCGCAAACGCTTCCATCATACACCGTTCAATTTTTTGCGCGTCCCTCTGGCTAATTTCGTCCATCTCGAGGTACAATGCTAACGCATCCCCCTCGAGATATAGCGCCATGAGACCGGCCACATCGTCTATCTTTTGTAGCTCGGCGACCACCCGGAACTTTCGCATCCAAGCGATAACGTCTCCTTCACCGGTAAAAGCTTTAAGTACTTCACCCCTCAACCGTAATCTCGTCGCCATCTCTTTAGTCCTGCGGTAAGTGATACAACAAGATAGTCTTTGTTTTCAATTAGCTTTGTCCATTCTTTTTATTTATTTTTTAATTCTCAATTGTACGTCTTCATGTGCCGAAATAGCTTGTGGTGAGAAAGCTATTCCACTTACCGCGAGTCTGCTGGTTCACTCAAAGCCGTGCATCAATCTTCGGGTTATAATCAATTCGCCAAGCTGCAGCTTAATCTGGTACGTCCGTCTTTCTCCAAGTCACCACGAGAGATGCCCTACGGACGCCGCCTCGGAAACGCATAGACGTCGCCTACAGACGCCGCCTCAGAAACGCATAGACCCAGCCTACGGACGCCGCCTCGGAAACGCATCTCACCTCACTCCTCCTCCGCCTCCGGTCAAGCGTCCCCATCTGACATCACCTCCTCCACACAGCCCCACAAGTCAGACCTGTATTATAATGAATGCCACCTCTTGCTTGTTTGTATTTGAATGATTACCACAACATCTATGCTCCTGACGAAATGTAGAGCAACGGACAGGTTCCCAGTATATCTATTGAGGTACAACCCGCCATCCTACATTGATCGTAGAGTAAAATAATGTTGTAAATATAAACTGGTTATCCATTGTTATTTTATTAAAATTTTGAACTCTGCAGTTCGTGCCATGACAGTCTATAACGTAATCCATGGAAGTTGAAAATCATCCAGTCTTTTGGATTACCGATTGACAACGGATACTAATTAGCATCGAGCTTCTATAATTTTCACCAGGATAGCATGAGGATAAAAGACATGAGGTGTTCAGGATCGCTAGACAGTGTGTCAGGGAACATTGTGATGTCAGTGGAGAGAAGTGTGTCAGAAATGATTTTGGCAAACTTGCCCTCATTGACACTGAAAAAGAGGTAGCAGGGAAGTGCCACTATGAAAGATTACTGAATGAGGAGAATGCATGGGATAAAGACAATCTGTCACATGTCGACCCAACAGAGTGACCAGCTGTACAAGTTAGTGGTGTAGCAGCATCATTGTAAACTGCTACAAGGGCAAAGGAGATTTCCTAGATAGAGAAAACTATAGAGGCATTAAGTTGGTTGACAAGGTTATGAAGGTCTCTGAAAGAGTCTTAGCTCAGCTGATTAGAGAACATATTAACATAGATGAAATACAGTTTGGATTTGTCCCAGGTAAGAGTACCACAGATGCCCTCTTCCTTGTAAGACAACTGCAGGAGAAGCACCTAGCTAAGAGTAAGGCCCCTACCTGGCTTTTGTCGACCTTGAGAGTCACCCGTTCCATTATTTGGTGGGCTCTTAGAAAACTATGAGTTGACGAATGGCTTGTGGAGGCAATTCAAGCAATGTATAGAAGAACAGCCAGTAAGGCTAGAATTAACAAAGACGATTGTGAAGAATTTAGCGTGCAGGTTGGTGTTCATCAGGGCTCTGTTCTTAACCTTCTTCTGTTTATAACCATTCAGCAGGCAATAACGGAGGAGTTTAAGACCGGCTGCCCATGGAAACCTCTGTGTGCTGATGACCTAATCTTTATAGCTGAACTAAAGATTAAATTCCAAACATGGAAGCAAGGCCTAGAATCTACAGGTTTTAAAGTCAACCTGGCAAAGACTAAAGTCTTAGTAAGTAGAAGGGATAACAGGGCCCAGATCTCCTCCAGGAAATGGCCCTACTCAATGTGCATAAAAGAAGTAGGTAGAAATTCCATTCCAGGGACTAAATGCAAACAAAGGGTACACAAGAGATGTAGTGCGATCTCAGGCAGGCTAACAAAGAATGTAGGTTTTACTTGTGGCAGGTGCACAGGGGCAGTAAGTAGCAAAAACCCTCAGGATACAACCATCTTCAAATACTCAGAGGGCTCGGTTGAAGTTGTAGATAGTTTCCATTACCTGGATGACCAAATCAGTAGTTGGGGAGGAAGTTCTGAAAGCACCGGAACCAGAGTGAAATCAGGTTGGAGAAAATTCAGGGAGCTACTACCATTACTAACTACAAAAGGTTTTTCTTTCAAAATGAAAGGCAGACTGCATGATGCATGTATACAAACAACAATGTTGCACCACAGCGAGACCAGGGTACATCAGTTGTTGCATGCAGAAGAGGGGACTATGTTGGTATGGACATGTGATGCATATGAAGGATGACAGCTGAATAATAAAGTGCAGAGCGCTCAAACTCAATTGGTAGCCGTGATGTGGGCAATCATAAGAAGACTTGGGGATGAGGTAATAAAAGCTGACCTGGCACAATTACACCTCTCAAAGGAAATGACATAGGACCGCGACCTCTGGTGCTATGCAGTTTTACAGATAACCCGCCCTCTATTATTCTCAAGATGAGACTTATACCTAGTAGGCAACGCCTTCTTCAACCTTCTATCCCCTCTCATTCACCTCCCTTAGCAGTAACCATACCTCCCCTACTACCCTATTCACATTTACCCCCAAGCTTCCTCCCCCTCCCTAATCCCAAGACATAAGTGCCCAGGCCCCACTGTAAAGTGGTCGTGTCGGTGACATGACAATGGTGCCCAGCCCACACTGTAAAGTGTTCGTGTAGGTGACATGGCAAAAAGCACCCAGCACACACTGTGAATGTGGTTGGTGGTAGGAAGGGCACCCAGCTGTAGAAACTAAGTCAAAATCTGCCCCGGGTGAGCTAAACAATATTCAATCTGTCCTACTCATGAAGGGTGGACGCTAATCGATGAGGTTGATGATATATTTATGTATGATATGTGTATGTATATTACATATATGTATATGTATGTATATGCACGCAATTATATATATATATATATATATATATATATATATATATATATATATATATATATATATATATATATATATATATATATATATATATAATAATAATAATAAAATTGAAGACTAAAATCCAAAGAGGGCTCGCGTGACGATGGTCTTTTGACCATGACTAAGTGCGGACCTCGTGCTTGCGACAGGTTCAGAAAAGAACTCACAGCCTTCTTTAAAGGCTTCAACCTCTCTATACAGGTTGAGGCCAATCTCTCGGTCGTTAATTACCTCGACGTTACCCTCAATTTAGTGAATGGGTTGTATTACCCGTATAGAAAGCCGAATGATACGCTTAATTACATAAGTAAGCATTCCAACCATCCTGCCAGCATAACCAAGAACCTGGTAAGAAACGTTTCGTTGAGGCTTTCCCGTCTTTCCACCAACGAGCGCATTTTCAACGACCATTCCACTTATTACAATGAAGCTCTTGATCGAAGTGGATTTGTCGATAAGGTAGCATATACAGAGTATGAAAATAGACCTAGAAGAAATAGATCCCGTCGCATTTGTTGGTTTAACCCACCATATAATATGGAGGTGGCCACACCATTAGCTAAGATCTTTCTTTCCCTTATTACGAAGCATTTTCCCCCTACACATAAATATAGTAAAATTTTTAATAGAAATACTATTAAAATGTCTTACTCTACGACTCCTAACCTTGCACATAACATCACAGCTTCAAATTTAACTAAACTACCTAGCCGTAGGAACACGTGCAACCCTGTAGTTAGTACCAACTGTAATTGTAGGAATCGGGCTGATTGCCCCCTATCCGGGAAATGCCTCTCTAGTAACATTGTCTACAAATGTAAGATTGTAACACCCACGTCCCGTAGGGCCTACATAGGGTTAACCGCTAATAGTTTCAAGCAGCGTCTTTACATGCATACCCATTCTTTTCGTTACCCTCTAAGAAGGAATATGACGTCACTTTCAGCTTATATCTGGAGTCTAAAAGACAACCACACCCAATATAAGTTACACTGGGAGATCCTAGCTAGGACTAGATCGTATAACGGAAATAAAAGACCATGTGACCTCTGCGCCGCTGAGGCCCTGGAAATACTCTACGCCACAGACCACATCTTAAACAAAAAATCTGAGGCAATTTCGTCTTGTAAACATAAATTGCACAAAACTTTCCTGTATTACAGCCCCACGTTATACCCTAACGGATAGCACGATCTATACGTGGATATTTTACGTCTTGATGTGGGAGCTAAGTATATGTTTTGTTTATTCCTTTACTTATTTGCATAGGTAAGTATATATTACCCATATGTTTTGTGAAGGTATGTATACCTTCTCGTACGTATATTTGACTGTTATGGCGTATCATTTTTACATATTCTGGTATTTAGGGTTTCGCTATGTGTATACGGGAGTTTTGCGTCCGAGCGAGTATGCAGGTTCGTACGTATGGTGGGTGTGTGTATATGTGTACTTCTTGTTTTAGTTGACTTACGTCTCCGAACATTCGTGTATTTATATGTAGGTATGTGTGTGCGCTTGTTATATACGTATTTATTTACTTATATACGTTTATATAATTATTTATTTATTTGTACACAAGCATACACACACACACATATATTTATATGTGCGTGGTTTTGTATACCTATGGTAAGGTTTTGCGTATGCTTGTGTATGTACGTATCTGTTTGCGTGTATGTATTTATTTGTTTCTATTACTTCTGTATTGTATTTATTTACTTTGTTCTTAACTCTGTAGCGGAGATTCATTTGGTCTCCTAGTTAGAATTTTAGTCTACGACTTCTGCTATACCATTTACGTGGTTTTGTCTTTGCGTGCTTTTGTTCTCCACGCTCCACATATGACTTATTATCTTCGTTTTTTCGTTCATTGCCAGAGAACGTCTCTATGCACCACCTAAGAGAACATTAGTCTACGACCTCTTTTATACCATAAACGTGGTTTTGTCTTTGCGCGTAATTGTTTTTCACCGCTCCTATTAATGACGTATTATTCGTTTTTTCCCGTTCTTTGCCAGCGAACGTTACCACGAACCAAAGTATCGTCTTCCTGTCTTCCTCCGGTTGCAATGTTTTTTGAAATATCCAGTTCTGCGTTTACAGATTGACTTTGTTAGTTTCAGAAGATCCCGTTAAGGGTGAAAGCAGCGATTCTTTGCTTAAACTTTAATCTGTTATTTTAATAAATATATATATATATATATATATATATATATATATATATATATATATATATATATATATATATATATGTGTGTGTGTGTGTGTGTGTGTGTATCATTATCAGGATATGTGCATGTATATATATATATGTATATTATACTGGTACCACAAAACATTCAGCCCACACTGTAAAGTGATTGTGTAGGTGTCACAACAAGCACCCAGCCAACACTATAAAGTGGACATGTAAAAGACACGCCAAAAAGCACCTAGCACACGCTGTCAATGTGGTTGGCATTAGGAAGGGCATCCAGCCGTAGGAAATCAGCCAGAAACTCTCTTATATGAGCAAGATATGGTCTCCTGACTCAACTGGTCTCTGAATGGGACAAACTCATCTAACCCATGCTAGCATGGCAGATAGACATTAATCGATGATGATGATATATATATATATATGGGAGGGAACATGTGTGTGTGTTATTCATTTGCTTTATATGCATACACATTTGTGTGCAATGTATCATGAGCTATTTAAAATAGACATACTTGTAACCAATAGAGAACTTATCAAAGCCAGCATTAAAATCTTTCCATGGGAAATGTAGAACTCTTTCTTTTTTAAACCAGTTCACATTGTCTGAACCTGTTCCATTGAAGGTAATTGTCACAACCTCAGTTTTGTTTTTTTCAAGAACCACTTTTACCTGAAATAAACAATCCCAACAATCAGTGATGTGAGAATAACATTAACAGTTATATCAAGTCTGATATATCAACATGTATAAACATTTATATATAACAAACAAACAAGAAAGCTTCTCAAGACAACAAATAGACCATTGTGTAGTGACTTGATCTGCTAAAATTAGAGCCCCAATTCCCCTCATATCACACCCTACCTTATTAAAATAGAATCAACACGATATATAATGTAGTTCTAGATACTTAATATCTGAATGTAGAAACACTACATAATGTAATTCTAGATATAATATGTCTGAATGAAGGTTATTGTGGTTTGTCAGAAATATATATTTGGTAGTGTAGCCCTAGATACATTATGTTTGACACATTAAGTATGAAGACTCATTAGGTAATGTAGTCTTAGATATATTATTTCTGAATGAAGACACATTAGATAATATAATTCTAGATACTTAATGTTTGGTTGTAGAAACACTACATAATTTAATTCTAGACATATTATGTCTGAACGAAGACACACTAGTTATTGTGGTTTGAGATATATTGTGCCTGAAATATATATTTGAGAGTGTATTCCTAGATACATAATGTCTAAATGAAGACACAGTAGATAATGTAGTCTTAGATACATTGCCTGAATAAAGATATTAAATAATATAGATCTTGATATATTGCACACCTTTTCATTGATTGATTTTTTCTCAGATGATTTTTTTTACAAGTAGAATAATTTATTAAAAAAATAATTTTGTATAATAATTTTAACAGAATAATTTTAGAATTAAATCTAAATTTGTTTTTTCATCAGAAACTTATTTTTAAAAAATAAACATAAAAATTTGTTTACCTGTATTAATTTCTTAAGTTAAACACTACAGATAGCAGATCAATAATTATTTAATCATTAAAGTTATAATAAATACAATTTTGTTTAGTTACTTCTTTGATGCATCATAGTGCCTCATTTATGGTTTGTGGGTATCAATATCACTTGTTTGTTATTCATTAACTACTTTATTTAAAACGTGAATAAATTTATGGAATGTTGGGTGATAAAAACTAACTTAAAAAATGCTTTTGGTTTTAAATTAAATATTAATCTTATTTGAAAATTATAATATATTTAAAATTGCTCTATGGTTAAAAGTCTTTTACAGAATAATTTTGGTTTCTATATGAAGATGATATGATATAAACAGTTGAGAGAAATATTTAGGGTTTGTGTAACAAGGAAACTTAACCCTTTAGCATTCACATTATTCTATATATACTATTATATTTTTGTAGTAAACACTTTATCTTACATAATTATCGCACATAATATCGAATCTATGAGATTTTGATGTTATTTATTTTGAGAACAATACCTTAATATCAGTATAAGCAGCCAGTTTCAACCGTTTTGAACAGAAAGAGGTGAGACATTTCTAGCCGGATATGGTCGGTTTGAATGCTAAAGGGTTAATGATTAGTACACAATAGAGGTGTGGTGTATAAATAAAAAATTCAACTAAAATGATGCATATTCTAGCATTCACTTGAAATGAGGCTGCTTATCACACCTTCTGAGTAACAAAAATATTGTTCTCCATTAAGGATGCAAAAAACATGGATGAGATTATGCTGAGGAAGGGTACATTGTTTGTTCACAGGAAGCTGGAAACACCAAAATTCTTTGTGGATAATCTGAAAATGTATGTCAAGAGTATAAATTGTATAAAGAAATACTTTGACGAGATTACAACATTCTTCAAAGATATATGGATGGAGTTTGAACAGGATAAATGTTCTTATATGACTGTAAAATGTGGGCAGCCAGAAGCCAGTCAAGCAACATCTCTATAAATGGCCTGGCTGTTTTGCTGGTATCTGATGAGGAATGCTACAAATACTGAGGGGTTGATGAAAATATATCCTATGAAGGAATTTGGAACAAGAAAAAGTAATCAAGGAACATACCACATGGATAAGTAACATATGGTCATCAGAACCCTCTGTGTCAAATAATGCAGTAGCCCACATTATTTTTGCGGCACATATACAAATACTTACGTTTAAACTACTTGATCCGACATTAGGTGAGATATGAACCATATTAAAACCCAAATAACCTAACCAGCACTAGAAATTTCCACATGAAGAGTGATATAGACAGTCTCTACCTAAAACGTAATTAGAGAAATAGAGGATTAATATCAATGAAAAATACTAAGGAAATACCTGATACACAAAAGGGATAGAGCTGCAAGTAAAAGACTTAGATGCAACAACAGTTGTGAATTCTGTGGAATGAACCACTAATATGTCACTTAGATCATAAGCAGCTGTTTGAAAATGTCATCATGGCACTATTTAAATATGAGGCTGATGTAGCATTCAAAGCACTATGTAATGCTATCTGTTGAAAGGATACAGCAATGTGGAGTGCATACTCTCAGATAATATGAAAGTGTACTGGTGGAATGATGCTATCAAAACCCCAGTAAAATGTAAATAACAGAACTACATCATAAACAGCTGTTCAAAGATGTAATAATGGTTATGATCTATCTATGAGGCCTGATGTAGTGGTCAAAACACTATAGAATGCAATCTGGAGAAAAGACAGTTCTGAAGATAAAAATATCAAAAGGTATATGGTTGTGGAGAGCATACTCAAAGAGAACTGGTGAAATGTTCTTATCAAAATCCTATTAAATATAGGCATATGGATTAGTGGTTAGAGCATTGGGCTTGCAATCGAAAGGTTGTGAATTCGATTCTCAGACCGAGTGATGTGTTGTGTCCTTGAGCAAGACACTTTATTTCAAGTTGATCCAGTTTACTTAGCTGTAGAAACGAGTTGCGATGTCACTGGTCCTAAACTGTATTGGCCCTAGCCTTCCCCTTGGACATCATTGGTGGCATGGAGAGGGGCGGCGGGTATGCATGGGCGACTGCTGGTCTTCCTCAAACAGCCTTGCTCAGACTTGTGCCTTGGGGGGAAACTTTCTAAGTGCAAATCACATGGTCACTTGTGACTGAAGGCGGTCTTCGAATTGAGTACATATAGACATAACAGAACAGACAGATCCACACATGCAATGACATCCGTATTCTCACAGATGCAAACAGGCTTCATTACCTAATGGATGTGTAAATTCCAAGGAAAGGCCTTGTTTCTATATATAATTCAAAATATACAGAGTCATATATGCAATGACATCCTTATAAACAGACATATACTACATAATTGCATAGTTGGTGTTGTCTACACAATGGGTTACAAGCCAACTCTCTCTCTCTCTCTCTCTCTCTCTCTCTCTCTCTCTCTCTCTCTCTCTCTCTCTCTCTGTATAGGTGAGAAACTCATGAAAATATAACCAGAAGAACATATATATACATTAAAGAACATCAATAAATAAAATATCTTACATTTTCGACTGATATATTTTTCCAAGAATTTATAAAAGAATCTCGGTAGGCTTCAGAACAAATTGTCTTCTTACAATAATTCATATGAGAATCACTGTAACGTCCTCTATAAAAATGCAATGGTCCTAGCTGGCTGTTCTTTGGTAACACATAGATCTTATGCCATTTACCTAAAGATGAACAATTTTATTTTTATTTGAATAATACTTAGGAATCTTAAATGAATCTTAAAGAGAGAAAGATAGTAATTATAGGTAATGTTCCTGTCAACCAATGTTTCAATTTTCAGTTATAAGTCATTTCACTTCACAATTTACAAATATTGTTGTTTAGGTCATCACTTATCAAATAGATTTATTATAGTAGGGTATCATTTCATGTATATTTGACTATTACTTCTAGTATGGTGACTCACAAAAGAGGAGCTACCACATTGTCTTTTGTGTTGTATGAAATGATAGCCTTGACACCATACTGGAGGTAGATTAGAACCTATGACAATGTAATATATGTGGTTTCTACTGGGGGGTTGGTATTAGCAATACCATCACTTTTCTAGGTGTCTTTAAAGACAACACAAAGAGCCTCTGTGGTTGTATTTAACCATAACTTATACTTGATATATCACCTGTTCTGTGGTTCAATCAATCAAATTATATAACTGGTGCTTGGCAGTGTCCATCCCAACACTAGGCATCGAATCCCTCATTAAGTTTAGTCTGCCAGCAGAAGCATTTATCTGGAAGTGACAAAAGTAAGAGTCACATGAGAACTAGTGTACTTGTTAATCCCAAAGAATGCTACTACCAAACATCAACATATTCTCCTGTCCCAAACTCCTTGGTTTTGAGAAAATGTTCTTTCAAAACCTGAGTAATGTTATGTCTCATTTTGATGCAATATCATTTCTTCTAATCATTTCACTCTATTTTCAGAGTAACATTAGATGCTATGTCCCCTATTAAAATAACATTTCTTTAATAATATTTGTTATTCCTAGAATCCTAATTTAGGTTTATGTGGGTGTTATATATGATAAAGAAGACCACATGTATAGTTGAGTGGTTATGAAACTTGCTTTGCAATCCTGAGATCCCTGGTTTAATCCCATCATGTGATACCATATGCAAATATATTGATCATATCCTTAAATTGACTCAAGAATAGTGAGTGAAATTAGGTAGATGGAAACTTTATGGAAGCCCATTGGATGTATTGCATTTCTTCATAAATAATGTTTCTTCAAATCTTGAATAACGATACATCATCATCATCTTTGTCAACTTTATCAGATCTGTTTTTCCACACTTGCATGGATTGGATGGATCGTTTTCAGCACAGCATTTCTCCACTTGTCACATTTCTTCATCACTCCTCTGTGAGTTTCAGTGATTTGAGATCAACTCTCACCATCTCTGCCCAGGTCTTCCTCCATTGTGGCTTCCTTCTGCTTGGATTTTCTGCATCACATGTTCATACCAACGCCGTCTTGCACACTACTTCTGATATATCTTAAACCCAGTTTTCTCTCAGTTGCACCAGCAGATGTCAAATCTGTGTAATGTTTCTAATATTCTTTTTTTTTTCTCTTTTACTGTTTTGGTTTGGAAGAAGGGCCAATGTCCATCGCCTTGGAAGGCTCTCATAATCTGATAAGACTGACATTATTCTTGAACAACTACAGTCTACAATAAATTAAATTTAACATCAACAGTGAATGAATCTCTAATAAAATATAGAACTCAATTGTTGTTCAAAAGTTATTGATTAGGGTGTACTCAGATAATTGAACTAGACAAACTGAATTGATAGCAATTACTGTAAATGAACTTTGGTAATCAGTCAATAATCCCACATTACTATTAATTTATTCACCAGTGATCTTGAAGTAGAAAAGTTTGTGAAATAATTTTACTTACCATGTACTGTATAATAACTCTGGTGTATTGTTGATGGTATCACAGCAATACTGTCTTGCCAGGCATGAAATATCTCACAGCTTTTATTATAGTGAGTAAAATAACTACAATAGGACATACTAATGCAATGAAAAGCACATTTAGTTATGATGTTAGTAAATATCACAGGGTATGTTTTTGTCAGTTCATCGGTATGTATAATAGCTTTTCCTTTCATTTGACGAAAAAGAAAACCAGTGTTGGTATTAAAATTAGAAGAATGTGATATATGCAGAGTGAAAAAGTGGAATATCAATAAAATCATTACATGTTGCCAATATTTCCTCGACATCATTTTATCTGAAAAGAAGATTTTTCACTTTGTTTAGACATAGAGCCACAATATTTTATGGATGTATGATATTGTCAATCAAATCAATTCTAATGTATTGTTAACATTAATTGTATCCAACCACAAGTGATGTAAAACTAATTTGACTATGGTGGGAATTTAACTCTGTAGAGAGATATGACTAAATACTATAATACATTTATTTCTGTACACAGTACAGGAGTAAGTGTCATTAATTATTGGTTCATTAGGATTTCACTGACAAAATTTATCATTAGTACTACTGAACTGACCAATCAGTAAAAGGTTATAATATTATAAAGAAAATGAACTTGACGAAGATGTCACAAATGTAAATATCATTAGCATGAAGCTTGTGAAATGTTTTTATTTCCTTTCACCAATATTGTTTGTCTTCAGACTCGAAATAATCACAATATAAAATATTTCTTTTCTAAATATAAATATATATATATATATATATCCTCTAAACAGCATAGCTATCTAATTATTTTTTTGTTGTGATATAACGGAAATAGCAATGTTTCATTTTCTTCTTGAATGCAGATACACATTATTATTTATGCTTTAAATAATTTTTTATTTAACATCTTATAAATAAACATGTAAAAATCATAAACATATAGAAATCAAAAGAAATCCAAGAAATATATTTGAAATTTACAAATGATTATATGCTGAATTTGTTTTTTTTATTCTATTGTGAAAGTTCAATAATGGTGAATTTATATTGACTGTAATGATTAACATTGAATTCCATTTGATCAGCTATTAGAACTTCCTCTAAATGAATAAATGATTTATAATGTGAACCAAAAGAAAATGTATTAGTGTACTTAAAAATGGCACCACACAAATACACGTTTCTCATGATCAAACACAATTCCAGTATCAAACTTTGATTGTAAAAATATATTTGAAACTGTTTTTATCTGTGGCAATATTACAAATAATTGTTTCTACGTTAGGCACAAGGCCAGCAATTAGCCAGTGTATTACTGGTACTTTATTTTATCAACCCCGTAAGGATGAAAGGCAAAGTTAACCTCGGCGGGATTACAAATAATAAAGCTAAAATCAGCTACATAATCGTATGTCATATTTATTTATAACTGGATTCCATAAATATATCTGATGCACTGATTCATTAAACACAGTACCTCACCCTCATTATTTATTGAAAAGACATTTTAATCAGCCATTCCATAAAGGGGTTAAAGAAATATGATTACATTACAGCATATATTCTATCTAATTACAATGTCTTTTAATTAAAAATCTGAACTAATATTTCTCCAGCAGTATAATACCAAATTCATATCAGGGAGACTTAAAACATTAAATAACTAATGTTTCAGATGAATCTCTTGTTTCTCCATTTCTCAACACTAACCGGGGAACCCGATATAAAATCTTCAGAGACAGAGAGTGACAAAACAAAAACCAAAATGTAGAGAAACAGAGTTAGATAAGAGAAGAGGTATAACTACGTACCATAAACTGTTTGTATCTTCAGGGAAGAATTAACCATGTCTGTACAGCTTTGTCTAAGTAGCTAGTTTATTACTATCGAATCAGATAGTCTATTTCAAACAACAGAACATACAAGATTAGCATGATGTTTCACTAGAAACCTACTGTTTCTAACAACATTGTACTGGTATTGATTAAGTAATACGAAATAAAAGACATATAAAATTTATGTGCTATCAAAATAATGAGTAATGGACACCTAGTATTTTATTATTGATGCTGATATCAAGTGATCTCTATTGTATATTTTTTTCTGAATTTTGTTTTAATTGTTTGATACAAACACTCTTTTGCTGAATCCATTTCAATTTAATTGTTATTAACACCAAAGTAAATTATTAGATCAATAGTTTGTCTATTTGGTTTATGGTGAGCATTGTAGATAAAAAGGTGAACTCTCATGTATAGAAGCTGTAATGTGATTTCAATTCTCAGTTTAAAAAATTTCAACTCATTTACATGACTCCCTATCTCAGCACAGGAAGCATTAGGAACAAGATCATTACACAAACACCATCATCAAAAACAGAAATAGAGATTGCTTCTTCCAATAGTTTATGCCAATATTGTCTCCATCGATACCACAAAGACACAATCACTACACATATAGTAAAACACATAATGCACCTCACAATTGCCCAAGAACATAAGCAGCATACAAATAGAACCTTTAAGCTCATTACAAATGCTATGTCCGATTATCACAGAGTATCGCATTTATCAAATGTACATCCTTAACCCTTTTTATATCAGCCTGGCCAAAACCAGCTCTGGTTCTGTGAAACAAAAATCACCCATTTTAAAGAATTCTTATTTGGTATTTGTTCTAGCTTTTTTTTTATTCTGAGTTCAAATCTCACCAAAGTCAACTTTGCCTTTCATCCCTCTGGAGTTGATTAAATAAAGTACAAGTCAAGTACTGGGGCTGTTTTAATCACCTCTCTCCTTCCCACATTTGCTGGCCTTGTGCCAAAATCAGAAAGGAATTTTGAATCACCTTAACCTACATACTAACCTGTACATCCAGTCCTTTATTCCCAGACTGACTGCTCTTTGTAGTTCTTTCATGGCACATGTACTGTTTCTGCAACCATCAAGAAGATTAACATTAACCAGACCAATGTCACTAGTTTTGGTGGATCTACAAAGGCCTCTATCTCTAGGACTTCACTACAGAGCTAGCCCCTAGACCCATACCCTACCTCAGGACATAGCTATAAACCTAGCCCATGGTCTTGCTATAGATTCAGCCTCAACTTCTAGGACCTTGCTAGAGATACAGCCCCTACCCCAAGGACACTGCTCTAGAAGCAATGCCTACCTCCAGGACCTTGCTATAGGCTATAGGCCCAGCCCTTATTTCCATATAATTGCTATAGGCCCAGCCCTTACTTCCAGGACATTCCAAGATGTTGCTATAGGTCAAGCCCCTATCTCCAGGACATTAATGTAGGTCCACCCCCACCTCCAGCACATTCCCATAAGCCCAGACCTTCAGAACATTGCTATAGGCTATAGAAATAACCCATACCTCCATCAATAACAACCACAACAACAAACATCAATATCATCAACAACGACAACAACACCAACATCGTCATCAGAAACAGTGTTAACACCAACAGCAGCAGCAACAACAACAACAGCAATAGCATCAACTGTAGCAACACTAACAACAACATTAGCAGCAACATCAATAATAACAGCAACAACAACAACAGCAGCATCAACAAAACAACAACAAGAACAACAATGACAACAACTACAGTAGCAATAACAGCAGCAGCAACAAAAGCAGCAACAAGAACAACAGCAACACCAACAATTAGATTGACAACAATAACATTAACAAAAACAACAGCTACAGCTATCACAGACCTGACAACCTCTAAAATCCCAAATGGTGAGTACCATGTTAAAAATGTGCACCAAAACGTGGTGAAATGAGGTAAAACGGGGAGATTTTACATAATGAAAGCTATACCCATTTTTCACAAGAGAAGACATCTCTCACCCACTCCAAAGTGGGTGGGGGATCTTCCCGTTGGATGGGGAGAGTTGACAGGTCTGCTATCATCACATCAACAAAGTGCAATATTTTTCACAAGCAGTGAAAACCTCAACATAACTAATCCTGTTGTTACCACATTTCTAATGAGAGACATTGCTTATGATTTTTAGATCATTTTGAAAATAATCAAAACTTTGGTGGGAATTAATATTAACTAACATTCCCATTATTAAACTGGTGTTTGGAACATAATTTAGATAAGGTTTTTACTTAGAATAATTATGGGGAAATTTTAGATAACTATAAACACTTTAAAATAAACAGTTTTCTACATAAAAAAAAACAACAACAAAAAACCAGGAGTGGTTTTAGGTGGTTTGGTAACAAAAGGATTAACAACATCAACTTTATAGCAAGGAATGAAGTGTAATAAAGAATATCAAATATTCTCGCTCTGATATCTTTGTACATCAATTATTAAAGGTTTTACATGCATCAAGGCTGATTCCATATTGATTTTTCCCCTTCTTATGTGGCTAACTGCTAATATTGTATTTTAAACCACTTCTGTATTAATCCAGTTATTATTTCAACTAACATTTATCACATTTCAACTTTGCTTCAAAACAGCTTTATCATCATTTAAACATTGATTATATAATCTATCACCAGTACCAGTATGTAGCCAAGACGGCGATTTCGAAACTCATTCCCTTCACATGGCTTCCTGCTTCATCCAGCGTGGATATCCCCCCACCTTGATCCAAGCTGCTCTCACCCGCGCCCGTGAAACAGACCGCACCACAGCCCTCTCACGTCACCCCCGCCTCCCAACACCCGTGTTCATTTCCCTCTCACCTACCATCCCATCACCCTACTACTCCGGCGACATATCCTCCGTTCCTTCCGTATCCTCCCTTCTGACCCGTCACTTCTTGCTTTTTTTCCAAACCCACCCATTACTGCTTTTAAGCGCGCCCGAAACCTCCGCGACCTCCTGGTTCGCAGTTCTTTTTCGGCCTCTCCCACGACTCCACCCGGCTCTCATCCTTGTTCCCGTTCCCGCTGCAACACTTGTCCCTTTATTTCCACTTTCACCACTCTTACAGGCCCTAACGGGTCTTTCCGTATCTGCCATTCCTTCACCTGCACATCCCCCCACGTTGTCTATACCCTCCGGTGTTCCCTTCACGGGTCTTTATATATCGGACAAACGGGACGCCGTATGGCGGACCGATTTGCCGAACATTTGAGGGAGATACGACTCGGTTTGGATACTACTGTCGTCCGTCATTTCTGATCTCCTGATCATTCTTCCCTACATGTTTCTGTCCTGGGTGTCCTTTTACATCATGGATCACAAGCCTCGCGCACCAGGACTGAACAAAGTCTGATTCACCCTCTTGGGTCCTATTCCACTCTTGGACTCAACTCACCTCCCCAATTTCTCTAATACCCCGTCCATTATCACACACCTAGATTTCTATCGCTTTCTCTTTGCTCATAGCTTCGTACTTACATGCACACATACTCTTTTACTCACATATACACACACATTTCTTCTTAGCTTCCTACGGACCTATAATAACACACACACACACACACACACACACACACACACACACACACACACACACACACACACACACACACACACACACACACACACACACGCACACGCGCACACACACACACACACACACACACACACTCACACACACACACACACACACATACACACACACACACACACACACACACACATATATATATATATATATGAAATAACAACGGATATATTTGTATACATGTATCTGTATATACATACACACAAATATAAATAAATATATATCATCATCATCATCACTGATGACCTCCACCTATGTCTTCCTTGATCTGTCACTTTGTACACAGGCATAATACAGCTAGCCTTTCTTTCATGGGAGGAAAACTTTAGTTGTCAACACAGGTGGTATCTTTCTCAACTTTTTCCATCCTGTTCTTACTCTAGCTATTATGCTCTTGGAGCAGCCTCTTCCCCAACACATTTTAGTTTCTAGGTAACAGAAGCTATCAACTACTTCTATGTAGCCTTCCTGAGATTGGAAAAAGTCTATTTTACTGATGCTCTAACTACTAACTATTCCTGTGCATCTGTTACATACAAAGTTTACCTTTTTCTGCTAGTCTGCCTACTTTCACACTACACCTCTCGTGTATCCAAGATTTGCATTTTGCATAATTTATAGAGTTACTACCAACTCTTTTTCTACATATTGAGGAGAGCCAGTTTCCTGATGGGATCAGGGTTTTGTCTTCTTTCCTGCTTAAAAGAACTTTAGTTTTTCCAAAGTTTACTCCAAGCCTATTTGATTCTGAATTCTGTTTCCAAAGCCAGAATTTCTTCTCTAGGTCTTCCACCAATTTATTTATAAGAACCAGAGCGTTAGTATACAGGAGGTCTCATGAGTAACCTGTCTTAAATTCCCATATTATGGTATCGAGAGCTATAATAAACACCTACCTATACACTGAATTTCTCACTAAACTCATTACCTACATTTTCCTTACTAACAGCTCCTATGTACATGTCTTGCACTGCTCTTACAAACCTTTCCTCAATGCTTAGTTTCCTTAAGGACTACTAGATGACAGGATAGGTACTTGTGAAAAGCCTTCTCTTGATCAACAATATATATATATATATGTGTGTATGTGTGTCTGTGTGTAATAGAACACTGGAGGGTTATATCCGTAGTAGTAGAGTGGGTATAGAGATGGGTAAAATACCGACCGTGACACGAAGCGGTTTCGAATTATGTTCAGCAAACCTTTTGCTGAACACAAATCGAAATATATACTCTCTCTCTCTCTCTTCTTCTCTTACTCTCACTCTCTCCCACTCTCTCTCCCTCTCCGCCACTCCCCTCTCCTCCCCCTCTCTCTGTAATGTAAAATTCCTTCATAGTCTATTTAGTCATTTTGTTCGTATAGGTCAGGCATGGGCAACCTTTTTCGAGAAGCGGGCCGCATGAGCTATGGTTCATTATCAGGCAGGCCGCAAGCGCTAACTTACATTCGTGCCCTAATTAAAAGAAAAGGGCGGTAACTCAGGTTTTTTTTATTTGTTTCTTCAGAATTGGTACACGTTGTTTTCCTTAATCATAAAAATGATAGAAAGATAAATTACGACTAAAAAGTTGGGGTAAAAAAAAATCAGAAAGATTTCACTTAGGTGACTTAGGCGAGCCATTCAGAAAGCTTTGCGGGCCGCAGGATGCCCATGACTGGTATAGATTGTTCTAGAATTAACTTTTCTCTCTCGGTGAATTTTGTTTTGTCCGTACTTTACTTATTGTTATAATTGTTTCTATTTCTCCCACGTTTGGAAAGTATGCTTACTTCTCCAAAAGTTACCCATTTTCCCTCCCGGTCACCCCCACTCACCATCATATTTGGTCAAATCAAAACACAGCGGTTTATAGTAAGGTTTTAACACAAATCTCCATCACAAAGCCACTACTCCTCGGTATGATAATGGACTTCAGAGATGGAGAGTCTGAGCACTCTCAATGACAAAGACAAATATATATTCACCTCCCGCCTCCGGATGAGCATGCAAGCACACCTTTTTATTTCAGACATGGAAGACCAAGATTAACATAATTTTGACTCACACACCCCTTCCTATCTCTTCCTCGCTCCCAGCGAACTCCAAAACTCCAGAGTTGGTACCATGAACGTAGGCACATTGAAAGGTCGCTCAAATGAGGTTGTAGAGATGCTTGAACGTAAGGAAGTTGATGTTTGTTGTGTTCAAGAGACCAAGTGGAGGGGTGGGTCTGCTAGATTCATTGTGGGCAAAAAACGATGCTATGAACTTTTCTGGATAGGATGTGATAACGTGCTGGCTGCAGTTGGAATTATGTTAGCAGAAAAATGGGTAGATAAGGTAATTGCCATAATTAGAGTGAATGACAGAATAATTAAAATAAGACTAGTTCTAAATAAAACAACTGTGTCAATAATATCCGCTTATGCACCCCAATCTGGTCTACCACATGTAATAAAAGACAGTTTCTATGAGTCGCTAATGCTCACTGCCTCTCAAAATAACCGACAGTGACTACATAATTATTGCTGGCGACCTTAATGGTCATATTGGACCGCATTGTGATGGCTATGATGGAATTCATGGAGATTATGAGTTTGGTACTAAAAATGAGGGGGGCTTCAGGATCCTGGAATTCTGTGATGTAATAACCTAACTATCTGTAACACAAACTTGAAAAAAGGAGATAATTACTTATTACCAATAGATCAGGGGTAGCACACTAGCCAGATAGATTTTTATCCTTACTAGAAGACGAGACAGAAAGTCTGTTGTAAACACGAAGTCCCTCCCTCGAGAAGAATGCACCTCCCAACATAGCCTAATAGTTAGTGACCTCATAGTCAGGACTAGACGTACTCGACGACAGAGGACTAACTTGAGGAAAAGAATATGGAAGTTGAAGGACCCCACAGCCAGTAACACATTTAAAAGCATATTAGTTGATGCCTTTGACAGTATGGAAGAGCAATTAGAGACGTACAATATAGAGAAACAGTGGGAATTCCTGAAAGTTTATCTGCTGAAGGCGACTGACGAAATCTAAGGCTGGAGCAGACCTTTAGGCAGGAGGAGAGTAACATTGTGGTGGAACAGTAAGGTGGAGGAGACAATCAAGGCCAAAAAGCAGGCTTGGAAAGAACGGTGGGATTGGGGTAGTAGAGAATACTATCAGGTGGCTGGGAGAGAAGCTAGGTGACAAGTGTATTTTGCAAGAAGGGAAGCAGAGGATAGCAAGTTCAAGCATATTCTACAACGCGAGGACCAAAACGTGAGGTGTTCAGGATTGTGAGACAATGTGTCAAGGAAAATTGTGATATTGTCAGGGAAAAGAATGTCCGTAATGATGATGGTATACTTGCCCTCACTGATACTGATAAGAAGGTAGCTTGGAAGTGTCACTACGAGAGACTACTAATTGAGGCGAATGAATGGGATAACGATAGTCTGCCCCAAATCGATACAACAGAGGGACCAGCTGTGCAAGTCAATGGTAGTATAGTAAGTAAGGCAATCAAAGATATGAAGAAAAGCAAGGCAGCTGGGCCTTCGGAGATATTTTCTGAAATGTTGAAAGCATCTGGAATGATGGGACATACTATGGTCACCCGGATAGTAAACCAAGTAATACACAATGGGGTCATAGCAAATGACTGGCGTAGCAGCAGCATCGTTAACTGCTACAAGGACAAAGGAGATGCCGTAGATAAAGGAAACTATAGAGGCATTAAGTTAGTTGAGCAGATCATGAATCTCACAGAAAGAGTTATTGCACAACTGATTGGAGACTGAATTGATCTAGATGAAATGCAGTTTGGATTTGTGCCAGGTAAAAGTACTACAGATGCTCTCTTCTTGTGTGGAGATGTACCTAGTTACATAGCTTTTGTTGACTTGGAGAAATCCTTTGACAGAGTCCTCCGCTCCATCATCTGGTGGGCTCTTAGAAAACTAGGAGTAGATGAGTGGCTTGTAAGAGCTATACAAGCCATGTATAGAGAAACAGTCAGCAAGGTTAGAATTAACAAAGAATATAGTGAAAGATTTAGCGTAAAAGTAGGTGTTTACCAAGGCTCCGTCCTTAGCCCCCTCCTGTGTATTATTGCCATACAGGCTATAACAGAAGAGTTTAAGAATGGCTGCCCTTGGGAGAACTTCTATATGTAGATGATCTAACT
>OZ024742.1:62482978-62507978 GCA_964016885.1 Eledone cirrhosa
TCATAGGGTAACCCATGTGCAACCACGCAGCACTCAATTCTTCTCATATATATATATATATATATATATATATATATATATATATATATACACATGTTCACAATCTCTTATCCGAAAACATTGGGACCAGACACTACACAAAAACAAAATGGTGTAGGATAGAACAACGAAGAGACAGAAAATAAAAACCCAGTCACCGAGGAGGTCACAGAATGTGACAATATATAAACTACCATCCGGTTATCAAACCAACCAATCGGAAGTATGTGTGTGTGTGTATGTGTAGTTTCTAATTATTAGGGTGATTATCTCTGAAAGCTACGCAGTAACGTCTCAGAGATAAACAAGTGCAAACAGGTAAAAGCACTCCCGGTCCATCAGTGTTGTGGTGATTAAGCACAAAGGAGTTTTCACGTACAATAGATGTTATGTTTACATTATACATATTTCAATGACAAGTTACATAGTTATTATGTAACGGTTACATCAGTAACTAGCACCGGTGTGACATCATCAGATGTTAACACAATTATGTGAATTGATTATGTTGGTATGTTGGTACGCTGGTATGTCGCAAGCAGTAATTTATTTAAATACAACATAACCAATTAACATCTTCTTTTCGTAATTATTCATATATAAATACACTTGTGAACCAGCCTATATCAAGCCATGTCATCTATGGAATGCTTATGCTTGGATTAATTGATTATGGTGACTCAAGCGTCACTTTCCAATCTTGCTTCAAGTGGGAAAAACTCGTCCAACCCATGCTAGCGTGGAAGATGGACGTTAAAAGATGATGATATATATATATATATATATATGTGTGTGTGTGTGTGTGTGTGTGTGTGTGTGTTTGTGTGAATGTGTGTGTGTGTGTTTGTGTGTGTGTGTATGTTTGTGTGTGTGTGTGTGTGTGTGTGTGTGTGTGTGTGTGTGTGTGTGTGTGTGTGTGTGTAAAAATGTAAACGGAAACAATTAAGCAAATAACACAGTACAATGAAGAAATATATTAGTTTAACGCTCGGTGTAGTAGGAAAAGAGTCTTTACGTTTTAGATACTAGTTGTTCATCGGAAGATATAGTGAGAAATAAAAGTTTGTCATAGGTTCGTCCAGATTGAAAAGTCCTACATAGTCTCTTGTTCGCTTGCTAACACTGTAGCCTTTGATTCCGCTAATTTTGTTTTTAGTCTCATATTGTTTGTGTTAGCTCTTATGTGCTACATTCAATTCCTCATGTATTCATCTTTTTTTTCAGTTCACTTGTGCTCTGTTGTTCACACACTCTAAAATTACACACCCAGTAAAGTATAAATGCCTCATTTATTTTTAGATACAACAAAACATTGTCACTCAGAATCCATGACTCTCTGTTATGCAACATAGCAGTTCGAACAAAAGTATTTTCTCTGAGAGAAAATACTTTTGTTGCCAACAGAGGTAAAAGTTTCCTGAACTTAGTAAATACCTATGCTCTACATATAGTACGACTAAATATGAATGTTTATTAAAGACAGACAAACACATACACATATACATACACACACGCACTGACACACACACATACATACAGATATGTGTATATCTAAACTATATTAAAGGAAGGTCTGCGGGACTTTGTATGGTTTATTTATTTTTATATCCCGTTAGTAAAATAAGTTGGATTACTTTGAATAAATAATTGTTTCTACTATTCAAGGACAAACAACAGAGGGACAGACTATCTCCCTGGAAGATACCTCTCTTGATCTTCACGCCTTCCAAGGATTCTCCAGCTGATGTTAACTCTGTTTTCCAGGACTTCATACTTTTTCCCAACAACTGTCTGATGTTATCTGCCACCTTGATGATCCAAGAATGAGGCACCATGTCAAATGCCTTTTTGTAGTCTATCCATCCCATGGCAAGACCAGTGTGTCTCCTCTTGCAATTCCTCATTACCATCTTATCAATAAGTAACTGGTCCTTTGTACCACGGGACTTCTTTCGGCATCCTTTCTGTTCGTCAGGTAACAAGTTGTTTGTGTGGAGGTGATGGTAGATTTCCTCAGACATAATGCTTGTCAACAGTTTCCACATTACGGACAGACATATGATAGGTATATAGTTGGTAACATCATTACCCTTGATTCGGTCTTTCATTACCAGAACTGTGGTACCTTTTGTCAACCACTCTGGTACCTCACCTGACATCAAGCAGTCATTGAACATGGTTGTCAGTTTCGGGTGGAGGGATGTTATATTTTTAATCCAATACCCCTGCATACCATCTGGGCCTGGTGATTTTCAGTTGGTTAGTTTTTTGCCCTGCCCCTTAAGAGTTTCAACTGTGATACTCAAATCAGTTTGTTGGTGTGCCTGTTCACTAATCTCCTTTTGTACTGTCTCAATCCACACTGCCTGGTCATTATGCTTAACATCCTGCTCCCATATTCCTCTCCAGAATGTCTTAGTTTGTTCCGCCTCAGGGATCAAGTCGTTGCCTCTTTCTTACCCTTCAAGCTGTCCAAACAGCATCTTCTGGTTGTTGTCAAACATGCGGTTCTGTCTATACTGACTGACTCTGCTCTCGTATCGCCTGATTTTTGCACTCTTTGCTACAATGCGTTGCTTCAGTTCCTCTATGATAATATTTAGCTTTTTCCTCCTAGTTTTGTACTTTATTTCCAGTTTATTTTTAGTGTCTATGTTTTGTAGAGTCCCATTCAGTAGGGACTCAAGCTTTCCAATGTCATTTCTCACTTCCCTGATTTGACCATTCAGTCATTAATTCCACCAAGGTTCTGATCTTTCTTGTTTGTTGTTTCCTCTCGCTTTTATGCCAAGTAATTTCCTCACCGCATTTGCTGTTGCTTTGAGGATATTGTTGCACTGGTGAAGGTATGGGATGACTTTGTTTACCTTAGCTGTTGTTTCTTTTAACTTTTTCCTGTCTACAAATCTTAGGTTCATAGGTTTCCCACTATCATTGTTCAATTCATCTACCACTAACTTTAGGATATCAGCCAAATCTCCTCAATGGCCGTATCTTTGTTCCAGGTATTATTTATTTCAGCATTCAGATCATTGTCTGCTTCGGATGCTTCTTCCATTCTCTCAACATCTTCACCTTCATTTCCCACTGGCTCGTTTTCCTGGCATACTCCACTCTCCATTTCCAACCTAATCGCTCTGCCCAGTTCCTCCAGTTCCAGCTCGCTTATCCATCCATTAGTTCTTATTACCCGAGCCTGCCCGGCCAATTTTTGTTCATCTAATTTAAATAGACCAATCTCGATCCAGATGTTATGCATCCGTTTCCTATAGCCTTTTTCCTTGGGGTTACTCTTCGGGTAACATTGCATAACCGTTCTATTCAATTCTTTTGTTCAGTTGGTTCTGGTCCCTTTCTTTCTTCTTCTTCCTCCAACACCAGCAGTATTTGGATGACAGCCAGGTCCCTGCTGCTGGGTGGGTGTCTGTCACATGGCGTTCCAGTCTCCACTTCACCGTTATTCGAACTGTTTAGGTTCGACATTTAAACACTCATATCGAGGATTGGTGAATGTATGGTTACATAATCACCGGTGATTTCATCACCCCCAGTGATTTGATCACCCCCGGTGATTTTAGCGTGGCACTACCACACTGTCGTCGAACATAAATAAATAAACAAATAAATAGGTAAAAACTTAAAAAAATAAACGTAAGTTTCATTGTAATGTTTGAATGTCTGACTTAGTTTTTTTGTTTGTTTGTTTGTTTTTTTCTTTTTTTTTTCTTCTCTTTACGGTGTTCGTTGTTGCTGTGCTGTTTTGATTTTAGCTTCATGGGAAGTAGGGCTGTTGCGTTCAAAACTTTTGAAATTTGTTTCGACTTGTTGCTTATCATTATTCAGTTCAAATCCCGCCGAGGTTAACTTTGCCTTTCATCCTTACGGGGTCGATAAAATAAAGTACCAGTAATGCACTGGGTAATTACTGGCCTTGTGCCAAAAGTAGAAACAATTATTATTGGCAGTATCGGTAGAGGGTCGGACACCATGCTTTGACGCATAGAGTTACGGCCCTTGCTATTCTGAGTTCAAATCCCGCCGAGGTTAACTTTGCCTTTCATCCTTACGGGGTCGATAAAATAAAGTACCAGTAATACACTGGGTAATTGCTGGCCTTGTGCCAAAAGTAGAAACAATTATTATTATTATCAGCCGAGGTTAACCTTGCCCTCCATCCCCACGGGGTCGATAAAACAAAGCACCAGTAATGCACTGGGCAATTGCTGGCCTTGTGCCAAAAGTAGCAACAATTATTATTATTATTATTATATTATACGGGGTCGATAAAACAAAGCACTAGCAATGCACTGGGCAATTGCTGGCCTTGTGCCAAAAGTAGCAACAATTATTATTATTATATTATACGGGGTCGATAAAACAAAGCACTAGCAATGCACTGGGCAATTGCCGGCCCTGCGCCAAAAAGAATAGAAACAATTATTATTATTATATCATAGTTTAGATTTGACATCGTTTAAACTAAACACTTTGAGAGAGTTTTAGAGGTACAGCAGCAATAATGTTTTTGGTGTTGTTGTTGTTGCTTCTGACCGGGTCACCAAATCAGTCTATTTATATCTTTTGATACCTTCCTCACTTAGTGGGACTACTAATATTCCTCTGTCTTAACAGGAGGTAGTGGGAGAGAATAGCGGCGGTAGCGATAATGATGCAGTGGTGGTGGTGGTGATGTGATAGTAGTACTGTAGTCATGGTGTTGAAGTAGCCGTTGGTTTGGCTAGATTGTTTGTGTGTGGTAGTGGTGATGGTGGTGGCGGCGGTGGTGGTGTTGGTGGTGAAATTATTTGCCTGTTGTTTGTAGCCATGTAGCCATTTTTCTTTTTTGACTATAACATTTCTGATCCAAAATTAAATATTAAATATTGGGGCCCTATGCCATAATGTGATGCGTTGTCACTTCCTGAGAGTCAAAACTGTAATCTTATGTTCCTTTGTAATAAGAATTATTCTATCACAATTGTTTTAAATACGTAAAAATCAAAAACTTACAGGAGCGATTCCATAACACTCTATCCACCACTTTCAACCGTTCTAAACCTTTTATTCAAGTTTTAAATTTGATAAAAGTTTAGAAGAAGTGACCCACCTAATACAGGGGTTCACTCGTAAATAATACGGCACCCCTTTACGGGGTGTTGTATTTGTGTAAAAATATTTTGTGTTATCCATGTTGAAAAAAAATTTCAACATGGATAACACAAGAAAGAGAGAGAGCGCTGTCAAACAACACAGAGAGAGGGAGACTTTATAAGCTTGTCAACAAGACAGCGTTTCAGCGGAGGTAAATATAAACGACAATATTACAAAGGAAAAGAGGATTGTTACAGATTTAAAATTACCAAATATTTCTAACACAAACAACACCAACAATAACACCAATAACAACAACAACAACAACACCATCAATAACAACAGCAACAACAAAAATAACAGCGGTAAAGTCGAGAAGGACAATAACAAAAATAACAGCGGTAAGGTCGAGAACGACAATAACAATGACAATAACAACAGCCACAACAACAATAATAGTAGGAACAGTATCAACAAAAACAACAATAATAACAACAGCCACAATAACAGTAACAACAGCAACAGTATCAACGAAAACAACAACAACAACTGTACCAAATAAAATACCAACACCAAGAACTCTTCCGACAAACATAAGCATCATTGAAATCTCAATAGAACAGTACAAACCTTTAAAACAAAAATTCCCCAACGCAGTTGGAGACTTCAGAGGGTCGATTACCAAGAGGATATACACTGACATCCTCTTTAAAACACCCATGACTAGCCAAAGGGACGGTTCTACTGTCCCTTCAGCACACGATCAAGGTAAGTGACCTTTCTCACTTACCCCGTTTCTTATCCAACATGGCCGTCCTCAGAATAGGCAGTATAAATGCACGTGGCCTGGGGTCATCTTGGAAGCAGGGTCACCTGCTCAACGACCTCAGGTCACTAAACGTAGATGTGGTGGCCATCAGCGAGACCAGAATCTCCGAAGTACAAGCCTTTGCACCGATCTTCGGCGGTAACGATGTATACGCATCTCCCAGCTGTCCCGAATCGGGGGAGGGGTTGCCATCCTTTTTCGGAGAGGCTTGGATCTCGCCATACGGGCCATCTTCCTAGACCCAGAAGGTAAGTCGGTGGTGCTGGACGTGACCAGCAGCAAAGGCAATGCTTTCAGGGTAGTAGCCATCTACGCCCCAACAGGAGCAGGACGGCCAGATTTCTTCAGACGTCTAGAGACCTTTCTTGGAACGTCCCGCTCTTTAGTGTTAGTGGGCGACTGGAACGGTATCTTGGATGCACGCTGGGATTGTGTGGAGCTAGTGGATAGGGGACGAGGGTGCAAGAGCCTCACCAACCTGCTCAGACGTTTTTAACTGTCTGACAGGTATCGACTGGATCACCCGAATGTGCCAATGTGAACATGGACAAACCGCATCGGGTCATCCAGATCGTATCTCGACAGGGTATTCTGCAGAGAACTAGATAAGGCTAGTATAAGTTGTCCACAATTTAAAATAGTCGACTATACAGAACACAAATTTGTGATCTGTGAGATCGACATAGACAGACTTCATAGACAACGGCCCGGTTGCTGGAAGCTGAACGCGTCTTTCCCGGCGCGCAAAGCCTACAGAGACCGGATTAGCGTATTAGTTAGAGCGGACGTTGATGGGAGCGGTCGTTAACAACAGGTGGTGGTTCGCCCTGAAAAGGGCAATTAAAATAGAGTCGATTAGGTTTAGCAAAGGACTAGTGATAGTGGAAAATAGAGTAGAGGGAGAGCTAGTCACAAAGCTAGAAGAGGCGTTTAGGACAAGCATCGCAACCGACGTGCTTGCGGCGAGATTGGCACTCGACCAAATCTTCAACGCAAAACACGAAGGCTGCGTTGTCAGAGCTAGAGCGCGTGCTCTGAAACACGAGAGGACAAAAGCCGTCCAATGGGCCCGGGTGGCAGAGGCGCGACGTGGCAACAAAGCCACAATTCGGTCTTTGTCTGACCAAAACGGGTGCGTGTTGCTCGAACCCGAGCAGATGTGTGAAGTTTTTCAGCAGCACTTTGCTGAACTGTTCGGGAGAAGCGGCGGCCCGGATCGGGGCATGGATTTCAGTGCATACCTCGATGGACTGCTTCGGCTCTCGACGACCGCAGCACAGTGTTGCGAAAAGCCAATAACAGCCAGTGAAAGCGATGGCTAACTGCACGAGGGGTGAATCGCCAGGTTTGGATGGTCTGCCCTACGGGCTTTATGCCTTTATGCCAGACTTATTCGGTGACCTCTTGGCAGATGTCTACTGCAACTGGCAGCAGAACGGGAGCATTCCCAGTTTTGTGAGCCGGGGAGCGGTGGCGCTGCTGAGAAAAGACCCGAACAAGGGGGATGTTATCGATAATTTCAGTCCCATAACCTTGCTAAACGCAGAGTTCAAGATTTTGCCAAGGTGATAGCAACGAGGTTGGCGCTTGTCGTCAAGGGTCTGGTGGGAGAGGCGCAGACATGCGCCATTCGGTACAGATCCATACACGACTACCTCCAGCTCATGCGATACATCATAGAGAGGGTGGTTAAGGAACCTGGCACGGGTTGGGCCCTGATCAACTTGGATCAATCCAAAGAATTTGATAGGGTCGACCATCGGTACCTGGGGGCGGTCCTCAAGGCAGCCGGTTTCGGGCCAGTTTTCATGGGTTGGATCGCTGCGATGTACAGCGACATCTGCTCAGTTGTGAAGGTGAACGGTCACCTGTCGCAGCCGTTCAGCATCATGCGCTCAGTCCGCCAGGGTTCTTCCTCTCGTCCCTTTTGTACGTATTGGCTCTGGAGCCGTTAGTGCACAAACTGGGGGTGATGAGGGACGTCCCACGCGAACTAGGATGCGGGAAATCCTAGTCGGCTTATGCCGACGACATCACCGTGGTGGTGTTGATCACCAGACACGTCCAGATAATCGGCACCGCTCTCAAGGAATACGAAGCAGTGCCAGGAGCAAAGATAAACCAGGAAAAGTCGGTGGGCTTGCAGCTCGGCACCTGGAGAGGCAAGTCCATGCCGTCCGACAGCGTCGTGGGGCGTTGGACGGACGGACCGGTTAAATTGCTCGGAGTCTGGTTCGGACCGGACCTCCAGATGGAGAAAAACTGGAACGAGGTGACGAGCAAGGTAGCCTCTCTCACCCAGAAATGGGCCGAGAGGAAGCTGTCCCTGAAAGGCCGGGCAGAGGTGGCGAATGCGTACATCGCATCCGTAATCTGCTACTGCCTCACCGTCGTCCCTTGCCCCGGCCCAACTCTCACCAAAATGGAGCGCCTCCTCTTCCGCTTTTTGTGGAAGGGACGCGCTCCCATGGTCAGACGATCCATCTGCTGTCAACACCCGTTGCGTGGAGGACTGGGCATGACATGGCTGATGATGCGCAAACATGCGCTGAGGCTGCGATATCTCTGGTGCTTCCTTGACGGTGAATAGGTGTGATCGCCGTTCGCTAGGCACGTTTTCCCACAGCTCGTCTCCTTGACGGAGCTGCAGTCCTGGGTCAGAAAAAGACCATGGGATAGCGCTTCGATACTGGAATGTCTCCAGACGCTCACTGCCCTCTCCCAGCTGGGCACCAGTATCGGTGGAACACTAGAGGACTAGTGGAGGGAAGAGAGACGACGTTCTCGGAGAGATCCTGGGCGTCGAAGAAGATCAGCTGTTTGCTCTCTTCCGGAGAACTTCCAGCCCAGGGCCTATGGATAACTTCCAAAAATCCCTGGCCTGGCAGTGCTACCGGGGAGCGCTGCCGGTTCAAGATAAGTTCTACAGGCACGGAAGTGTCGTCAGCCGAGTGTCGTCAGCCGAGTGTCGTCAGCCGAGCCTGTCCGAGATGCACACAGAGCGACGAAACCGTCGTGCACGCACTCGTTCAGTGCCCGAGCATTGCTGACTTGTGGAGCAATGTCGAACAGTTGCTGTCGCGTGTAGGACTGATCCGGTTATCGACTGAGTCCATTGTGCAGATGGTCTCGCCGTCTTCCTTTGAGGAGGAAGGGCGGGCGGTTTTTATCTGCCTGGTGGCCATGGCGAAAGAGATTGTGTGGTGAACAAGGTTGAAAGGGTTAAAGACAGACACTTTCCTCTTCGGTGAATCCCTAATTAACTTTTTCAAGTTTCACTTCAAGAGGAAAATCAGGGTGGAGAGGCAAGTGCTGCTTTCTAGCAAGTTTGTTGAAAGGTGGGTGAATGTAGCGAGAATGGTCCGAGTGAACGAGACCGCTCTGAATATACGTCTGTAGTTTGAGAGATGGAAAAATTGAGAGAGGGCGCTTGACCTGGTGGTCAGGGTGGCTGTGGTCTTTTGTGTGGTTTTCGCCACGAGTAACCCTCGGAGGTTTCCCCCCTATTGGGGAATTTTTCATTGTTTCAATTTTCATTTTTATTGTTTATATATATATATATGTTTCTATGTCTTTTTTTCTTTTCTTATATAAATAATAAAAATATTTACACGCACAAAACCCACATCGTACCGTCCTGTACCGTCCTGTGCCGTCTGTAATGTTTTTCTTGATGTCATCCCTTGTGGCCAATAAAGAAATCATTATTATTATTATTATTATTTCATTTGAAAAGAAAAATCAGGGTAGAGAGGGAAGTGCTCTCTTCCCAGCATTTTGTTGAAAGATGGGTGAGAGAGGCAAAAATGGCCCGAGTGAATGGGCCTACTCTGAGTATGTGTCTGTAAATTAAAAGGTGGAAAACTAGGAGAGGGCACTTGCCTTGGTGGTCAGGGTCACTGTGGCTTTTTAATGGGCTTTCTCCACGAATGTCCCTCGGAAGTCTCCCCCCTATTGGGGAATTTTTTCATTGTTCTATTATTATATCCTCTGTTTCTTGTTTTTTTTTACACGCAGAAATGCCCTTTTGTACCGTCCTGTATTGTCCTGTACTGTCCTTAATGTCTACTTTGTGTAAACCCTTGTGGTTAATAAAGAAAGCATTATTATTACTATTATTATTGTTCTTTGAGTCTCAGTCATTGATGTTAGTTAATTGGAAAGTTTGTTGAAATGAATATCAAGCCACTACCTGCAGCCTCAGATATTCAGCACGTATCGGAGGGTTCTTGCTGTTCCCAGCAAGCATGCCTTTTGAAGTGTTCCAAAAAGCGGGGTGGGGCCAATTTTCTTTAACCATCCCTGGAAACTTTTTGAGATAGTACCTAGTGCGCCTATGACAATCGGGACCACTTTGACTTCATGACAGTTCCGAATCCTTTTTACCTCCCACTTTAAGTCCTGGTATCGGTTAATTTTCTCCCTCTCCTTCTCTTACACTCTCGTGTCGAATGGGCAGGGCACATCCACAATCAGGCACGATCTTTTTTCCTTGTCCAAAACCACCAGGTCAGGTCTATTGTGTTCCAGTTTCTTGTCCGTCTGTATCCTAAAATCCCACAGCACCTTCACCTGATCATTTTCTATCATCGACTCTGGCTTATGCTCATCCCACTTCTGAGAATGTGGTAAATTGTTTACTTTGCATAGATGCTAGTGGATCACCCTGCCTATCACATCATGTCTCCAGCCTTTATAGTGAGTCTGGGCTAGGTGTTTACACTCGGATACAATGTGAGCCACATCTCTCTCTCACCACAGATCCTGCACAGTGGGCTAGCCTCCTCCTTGTAAATATGGTGTTTCAGCCACTTCGTTTTGAGGGCCTGCTCTTGTGCAGCCATTAGCATTCCTTCTGTAGCCTTTTTAAGGTCTCCTCTTTTCAACCAGTTCCATGTCTGTGGATCTCTGAATTCAGTTTTCTCAAAAAAGGTACTATGAAGCGATTTTTCATGAAGGCTACTCTTTCTCCTTGTTGTTATTTCCTCTTTGGACATCCCCTGGTCTATTGTCCTCTCCTTCAGTACAATTCTGAGCATTGGCTCCTTGCTATCAGTCACGTATTTGTGTAGGTTGTTTTTCTCCATCTGAATACAGTCCTCTATGCTGATAAGACCTCTTCCACCTTCAGATCTCTTTAAGTAGAATCTATCGACATCACTCCACTTGTGGAACATGTTGTAGATAGTCAATAGCTTCCTAGTCTTCCTAACCATTTCTTTTTGTTCAGCAACATTTCATTTCAGATTTCCCGCACTGTACCTAATAATAGACACAGCTCGGGAATTTACTGCACTTATGACATTCCTACTATTTAGATGTGATTTTAATACGCTCCTTACTCTCCTAATGTACTCAGTTATTATCAATTCCTTCATTTTTTTGTTCTTGATGTCATCTGCTTCCAGAACACCTAAATATTTGTATCCTTCTTCAGTGTCAATTTCCTTTATCATCTCACCTGTTGGTACCTGGATTCCGTTGCTTCTGCTCAATTTACCCCTCTTCATCACTAGGACTCCACACTTATTAATACCAAATTCCATACATATAACCATTGCTGAAAATACGGATAGTGTCAACAAGTACATCGAACTCCTTGTCACTCTTCCCAAAGAGTTTAAGATCGTCCATGAAGAGGAGGTGGTTGATGGTAAGCTCTCCTTTTCCCAACTTGTATCCTGCTCTCACTTTTCGCAGTATAACGGTCAGGCAAGGACAAACAGCAGAGGGGACAAACTATCTCCCTGGAAGATACCTCTCTTGATCTTCACGCCTCCCAAGGATTCTCCACCCGATGTTAACTCTGTTTCCCAGGACTTCATACTTTTGCCCGGCAACTGTCTGATGTTATCTGCCACCTTGAAGATCTCTAGGCTTTTGGTTATGCAAGAATGTGGTACCATGTCGAATGCCTTTTTGTATTATTATTATTTTTTAATTTTCTTTCATTGTGTCTGAGATATATGCCGAGTGTCTTCTTGACACCTAGGGCAAATAAATTCACAGTGTGCATTGGTAAGCCAGTTAATACAGTACATTGATTATAATACAAAAAAAAACAAAAAAAAAACAGTATACATATATACACATGTGCATATGCATATGTAAATACAAGGAGGGATATCAATCTTACAGTGATACTACTCTTCTCAATACGTGTGCAGTACCAGTCAAAACAATTTTTTGCACCTCATGCAGAGAGGGTAAACCAGGAATCATTCGCAAATATTGTTCTGTTCCTTTCTTGATCATTCCCAGTCCTCCCACAATCACTGGTATTGTAACGGCCTTGAGGTGCCACATTTTCTCAGTTTCAATAAGCAGATCTTTATATTTTCATAGCTTGTCAAATTCTTTTGCCGCGATATTGTGATCACATGGAATGCTCATATCTATCAATATACAGACCTTGTTATGTTGATCTTTTACAATGATGTCAGGTCTATTTTCTTTTATGGTCCTGTCAGTATGTACAGGAAAGTCCCAGAGAATTGTTACTTTTTCTCCTTCAGTTACAGCCTCAGGGTGATGATTATACCACTTGTCTTCAGCTTTGATTTTGTAATGCCGACATATTACCCGGTGTAGATATTGGCCAACTCTGTCATGTCTATATTTGTATTCTACTGGTGCTAAAACTTTACATCCAGAGACTAAGTGATCCACTGTTTCAACCTCAGCATTGCAGAATCGTTTCACATCACATTGGCCTGGTAAGGAGTCAATAAGCTTTGATCTTGGGCAGCTAAGATGAAGCCTTCACTCTCCGCCTTTAGCCCTGAACTACGTAGCCACTCATGGGTGTGCTTTTGGTCAACATCAGCTTGTTTGCTACGGGCCACATATTTGACATTCAGAGGTTTCTGCTCCCAATTTGATGCTAATTGTCCTTGCCCTTTTGCTTTTGCCAGTGATTTTATGTGCCTAGCAACATCAGTTGCAACAGTTTCTTTAGTCTGTCCAGCCTGGGTATCAAGCATGAGATCAGTAGTATATGTTTTGCTCTCATTCAAGATAGAATGAAGCTTCTTACTTCTCTCATGCTTTTCAACAAGTTTCAGCATACAGTCGTTAGTTGTTTCAAAGTATTTGGCCAGTCCAATGATGGTGGTCTTGTAAGCAAGTTCAAATTAGATCAAGCCATGGCCTCCTTGAGTTCTAGGAAGGTAAAGACGATCCACATCTGCTTTTGGGTGGTGCATCCTATTACAGGTCAGTAGCTTACGGACTTTGGTGTCGATTCTTTTGATTTCACTCATATTCCAGTTCAACACACCGAAGCTATAAACGACAACTGGGATTGCCAAGGAATTTATGACGAGCACCTTGTTACGAGCGTTTAGTTTTGATATCAGAACTACACATACTCTCCTGTAACATTCTTTCCTTATCTTCTCTTTCATACTTGCATGCTGTATGCCAGAGCCCTCACTAATCCTTAAGTATTTATAGGTTTGTTCCTGTTCAAGTTCCTTTATGATTGTTTCAGCATCCAATTCAACTGAGTCTGAGTTGACAAGCTTCCCCTTCTTGAAAGTGGCTTTTACACACTTGTCAAGCCTAAATTCCATCCTGATGTCATCGCTAAACGTTTTTACTGTCCGCAAAAGGCCTTCCAGTTCGTCATTATCTTTGCAATATAACTTCAAATCATCCATATAAAATAGGTGGCTTATTTTGTTGTCAATTCTATAACCGTACCCTGTTCTATTAAGTTTGGATGTAAGGGGTACTAAAGCTATGCAGAAAAGCAAGGGTGAAAGTGAGTCACCCTGGAATATGCCACAGTTGATGTTTATATTCCTAGAGCACAGTACCTCTGTGGAATGAGACAATTGGAGATTTGTGTTCCATAATGACGTATTGTGTTTCAGGAAGTTTGAGATCACAGGTGAGATTTTGAAGATGTCCAGTGATTTCAGAATCCATGAGTGTGGTATGTTGTCAAAGGCTTTTTTATAATCAATCCATGCAGAACTGAGATTTCTGTGTTTATTATGAGTTATCAAGGATCATACGATTAATCAAAACTTGATCTTTGCAACCATATGAACCTCGACGGCACCCTTTTTGTTCAATGGGGAAAAGATTGTTCTCCAAAAACGCGTATGCTTTTTCCATGAGAATATATATATTTATATATACATATATATATATATATGTATATATGTGTGTGTATATGTATGTATACGTATATATGTATGTATGTGTACGTATGTATGTGTGTGTGTATGTATGTGTTTACGTTTATAGTTATGTGTATGCGGTTGTATATAGGCCTTTGTTTTTTGTCTGTATAGTCTTACGTATGGTTTTGTCTGCGTGTGTTCTTTACGTGCGAGTGCTTGCACGCATGTGGTTATGTTTGTACGCTCTTTTTGTAGGGTTTATGTGTGCGTTAGTATATTTGGTTGTATGCTTAATTTCATACGTGTGTATGCGTGTGTATGTGTATGTGTATATGTATTTTTGCACGCTTGTGTATGTATGTTTATTTTATCTATATATATATAAAACCGAGGATGTCTGTCTGTGTGTGTGTGAGTTTGAATCCCTAAAGCTAAAGAACCACCCAACCGACTGTTTTCAAACTTTACACATGTAATACTTATGTTTCAGGGAGTGTTCTGAGCAAACAAAATTTCAAATTTTCAATGAATTAGGCGATTTAGCGATCTCTCTCTATAATTCTTAGTCTTTCTCTTTTTAGATAGATACATACATATAACGTTGCGCCCTTATAATATCTGTCTGTATGTCTGGTTGTCTGCATTACGTCACTTCCTATAATTTCCTCAGCGTCCAGAACACGCCCTTATAATATCTGTCTGTATGTTTAGCTGTCTGCTGCCTCCGGCTATTCTGCCACCCTTGCTCAAGACAAATATCACATTCATTCCCCAAACAGTTGGTAAGTGCACACAACATCTACCTCGCGTTTTAAGCCACAGTGTTGCTTACTTACATACCACCAGAATCTTACTTCTTTGCCAGCCGTGGTTGTGGCAATACTAAGCTTAGCTAAGGCGGTTGTATATTTCACAATACATTATCCCGTGCAACGCCGTTTACCACTGCTAGTAATTTATATTTTTGTATATATATTTATATATATATATATATTATATATATATATATATATATATATATATATATATATATTTATTAAAATAACAGATTAAAGTTTAAGCAAAGAATCGCTGCTTTCACCCTAACCTTGCACATAACATCACAGCTTCAAATTTGGCTAAACTATCTAGCCGTAGGAACACGTGCAACCCTGTAGTTAGTACTAACTGTAATTGTAGGAATGCCTCTCTAGTAACATTGTCTACAAATGTAAGGTTGAAAGACCCACGTCCCGTAGGGCCTACATAGGGTTAACCGCCAATAGATTCAAGCAGCGTCTTTACATGCATACCCATTCTTTTCGTTACCCTCTAAGAAGGAATATGACGTCACTTTCAGCTTATATCTGGAGTCTAAAAGACAACCACACCCAATATAAGTTACACTGGGAGATCCTAGCGAGTGTTAGATCGTATAACGGAAATAAAAGACCATGTGACCTCTGCGCCGCTGAGGCCCTGGAAATACTCTACGCAACAGACTACATCTTAAACAGACCACATCTTAAACTATCCTAACGGATAGTACGATCTATACGTGGATATTTTACGTCTTGATGTGGTAGCTAAGTATATGTTTTGTTTATACCATTACTTATTTGCATAGGTAAGTATATATTACCTGTATGTTTTGTGAAGGTACGTATACTTTCTCGTATGTATATTTGATTGTATTTGTTATGGCGTATAATTTTATATATTCTGGTACATATGGTTTGTTTATGTGTATACGGGAGTTTTGCGTCTGTGTGAGTATGCAGGTTCGTACGTATGTAGGGTGTGTGTATATGTGTACTTCTTGTTTTGGTTGACTTACGTCTCCGAACATTTGTGTATTTACATGTAGGTATGTGTGTGCGCTTGTTATATACGTATTTATTTATATACGTTTATTTATTTATTTATTTATTTGTATACACGCACGCACACACACACATATTTATATGTGCGTGGTTTTGTATACCTATGGTAAGTGTTTTCGCGTATGCTTGTGTATGTACGTATTTGTATGCGTGTATGTATTTATTTAATTTCTATTACCTCTGTATTGTATTTATTTACTTTATTCTTAACTCTGAAGCGGAGATCCATTCGGTCTCCTAGTTAGAATTTTAGTCTACAACTTTTGCTATACCATTTACGTGGTTTTGTCTTTGCGTGCGATTGTTCTCCACGGTCCACATATGACGTATTATCTTCGTTTTTTCCGTTCATAGCCAGAGAACGTCTCTATGAACCACCTAAGAGAACATTAGTCTACGACCTTTTTTATACCATAAACGTGGTTCTGTCTTTGCGCGTAATTGTTTTTCACCGCTCCTATTAATGACGTATTATATTCGTTTTTTCCCGTTCTTTGCCAGGGAACGTTTCCACGAACCAAAGTATCGTCTTCCTGTCTTCCTCCGGTTGCAGCGTTTTTTGAAATATCCACTTCTGCGTTTACAGATTGACTTTGTTAGTTTCAGAAGATCCCGTTAAGGGTGAAAGCAGCGATTCTTTGCTTAAACTTAAATCTGTTATTTTAATAAATATTTGCTCTACGGTTCTTATATATTTGATATATATTTATCCTTATCGAGCCCTCTTTGGATTTTAGTCTTCAAATTTATTACTATTACTATATATATATATATATATATATATATATATATATATATATATGTGTGTGTGTGTGTATGTGTGTGTGTGTGTGTGTGTGTGTGTGTGTGTGTATGTGTACTTGTGTCTATGTGTCTTTCATATTATTGTTCTGCATCCTCTTGCATTGAACCACAAAATTACTAAGACAAAACCTATATATTTGCTGGCATAGGTATGCATCTGTATATATATGTTAGTAGATATACTAATTCTTATATATATATATATATATATATATATATATATATATATATATATATATATATATATATATATATATATATATATATATATATGAGAGTATTGAAGTTTGCTTGAAGCATTGTGGAATAATAGGTAAATATCTTTAAGTCGTTTGGAAGCCTCGACAATGCAAATTGGTAAATCTCCGGGTAACAAGATCCGCTGGTGGAGAGAGAGATGTAAGTGGGTGTACGTTGAGATTCGTGGTGTGTATAAGACGTGTATAGGAATGAAGGAAAGAGTATAAAGGATAAAATTAAAATAACAACACGAGAGAGAGTTACCTTGGGAGAGATTTAATTGTTCCTATATATTTCGGATTCACATCCATCAACTGGGAGTTTTTCCGTGGTGGGGAAAGGTTGTCTGTCGGAAAGGTGCGAAACGCGTCCTCCGCTGTTTGTTGTTTTGAATATCTGAGGTATTCAGCAGAGCGCGCGTGAGCGTGAAATGGGGTCGGTCGGATAGAGGTCAGCGGCCGAATGTGGGAGTGGGGTGACGCTGGCTGTCAGTCCATTCTCTGCCTGTGTGTTAAATGTTAGTGTGTGTGTGTGCGTGTGTTGTTGTCTCGCTTGAGTATGTGTGTGTTTGCGTGTGTTGTTGCCTTGTTCCTCTGTATTGGCAGTGTAGTATGTTCGTATGGTGGAATGCTACTGTGTGTGTGTGTGCGTGTGCGTGTGTAGTTGACTCGTTTGTGTGTGTGTGTGTGCGTGTGCGTGTGTAGTTGACTCGTTTGTGTGTGTGTGTGCGTGTGTTGCTTTCATCGTTTTTTAACTTAAACCAGCCATCTCATTTCGCTTCTCTTGGATCGATTGTTTATTTGCGGTGCCAGGGGTTTGATAAAAAGCGCTTCCTTGATACGTAACGTGCCGACGTTTCTTTCAGTCGCTAGAATTGTGACAATGGGCCTTCCGTCTTTGTTTCCGCATTTATCTATGTGTTTCCGGAAAGACGAGGCCCTAGTTTTAGTGTGTTCCTTGATCCGGATGTGCAAAGGTCGGATTGTGCTACCTATATAGTATTGGTTGCACCTGTCACATTCTATCTTATACACGACGTATGTGCTTAGGCAACAGTTCGCATGGCGTATCGGGCAGTCTCTGAGGGAGCACGCGTCAGTGGATTTCCCGGGTTTCCTCGAGAGGCATCTTTGCAGGAAGGGGCCCGAGTGGGCCAGGTGGATGTCGAGGCCCTCCCTCCGTATAGCCTTGCGGAGAGCGTTGGTGGTATTCTCGTCCAGGTGTGGCATTTTAAGGAAGCACTTGCCTTGGGTGCCTCTCTGTCTCTTGTGTCTGGCGTCTCCCACTCTGTCTGTGAGCGAGGTAGGGTACCCGTTCGTCTCCAGCACCTCGAGGAATCGCTTGGTATGAATGACACCACTCGCGGGATCGCTGCATCTGTTTTTGATTCGCGCGATCTCGTTCGTGATGTATCCTCTTTTGGCACTGTTAGGAAGGGCGGACTTGTAGTGAACGAACAGGTCCCTGCAGGCTGCCTTTCGGTAGAAGTTGCAGTGCATCCTTCCCTGTTCCGTGATGTTGATTCGGAAGTCGAGGAGGGCAAGTGACCCGTCTTCGTTGGGGTGTTCAACATTGAAGTCAATGTTCTCGTCCGTGTTGTTGAACGTCTCATAGATTCTGTTCGCCGTGTCTTGGGAAGATGTGAGGATGAGGATATAGTCCACGTACCTTGAGAAAAAGGCGACAGCGTTGGGGTGGCAGGCGTTGAGTGCCTTGCGCTCGAGGTTGTCCATGTAAGAGATCGCTAGCACACCCGACAGGCTTGATCCCATTGGCAATCCCGAGGTTTGTTGGTATGTTTGGTCAAGGAATTCGAAGTAGGTGTTGTCGACGACGATGGATAGGAGTTGGTGGATGTCAGTGGTGGTGAGCCCGAAGCAGTGTAGGTCGGCGGATTGGACGCGTTCCATCAGTATATTGACGGCCGGGAGTGCCGGGACCGAGGTGTAGAGAGCGACTACATCAAGGCTGAAGGCATATCTGTTATTCCTTCTGGTGTCGGGATCCATTTGATGCAGGCGCTTCAACACCTCCTCGGAGCTGTTAACGTGTCTCGGCAAGCTGTCTAAGATGGGTTTGAGTATTTTGGCTAGGAGCCATGAAATTTTGAAGAGTGGTCCCTCCACGCTCGATACAATGGGTCTGATCTTCAGGTCGGGTCCCTGTTTGTGTGCTTTCACGAGGTGGTAGAAGGCGGGTAGTCTGCTGTTCCTCGTGAGGAGGTTGTATCTTAGCTTCTTCGGGAGCTTCCGCCGGTCGCAGATGTTGTTCCAGGCGGCGTTGCTGTGCTCTTCTATCTGCGCGGGAGAGATTCCCGTGACCTTGGAGTAGAGGTTGTCATCGTCAAGGTGTTGGAGGGCCAGGGTGTTGTAGAATTCTTTTCCCTTGTCGGAGGGGAGATATATCAGGTTCTTCGATTTTAGATTGGAGAGAGTGGTGAGTTGAGATTTGGTGAGGTTATGTGTTGTGCGTGTGTGTGTGTGTTTGTGAAGTATATCCGAGATGGAGTGTTTTAGCCTGATGAGTTTAGTGTCGAGTTCGTGGTTGGTGGGGGTGGAGTGGGTTGTCGGGGTGGTAAGTGGGGAATTTGGTGTGGGTTGCGTGGGCGCTGTTATTTTCTGTGGCGCTGTTGATGGCGGTCACCCATTTAAGTTGGTAAGCGGCTCGACAAAAGTTGGCCTCGATATTGAGTTTGAGTCTGTCGTCGAGACGTTGTGAGACGATGAACTTGGGTCCGAGATGTAGGAGTTTCAGCTCGTCGCTCATGAGAGTGCCGGTTTGTCGGTGACCAGGTGCGTCGCATCGTTGAGGTGTGGCTCGGTGTTGGTGGATGCGGCGGTGGCGGTTGTTAAGTTGTTGTTTTCCACGTGGTTCTGGTCCGACTGTTCGTTAGTGTCGATATTCACGTTGTGGCGTTTCGACAAGATCCACTCATATTTTCGCTAGAGCCGTTTTTTCTCGTAATGGACTCTGGAGTGGTAGCTCTGGTCGATTGCTTTAGTGATTTTCAGGAGCAAGTCCCCGGGTGCTATTGGCAGTCAATGTGTCCGCTCTGAGAGTGTCCGCTTATGGACGTGTAATTGGCGGTTGAGATGTCTCAGGATCTGTTTAATACACGTGCGATGTATGCGGTTAGTGGTGTTTTGGAAGGCTGGTGTACGTAGGCTTACTGGTAAGCGGATGTTCCTGATGGTGTTGGGGATGACATCGTTTTTTAGGCAGCGTTTTAGGAAAATCCTGAAAATCACTAAAGCAATCGACCATTGCTACCACTCCAGAGTCCAATACGAGAAAAAATGGCTCAAGCGATAATATGAGTGGATCTTGTCGAAACGCCACAACGAGAATATCGACACTAATGAACAGACGGACCAGAACCACGTGGAAAACAACAACTTAACAACCGCCACCGCCGCATCCACCAACACCGAGCCACACCTCAACGATGCGACGCACCTGGTCACCGACCTAACCGGCACTCTCACGAGCGACGAGCTGAAACTCCTACACCTCGGACCCAAGTTCATCGTCTCACCACGACTCGACGACAGACTCAAACTCAACATCGAGGCCAAGTTTTGTCGAGCCGCTTACTAACTTAAATGGGTGACCGCCATCAACAGCGCCACAGAAAATAACAACGCCCGCGCAATCCACCCCAAATTCACCACTTACCACCCCGACAACCCACTCCCCCCCCCCACCCACCAACCACGAACTCGACACTAAACTCATCAGGCTAAAACACTCCATCTCGGATATACTTCACAAACACACACACACACGCACAACACATAACCTCACCAAATCTCAACTCACCACTCTCTCCAATCTAAAATCGAAGAAACTGATATATCTCCCCTCCGACAAGGGAAAAGAATTCTGCGTCATCAGCAGAGAGGCCTACAACACCCTGGCCCTCCAACACCTTGACGATGACAACCTCTACTCCAAGCTCACGGGATTCACTCCCGCGCAGATAGAAGAGCACATGAACGCCGCCTGGACCAACATCTGCGACCGGCGGAAGCTCCTGAAGAAGCTGAAATACAACCTCCTCACGAGGAACAGCAGACTACCCGCCTTCTACCACCTCGTGAAAACACACAAACAGGGAACCGACCCGACCTGAAGATCAGGCCCATTGTATCGAGCGTGGAGGGACCACTCTTCAAAATTTCATGGCTCCTAGCCAGAATACTCAAACTCATCTTAGACACCTTGCCGGGACACGTTAACAGCTCCGAGGAGGTGTTGAAGCGCCTGCATCAAATGGATCCCGACACCAGAAAGAATAACAGATATGCCTTCAGCCTTGATGTAGTCGCTCTCTACACCTCAGTCCCGGCACTCCCGGCCGTCAATATACTGATGGAACGCGTCCAATCCACCGACCTACACTGCTTCAGGCTCACCACCACTGACATCCACCAACTCCTATCCATCGTCGTCGACAACACCTACTTCGGATTCCTTGACCAAACATACCAACAAACCTCGGGATTGCCAATGAGATCAAGCCTGTCGGGTGTGCTAGCGATCTCTTACATGGACAACCTCGAGCGCAAGGCACTCAACGCCTGCCACCCCAACGCCGTCGCCTTTTTCTCAAGGTACGTGGACGATATCCTCATCCTCACATCTTCCCAAGACACGACGAACAGAATCTATGAGACGTTCAACAACACGGACGAAACATTGACTTCAGTGTTGAACACCCCAACGAAGACGGGTCACTTGCCCTCCTCGACTTCCGAATCAACATCAAGGAACAGGGAAGGATCCACTGCAACTTCTACCGAAAGGCAGCCTGCAGGAACCTGTTCGTTCACTACAAGTCCGCCCTCAGTAACAGTGCCAAAAGAGGATACATCACGAACGAGATCGCGCGAATCAAAAACAGATGCAGCGATCCCGCGAGTGGTGTCACTCATACCAAGCGATTCCTCGAGGTGCTGGAGACGAACGGGTACCCTACCTAGCTCACAGACAGAGTGGGAGACGCCAGACACAAGAAACAGAGAGCACCCAAGGCAAGTGCTTCCTTAAAATGCCACACCTGGACGAGAATACCACCAACGCTATCCGCAAGGCTATACGGAGGGAGGGCCTCGACATCCACCTGGCCCACTCGGGCCCCTTCCTGCGAAGATGCCTCTCGAGGAAACTCGGGAAATCCACTGACGCGTGCTCCCTCAGAGACTGCCCGATACGCCATGCGAACTGTTGCCTACGCACATACGTCGTGTATAAGATAGAATGTGACAGGTGCAACCAATACTATATAGGTAGCACAATCCGACCTTTGCACATCCGGATCAAGGAACACACTAAAACTAGGGCCTCGTCTTTCTGGAAACACATAGACAAATGCGGGAACAAAGACGGAAGGCCCATTATCACAATTCTAGCGACTGAAAGAAACGTCGGCACGTTACGTATCAAGGAAGCGCTTTTTATCAAACCCCTGGCACCGCAAATAAACAATCGATCCAAGAGAAGCGAAATGAGATGGCTGGTTTAAGTTAAAAAACGATGCAGCAACACACGCACACACACACACAAACGAGTCAACTACACACGCACACGCACACACACTCACACACACACAGTAGCATTCGACCATACGAACATACTACACTGCCAATACAGAGGAACAAAGCAACAACACACGCACATACACACAAAATAACATTTAACGAACAGGCAGAGAATGGACTGACAGCCAGCGCCACCCCACTCCCACATTCGGCCGCTGACCTCTGCCCGACCGACCCCATTTCACGTGCACGCGCGCTCTGCTGAATACCTCAGATATTCAAAACAACAAACAGCGGAGGACGCGTTTCGCACCTTTCCGACAGACAACCTTTCCCCCACCCCGGAAAAAAACCCCAGTTGATGGATATGAATCCGAAATATATAGGGACAATTAAATCTCTCCCAAGGTAACTCTCTCTCGTGTTGTTATTTTTATTTTATCCTTTATACTCTTTCCTTCATTCCTCTACACGTCTTATACACACCACGCATCTCAACGTACACCCACTTACATCTCTCTCTCCACCACCGGATCTTGTTACACGGAGATTTACCCATTTGCATTGTCGAGGCTTCCAAACAGCTTAAAGATATTTACGATATATATATATATATATATATATATATGTATATATATATATATATATATATATATATATATGTATTTGTATATATGTATATATATATATATATATATATATATATATATATATATATATATATATATATATATATATATATATATATACAGTATTTTCCGTTGTGTTGTAATATATATATATATATATATATATATATATATATATGGCAGATAAGAAGTCGGTAACAGGCTTGCGGACACTATTGTATCCAAAATCAGAGAACTCTCTGAGTAAATTGAGGACGTTGAAGCAGAGTGGAGAATGTTCAGCTCGGCAGTTTCTTCTTCGGGTGAAGTGGCACCCGGTAGTAGAAAGACATCTTCGTACAAGTTATTAAAGATACCATCTGAACAAGGAAGAGGTCTGCACATCTTGGCTTGGAGATAATTCCTCTTTCTTGCACTTACGATATAAGCAGGCGAGAAAAGTGGCAAGAGAGACTATAAATCCTCCTCCACGCCTGTTCACACACATCTGGGACGCTCTTCTCTTCAGAGAGGTGCATCTTCGTGAAGTCACAAGTGCATTTAAAGAACGGATAGCATGGTACCACTTAACACGTCTGAAAGGAATTTACGACAAGCATTTAATAGCTTTGCTACCAAGTGCTTCATGGCAGGAATGAAAATCAGTGCTACGGAGATTGAGGCACTCGTCCTCTCAAGGACACTTGTGCAGTGCACTCTATATTTGAGTATAGTTCCACTGAAGCAGGTGGAGGGATTCAGTTATCTCGAGGCCATGATCACGATTGAAGGGATGTATGTGTAAATGCCTAACTTGCTATCTTCTATTCGGTATTTGTACCAGTCCTCATCTATAGTCATGAATCTTGGGTAATGACAGAAATAATACGATCGCGAATTCAAGCGACCGAAATGGAGTTCCTCCGAATAGTCTTTGGAGAAACGTTACTTGATAGAATATGTTGCTCGAAGACCAGATAGTCGCACCAGCCAGAACCGATACTTATTGAAATTGTTAGATCACCTCTTCGATCTTACAGATCCGTGGTTGGAATGTCTCAAGAAAGAATCGCTTGACAGATTTGACAAGCAAAACCAACAGTCAAGATACCCAGGTGTGGATTCCGAGCAAGAAAGTTGGATAACATCCATGAGCTTAGCTCGTCTGGCTTGGAGATCCAGTAAGATCTATTGAAGATGTTTGTTTAATCATTATAATCATCATCACCATCATCGTCCTCCTCCTCATCATCAGCATCAGCAGTATCATCATCATCATTATCATGATCGCCATCGTCATCATCATCATCATCATCATCATCATATTACAATATAAAGATGACGGATTGTCACAGTCGTTATAGTGTCGGACAAATACTTAACAATATTCGTTCTGGCTCTACATACTGAGTTCAAACATCATCGATGTCACCTATATGTTTCATCCGTCCGTTGTCGATAAATTAAAATATCAGTCACGTAAAAGGAATTGATATAATCGACCAACACTTCCCTTAAGGTGCTGAACTTGTACAAAAATTGGAAATCGTATCACGTTACATGGGACGTAACTTCGCAAAATTTGTCTTGTCTTAGAATTAACTTCCCTTTAACTAATTTTTTGCGGCGACACTAGATACCAAACGTCAAATTTCTTTTTCATTTTGAAGTTTGGAGAGTCATCACGGTTAAGGCCTTGCTGGAGGAATATCTTCAGCTATTTCACTCTCTTTTAATGTGCTAAATCTGTCTACTCGAATGTCATACCTTTATATATGGTTGCACAGGATGGGATGTGAATGTGAGTAGTTAGGATGTTTAGAGAGTACTGTTCACGTGCGTGTGGGCGTTGTTT
>OZ024742.1:62512978-62565478 GCA_964016885.1 Eledone cirrhosa
TGTCTCGATACAAGTCAATAAAGACAAGGTTATATTGGCAACTGCCATGATTCCTGGACATATTTAAATTTCAAAATTCAAACCTGTTCTGTAGACGAATTTGAACCTCGAAACCCAAATAAGTTTCGCAATGGTGGAATGTGAATTGAAAAATAAAGAGAATCGAAATGGAATAGAAATAAAAGAATGAAATATCCAAATCATCTGTGCATATCAACAGGAATCCAGTAAGATTAGTCTATCACACATCAAAAATTTTGCAGGACTGACTACACGTGGGTAGGCAGGCCAAAACTATCTATCCCACATTCACGGTGCTAGAAATAACAGCCGCTTATGCAGGATTAAGGATCAGTTCATACAATAAAGGAGCTATAGATTATATTATATTTTGAGAATAAACTCTCAGTCGTTTACAATAATTAAGCTCCAGGAAGGGGCTCTCCCGAGCAGTTAAATACATTTAAAGTATATGATAAACATAAATATATATATATATATATTTAGACATACCTAATCAATGAAACAATTGTTATTACTGCAAATAAAACCCTTTTAGTACTGTTGACCATGTTATTCATCACTCTTTCACTATATATATATATAAGAGTATGAAAGTAGAAGAGCTTCTACAGAACTAGAACTGTTTCATTAGTGAGAAGGGAATTCTTTAAAAGCTAATTCTTTAAAGCTATAACACTGGTCAATAGCCAAAATGCTTCTTACATGTGAATATGTGCATATTACTAATTTCATACCACTAAATTCAGTTTTGATATTAATTTTTTGCTATCGGACCAGAATGCCTTAATATGAAATCGAAAATATGTTCATCGTATTGCATTATTTAACATATAGGCGGTGGATTGGCAGTATTGGTAGAGTGTCGGATGCCATGCTTTGGCGCATAGAGTTACGGCCCTTGCGATTCTGAGTTCAAATCCCGCCGAGGTTAACTTTGCCTTTCATCCTTACGGGGTCGATAAAATATAGTACCAGTAATACACTGGTGAATTGCTGGCCTTGTGCCTAACGTAGAAACAATTATTTAACATATGATGACTTAGATAAAAACATTAACTTTAAAGAAAGGTTTTAAAGAAAGGGAAATTTTTTAAAATCTAATTCTTTAAAGCATTACTTAGAGCAACAAAGGCAGAAGGAATTCTATAAACAAGTTCAAATTTGTGGTGCCTCTACTTATTGTCAAGTTTCTCTTAAGCTATATTTCAGGTGTCTGCAAGCACATTCACACTCACACACACACACAGATAAACATATATATACATATATACACATATATACACATACATACACATGCATATATATATATATATATATATATATATATATATATATACACACATATATATACACATACATACATATTTATACATGGTCAGATAAAGACAGAATTGTGGCTTTGTTGCCACGTCGCGCCTCTGCCACCCGGGCCCACTGGACGGCTTTCGTCCCCTCGTGTTTCAGAGCACGCGCTCTAGCTCTGACAACGCAGCCTTCGTGTTTTGCGTTGAAGAATTGGTCGAGTGCCAATCTCGCCGCATGCACGTCGGTTGCGATGCCTATCCTAAACGCCTCTTCTAGCTTTCTGACTAGCTCTCCCTCTACTCTATTTTCCTCTATCGCTACTCCTTTGCTAAACCTAATCGACTCTACTTTAATTGCCCTTTTCAGGGCGAACCACCACCTGTTGTTGACGACCGCTCCCGTCAACGCCCGCTTAACTATTACGCTAATCCCGTCTCTGTAGGCTTTGCGCGCCGGGAAAGACGTGTTCAGCTTCCAGTAACCGGGTCCTTGTCTATGAAGTCTGTTTATGTCGATCTCACAGATCACAAATTTGTGGTCTGTGTAGTCGACTATTTTAAATTGTGGACAACCTATACTAGCCTTATCTAGTTCTCTGCAGAATACCCTATCGAGATACTATCTGGATGACCCGATGCGGTTTGTCCATGTCTACATTAGCACATTCGGGTGATCCAGTCGATACCTGTCAGACAGTTCAAAACGTCTGAGCAGGTTGGTGAGGCTCTTGCACCCTCTTCGCCTATCCACTTACCCCACACAATCCCAGCGTGCATCCAAGATACCGTTCCAGTCGCCCACTAACACTAAAGAGCAGGACGTTCCCAGAAAGGTCTCTAGACGTCTGAAGAAATCTGGTCGTCCTGTCCCTGTCGGGCATAGACGTCTACTAGCCTGAAAGCGTTGCCTTCGGTAGCCGTTCACGTTCATTACCATCGACTTACCTTCTGGGTCCTGCTGCCTATTCTGAGTAAGGTCATGTTGAAAAGGAGTGGAAAAAGTTGGGAAAGACCACTCATCTCACTTCTTGTGAAGGAAGGATGGTTTTTCTGTCCTTCTGACTGTTTGTGGTCCTCTCCGTAAGAATATCTTTAAATATCCCCCTGGAAAGTGTTTGGCGGAAGTCTCTTGGGGAATTTTAATTTTAGTGTTGTGTATGTTTTCTGTGTGATACGAGTGATTTATATGTGTGTGAGTGGTGTGAATTTTTGGGGTATTGTATAGTCTTTTTCTGTGATGGTGGTGTTGTGTTGAATGTAGTATAATAATTGTTTGCTGTTCAAATGTAATGCTGTGTAGTGTGTATCGGTTTGGTTGCTTTGTTTTGTTTCCGTTTGTTGTGGATTTGTTTCTGTTTCGCTTGTTGGTGTTTTTTATGGTGTTTGGATTGATCATGGTGTTTGGAGTGATGGGGCTGATGGTGCTGGTGTGGGTGGTGGCGAAGCTGTCTTAACTTTTTTGTTGGTTTGTTTGTTTGGTTGTTTCGCCCTGTATTTTGTGTTTGGAGGGCGAAGGAAGAGGATTGTTTTCTTTTTTTGGTTTCTTTTTTTTCCAGATACAGTTTCCCACTCCTCCTCCTTGTCACAATTTGTCTCCAGTTGTTAGAGGTCGGGGAGTGGAATGTCCTCCACAGGTGTTGGTGTTGGTTGTGGCGTGTTAGATTGTGGAGGTGCTAGTGCTCCTTCTGGCACGGTGGGCGATAGTGGTGTTGGCCTTGCTACTGTTGCTGCTACTGTTGCTGCTACTGTTGCTGCTACAGTTGCTGCTGTCATTGCTGCTACAATTGTTGCTGCCATTTCTGGTGCTGGTTTTAATGGTTGAGTCACTGAGGTGGGCAAGGGTCGGTTCCTTCACCACAAACGACACACCTAGGCCTTCTACCTTCAACAATACGGTGAAGTGGCTGCCGTCATCGAGGTCTATAACCTTTGGAATCTCTTGGATGTTTTTTTGCTCCGCTTCGATTAGGAGCTCCATTCCAGATCCGGACCAGTTTTCTTGTTTTACTCTAATCAGCTCGATCACTTTTGTGTCAGCCTTTATGCTGGCGAGGACGGCAGCCATCAGACAGGGAATTTCAATGGCCGGCGGAATCTGGATCACCCTGATTCTTACCAGCCTCTGACCACAGTAGCTAGGGACGAATGTGAACTCGTCACTTTTTAATGAGGCAATGGGGTGCTCTCTGTCTTCCTGTAGGGTTCCAAAGAACGCGTCCACGGTTCCATGTCTTTGTCCATATCTGATGTGGGTTTTTTGAGCACACACATGTCCCAAAACTTTTCGGATCTAGGAGTCGGATGCCCACTCCACTCGGCGTGTTTTAAAATTAATTGAGCGAAAAGACCCTAATTAAATATTGTACTTAGGCTGAACAATATTTAATGTTGCTCTTAACTAGCCACTTAAATTTTGCCTAAGCACTGTCCAACACCTACTGAATTAGACTCACTCTGCTGAATCATCCCTTTAGCTGGGATATACAAACAATTCTAGGGTGCTTTTCTGCCTTTTCACCGTGCAGCTGCCTCCCTTGGGGATTATGCCCCTTTCACAGTCGCTATTAATATTTTTGTCTACGATGCATGAGGACGTAGATCTATATATAAATATATATATATAAATATATATATATATATGTATATGCATGCGCGTATACGCGCGCGTGTGTGTGTCTATGTGTAGGTGTGTATAAGTGTGCATGTGCTTGTTTGCATGTTTGTGTGTGAGTGATTAATCCACTTTAAATGCATACTCTTATTAATAAAATATATCATCAGCTAAATAGAAGACAGACATACCAATTACTTATCTGGAATACATCAAAGCCAGCATTAAAGTCGTTCCATGGGAAATGTAGAACTCTGTTTTGTTTAAACCAGTTCCTATTGTCTGAACCTGTTCCATTGAAGGTAATTGTCACAACCTCAGTTTTGTTTTTTTCAAGAACCACTTTTACCTGAAATAAACAACCCCAACAATCAGTGATGTGTGAATAACATTAACAATTATATCAAGTCTGATACATCAACATGTATAAACATTTATAAATAACAAACAAGAAAGCTTCTCAAGACAACAAATAGACCATTGTGTAGTTACTTGATCTGCTAAAATTAGAGCCCAAATTCCCCTCATATCACACCCTACCTTATTAAAATAGAATCAACACAATATATAATGTAGTTCTAGATACGTAATGTCTGAATGTAGAAACACTGCATAATGTAATTCTAGAAATATTATCTCTGAAAAATATATTTAACGGTATTTTCCGAGATACACAATGTTTGAACAAAGACATCACCATCATCACAATGTAAGGCCTATTTTCCATACTTAAATGGTTTAGATGGTTTGCCACGTTATGACCAAATAAGGTCTGGTGACCATGTCCTGCTCTTATGGAATTTTTTGGGGGTTTGATTTCTAATGATAGATGCCCATTCTAACGCCAACCACATAACAATCTGGGTGCGTTTATTTGTCGTGTAGATTGTGTACTTTTTTCTTGTATCACTTTCACGACCACATTACACAATCATCGGACACATTGGATAATGAAGAGCTAGATATATTATGTTTCAATGAAGACACAATAGGAAATGTAGTCTTAGATATATTGTGCCTGATTATATATTCGAGAATGTAGTCTTAGATACATTAAATCTGAATTATCACATATCAGTTATTGTGGTTCGAGACATATTTTGACTGAAATATTTAATTACCTGTATTAGTTTCAAAATCATACATGACTATGTTTAGAAGTGAGAATAAGATAGATGAAATGTCATCTTGGACGAACAGCTGGTATGTTAGCTCTCATTTTGAAAGATGCATTTTTACAATACAAGAAAAGGAAATACCAATAAAATATCTGATACTCAAAGAGGGTATAGCTGCTGGATTAACACTTTGATGCCAAAACAGTTGCAGATTATTTGGAGTAAACATCTGGTATATCATCTACACCTTAAGCAGCTGTTCGACATTATCATGATGGTACTATGTACCAATGTGACATGATGTAGTGATCAAACACTTAGTAATGAGATTGGTAGAAAGATAGTCCTGAAAATACAAATATCCAAAGGGGTATTGATGGCGAGAAAATATTCACACATAATATGAAAGATAACTGGACTGTTCTTGTCAAAACACCAGTAAAATATAAACATAACAAACCAGATTTAATGACATGGGACAGGGAAAATAAGATATACACAATAGTTAAAATTAACTACCTAACAGATGTTAATATAGTGTTAGAAGTTATTGAAAAGAAGAACATCTATGCCTAATTAACTAATAATCTGCAGATCCTCGATCATGACTCTACCTTTATATTTCTACCTGTGATCTTTTGGGCAATTGGATATGTTACTAACTGCTTCAGTACAAATATTAAGAAACTGGGCTACGCAGAATTAGAAAAAGCATGAAAAATTAAGACATTGTAAGTATAATTTATCAAGGGAACTGTAAAAATATGCAAAACTTTCCAGCACATGTGTATATATAGATATGGAAATGTATGTATATGTGCACATATATAATTCAAAATATTCAAATCCATACATGCAATGACATCCATATCTTCACACAAACAAACATGCATACAGAGAATACATAATTACCTACATGATAACTAAATTGTATATTGATGTCTGAATGAATCTTGTTTGGGGATTAGAAACAGGCTCACTCTTTCAATTTCTATTTATGTGAAACTAATAAAAATAAAACCAGATGAAAATATATACATAGCGAGTAGGAAAATAAATATATCTTACATTCTCAACCGATATATTTTTCCAAGTATTTATAAAATGATCTCGGTAGGCCTCAGAACAAATTGTCTTCTGTTGACAATTATTTATAACATTATCCCTGCTGTTTTTTAAATATAAATTGAGTGGTGGTAATTTGCAGTTATTTGGTAAGACATAGATCTTATGCCATTTACCTGGAGAAGAAAAAACTTCTTTTTAAATTTGAATAACACTTAGAATATATAGGCGTAAGTACAAGAAACAGAAAATTGTGGAAGGAATCTTCAAAAGAGAGAGATAGTAATTATAGGTAAATTCTCTAGACAACTACGTTTCAGTGTTTGGTTGTAAGTCATTTCACTTCCCTATCTCCAAATATTTTTGTTTAGCCCGTGGTCATCATCTCTTAGTGATTAAAGTTTTGATGTTAGCCTTTAATTTGATGTAAATGTGGCTGTTATTTCTAGCATGGTGACCCACCGAAGAGACGACACCCCATTGTCTCTTTTCCAGTTTTGTTGTATAAAATGGTACAGCCAATCGTTGGGGTTCGACCCTAGATGCTAGAGTGTATTTATCATAGTATGTTAATAAACCTTAGAAATACTGAGCAGTGCCCATCTCCATACCAAGCATCCAGTCTCTCATCATGTCTAGTCTGTCAGATGAAGCATGACTGACAAATGTTACAGAAATGTGAGAATCTGATGAGAAAAAGTGTACCTATCCCTAAGAATGCCTCCTGTCAGACATCAAACTATTTTTCCTACCCAAACTTCGCAGTTTTGAGAAAATATTTCTTGGTTAAAGGTTATTTAAATCTTAGATAACATCCTGTATTGAAATAATGTTTCTTCAAATCACTTTACACTATTTTTAGTGCAAAATGACATAACACTAACTGCAATAATGTTATATTAATTTGTTTAATTCTGATTTCAACGAGGCAGTAGGTAATGGTACATCTAGTATACGGTTTCTGTACATCCTCACTAACGATAGAACTCGTATTGAATTAGTATATCTTTGGATCACTTTATTCTCTGGTAATATTTAACTATAAACATGTGATCATATTTAGCGCAATGACATGATAGATGTGTTACCAACCCCCAGCATCTTCTATTAGAACTAATGGTTTCTGATGGACGAAACTTTTTCAGTTAATAGCAGCGAAACCTCCAATACCCTGGTATGGTATCAAAGTATCATAACACAGAAGGGTAGGATGTGAAGGATACTTCACTTCTAATTCTCTCATATCTTGCTTCAATGTAAAATTATCATTAGTTTATACATATCTGTGTACATCATCATCATCATCGTTTAACGTCTATCTTCCACGCCTGTATGGGTCAGACGGGAATTATCCGACTTGAGACAAGATTGGTCGGGTGACCGTGTCTCGCTCGTATAGGACTGTATCTGGCAGGTTTTCTATGGCTGGATGCGCTTCCTAACACCAACCGGACTTACAGGGTGGACTGGAAGCCTTTTTACCGTGTCTCCTACAAGACCACTTCACAGCGTGGACTGGATGATTTTTGTCGTGACACCTACACGACCACTTTAGTGTGGACTGGATGTTCTGTGATACCAACATAACGTTACAAAAGAAGGGAGGTGTAGGTGGAAGTGGGAGGATGGAGTAGGTGTAGTGGGTTGGGGTGTATATTTGGTTAAGAAATGCCTACTGACTGTAGGTTTAACTTTGTCATAAGGGAAGGCGGGTCTTCTGTATTACTGCGTAGCACCAACGGTCTCGATCTAGTGACATTGTCTTAGAGATGTGTAAATGTGCATGGTCAAGTTTATCATGTCGTTCCAGGTTTTTCTTGGTCTACCTACTCCGTTGCTTCCATCAAGTTTCATCACTCTGCACTTTTTTATACAGCGTTCATCTTTGATGTGCATCACATGACCATACCAACATAATTTTCTCTCAAGTAAAGGTATTCATCATAGTTTAAGATTTACAGTGCAATATGTACATTTCGCTTGTTTACATGTCTATATACTAAACCCATAAATTTATATATGCTATTATTCTGACTGCGTTAACCAGAGTTTTGTATATAGAGATATGAACTTTTTTGTATGATTCAGCTGTTTACAGCACATGTTAATATGTATCAGAATTAACTACCATCATAATGCTGACAATATGCAATTTAGTAATTCCATTCCAGTGTACTACTATATATAATAAAGTATATAAGCCCCTTAGTTACATATTTACTTGTCGGTGTTTAGGTGATGTACGTAAATCGATTCAAAACAATTTTTTTGTAATTTTGAAGATATATGAAATTTTGGCATCTTCACATATCTAGATAAGCAATGTTTAATTTATATACACATATAATTCTATAATGTCTTCATATTTGTCCATTTATTCCTGAGAGTGTCATGGGAGCGAAATCTTCAAACATTCTTTCCAGTGAGTCCTGTCAGAAGCAACCATATCCAACTGAGCACGCATGGATGTTTTACAAACAACTTACTCTGGGTCAAGCTCTGGGACTACTGCGGGTTGGTTTTGCCCGTAAAATCTGTTCAGTGATTCTTTCCTATGACATTCTAACCATATGCCCAATGCATCGGAGTTGAGGTCTCTAGATCGTCTGTGTACATAATCATAATCATCATCACCATCGTTTAACGCCAATCTTCCACGCCTGCATAGGTCAGACGGGAATTGTCCCATTTGAGGCAAGATTGGTCGGGTGACCATGTCTCGCTTGTATAGGACTGTATCTGGCAGGTTTTCTATGGCTGGATGCCCTTCCTAACGCCAACCATATTTAGACATTCTAACCATGTACCCAATGTATCGGAGCTGAGGTGTCTCAATTCGGAGAAGTAGCGTCTCTACATCGAGTGACACTCCAGCCATGCAACATTCAGCATCAGACCTATCGAGTGCAAGTCGTATATCATCTCTGTCGACAGCATCTTCTGATATAAACGTGGTGCATCAGGGAGTTGTGACTAATCTCTCAGAGCCGGAGGTCACAATATCAGTTAAAGAGCTCTAATGTGGCAAAGCCACTGGGGCGGATGAAATCCTACTTGGGATGTTAAAAGCCATAATTAGGGGAGGTATTCTCTGGCACACTCGTGTGTGCTGGGTGGTATGGAACTGTGGAAAGACACCTAAGCAATGGCAATCGGGGGTGATAATCCCAGTTTTCAAAAAGGGAGACAACAGGGAATTTTACAATTAGAGATGGATCTCCTTGTTAAAACTCCCCGGTGAAGTCAATGCCAAGTGTCTGGAAAAGAGATTCAGGGACATTGTTGACTCCAAGCTAGCTGATGAACAGTGTGGTTTTCGCCCCAGACGCAGCATAACTGAAATATATTCACACTGCAGCAGGTCTTCAAGAGGTAAATTTTGTAGACCTCTAAAAGGCATAAGACTGCATTCCTCAGGACTGTTGTGGAATGTTGTGCAGAAGCATTGAATCGAGAGTCAGCTGCTTGCTACCCTGATATCTCTATACAAATGCCCGAGTATTCTATATTGTCTATAAATAAATATATATTTAAATATAATTACATTTATTGTGAAAATATAATTATCAATACTAAAATAAGAAATAAACGATAAACTCATATTCTATTAACAGTTTATATTTTAATTATCATTAGAATAAACATAATACTATGTAATCAGCAACAATTTAATGTTAAATTCAGGTCAAACGTAAAGAGCTAAATTTTTACATGTAACATTAGGATCCCAGGTAGTTTAATCCTGCTCTATCGTGTATTACATGCATTTCCTGGTAGACTACTTACCAGATATTTCCTGGTAATACTATCATTTTGACTGTAATGAAATAAATCCCAACTAAAATATTGAGCTCAAGAGTTGTTCAAAAGTTATTTATTAGGAAGATATGTACTCAGGTAATTGAACTATAAATACTGAATTGATAGCAATTACTGTATAATAAATTTGGTGACCAGTCAATAATCCCACATTACTATTAATTTATACACCAGTCATCTTGAAGTAGAACGGTTTGTGAAATAATTTTACTTACCTTCATGTACTGTGTAATAACTCTGGTGTATTGTTGATGATATCACAGCAATACTGTCTTGCCAGGCATGAAATATCTCACAGCTTTTGTCATAGTAAGTAAAATAACTACAATAGGGCATACTAATGCAGTGAAGAGCACATTTAGTTATGACATTAACAAATGTCACAGGGTATGTTCTTGTCAGTTTATTGGTATGTATAATAGATTTTCCTTTCAGTAAACGAAAAAAGGAACCATTGTTGGTATTATAATAAGAAGAATGTGATATATGCAGAGTGAAAAAGTGGAATATCAATAAAATCATTATATGTTGCCAATATTTCTTCGACATCATTGTATCTGAAAAGAAGATTTGGTCTCTTAGTTTAGACATAAAGCCACTATACATATATATATATATTGGTAAAAGGAAAAGAAAATGCTGACAAATTGTTCTCAGTGAAAAATAGTTTAATTAGGAATAAGTAAAAATTAGTAATAGTATTAGTTAGTATTCAGTTTTGGTTTTAAGTTTTACCGGTTGCGCATTTCTAATGCTTTTCAAAAATAATTTTGAGATAGAGCGCCCGTGATGTTTGCTCTAATCTGATTAGTTTTGGAAATTCTACCTGTTTTATGTGAAAAAAGTGACTCCAGATGTATGAAAAAATTCTTGTGGTCAAAACAATTTTGATTGGTCGGTAGAGGTCATGTGAATGTTAAAAATTGATTTTGCGCCAAATGTGGGTTTGTCTCGGCTGATTGAGAAGTCACTGAAAAATAAGTCTTTCAAGACAAATATGTGAGTGTGTGTGTAGTAGTAGTAGTAGTAGTAGTAGTAGTAGTAGTAGTAGTAGTAGTAGTAGTAGTAGTAGTAAAGAGGTTCGTTGTTGTGATAATGGTCAGCAGGGGATGTGTGTGCGAACCGCAGCCTGCTGACAGTTCAAATGCCTTTTAAGACGAGTGTGTGTGTGTGTGTGTGTGTGTGTGTAGCAGAGTAATTCGTGGTAGAGGGATGGTCAGTAGGAATGTGTCTGTACGTGTGTGGGGGATATTTTAACATGTTAAAAGATATTTTTCAGCTCTTGTCTTATGTTAATGTACGCGTGTGTATATGTGTGTGTATATATATATGTGTGTGTGTGTGTATATATATGTGTGTGTGTGTATATATATATGTGTGTGTGTGTGTGGGTGGACCAGTATGTTTGTGATACTGGTAAAAATGGCGTACATTATTCGATATTTTCAGTAAAAACGATTCTTTCAATAGAACATCAAAAACCTTAATAATAAAAGGTGTGAAATGATATATAGTATTGGCATAAGACCAAGGTGTGTGTGAGTGTCCAGATTGTACGTACTGCAAGGGGAATCCATTAGGCCTTGCCGTATTGAAATATTTGTGTACAAATATGTATGTGCCCATCAGTGTGCAATGCATGTGTTCGTATATGTATGTGTGTGTGTCGGCACGTTTATATCTATAGACATCAAAAGGTATGCAAATTTGTGTATATTTGTGTTGCACCATAGAACATGTGTGTTTACGTATGTCATTGTGTTTATATGTGGGTAGAGATGTGTGCTAATGTAGGTATGTATGTTGACGTGTGTATGTTGTGGGTTCGTCTTAGGGAGAAGTGTTTAGACGGGGTCCGTATTTGTTAATAAAGCAAGATTCCTTGCTGATGCGCTGGGTGTGGGTGGCATTATCTTTAAATTTGTAGAGGGGAAAGATTCTGAAGTTGGGATGATTTTGGGCGGCACAGGTATCAATGTGTTCACTCAGTGGTATTTTCCTGTATTCCCGTATTTTAATTTGGGATATATGGACAGTCATGCGTTGGCGGAGGTTGAATTTGGTCTGGCCTATGTATTGTTCTCGACAACCTGAGCAAGTTAATACATATATTAGATTTTCTGATCCGCATGTGAAATTGTGTTTTACTATAAAACGTTGTCCTTCTTTGAAATAGAATTCCGAACCCTCTGTTAGGTTGATGCATATGCCACAGTTGGGTCTATCGCATTTTTTTACTGTGGGTTTCGTTGTGTATATATATATATATATATATATATATATTGTGGCTTTATGTTGTCTAAACTAAGAGAACAAATATTCTTTTCAGATACAATGATGTCGAAGAAATATTGGCAACATATAATGATTTTATTGATATTCCACTTTTATATATATATATATATATATATATATATATATATATATATAAATTTTGAGTATACGTTGGTTGTATACCAACATCTCAGTATGCAGATTGGATCACTCGACGAAGTGCGCAGGTTGGTTTGGTTACTCCGGAGTAATGTAAAATAAAATGAAATAAATAAGTCAAATGTTTAAAATTTGGCTTCGTTTATTACTGCTATATATATTTCGGTGACAGCCATCTTTGGCTGTGACCTCTTCAGGCAGTCCGAATTAGTGTGGTAGAGACGAGTGCACATGTTGTTGGTGCGTATAACTTTGTCAATACTCTGATATTTCCCAGTTCCTGGTTGGATTGTTATTTCACTGAGGAACTGGAATCATATGAAATCAAACAAACGCATTTCAGCGTCAAAGGGCCTCTTCTCCTCTCATTGGTCAGTTGTTAGAATATTCCTCAGTCAAAAGTCTATAGAAATTCGTTCTGAGGCAAGCCAATCTGTAGTTGTTGTTCTTGTTATTGTTAGGTACATCTGACCTCTATTCTTGTGTTGGTAGTGGTGTTATTGTTGGAGTCAGCTAAAGAAAAAGTGATAAAGTGGTAGAAAGGGGTAGAAAGACCTTAATCCGTTTCGATAGAGACCTTTGGACCAGGAGTGATTGGCCAAATAACTTTGACATCACGATGTGCTCCAGCGACTCAGACCTGGTTGGGCTCTTCCTGCTGAAGCAGATAAAAGATGAAATCCCCTGCCTGGGCGGCGGATTATATCGTGACGATGCTCTCTTCACAGTATAAGACAACAGCACCAATATGTTGGAGGGAATGAGGAGACGTATTCGCCATTTCTTTAAGAACCAGGGGCTCAGTATAGAACTAGACCCAAATAGAAAGGTAGTTAACTTCCTAGACACCACCCTAAACCTGAACACCTACCACAAGCCCAACGAGAAACTCGTGTATGTTAACGCCAAGTCAAACCACCCTAGATCCATAACCAAGGCCGTGGTGAAGAGTGTCTCGGACAGGATCTCCAGCCTGTCCGCAAGTAAGGAAATATTCGATAGCAACGCGGAATATTACAACGCAGCACTGAATAAGGCGGCACATGGACAAAATATAACATATAGTCCGAAACGCCGGGATGGGGATGGCCCAACGGACACCCACACCCGCGTTGCCCGGGGGGAGGGCGAACCCTAACAATACAGGCGGAACAGAAACAAAGAGGCACCATGAGCCCGACACCACCACACGGGCGTTGGTGACGAGTACGCTTAACCATGGGATCAAACCCAATATGAGTAGCAGTCTCAGGGGTGATTCTAACTACCCCGGGCCCGACGACCCCAACTGCAGCGTGGGGGGAGGGACCACCCCACGGTAGATCTCCCAGTGCGGGCAACGACCACCCCACAGAGTCGGGCCGTGAAGATAGCAAAACGCATAGCGCCCAAAGGGGAAGCAACAATGCGGGAACCACCAGCAACCCAACAAATCTCCAACAACTCACGACGCCCCCGACCCACACATATAGGAGGAGACATAGAAAAATCACATGGTACAACCCACCCTACTCAGCGGCCCTAAAGAACAGATTGGCCCGATCATTCTTTGGAGCACTTGATAAATGCTTCCCGAGGGACCATAGATACCACAAGATCTTCAACAGACACACTGTAAAGCTCTCGTATTCCACCACGAGAAATCTGGCCCAATACAGGAAAAAACCACACACAACCAGAAGATGGCAATACAAGCACTCAGCAGAACCATGGAAAAGGAGGGAAGGGGGACCCAATGCCCACCCAAGAAACCCAAACAGACCTGGGGACCCCCCACCGCGCCTGGGGGAATACCACCATATAACACCTAACGGGAACCCCAATCTAGGCACGCAGAGGTCGACCACCCTCTGCAACTGCAGAAACCCCGAATCATGCCCCCTTGGTAATGAATGCCTTAAGAAGAACCTAGTATACGGTTGTAGGGTTAAAACCCCCAACTCCGAACACCTCTACATAGGAGCCACATCAACGAGCTTTAAAGACCGCTGGTATAACCATCGCCATTCCTTCAATAAGCAGGCCAAAAGGAAAAGTACGGCTCTCTCCGACCTGGTCTGGGAGCTTAAGCTGGACAGGATCCCGTACTCTCTGGCCTGGTCCATAATCAGGAAATTACCACCCGATAAAGGGGGATCTTGCATATGCAAACTATGTCTGAACGAGACCCTCGAGATACTAAGAGATGGAAGCGGCCTGATAAACCTCAGAACCGACTTCTTCGGGACATGCAGACACCTCAGAGCCGGGACCTTCCTCAAGATATATGGACAGTAGCAACACAATAAGATCTGAATTCCCCTCAAGCTATAGGGACCTCTCTAGAACATGTAGACACCTCTCGGCAAAACCTCCCTCAAGCTATATGGGCAGTAACAACACCATAGGTTGGGAACTCCCCTCAAGCCGTAGGGACCAACCCAGGCTGAGCAGACACCATGATAGCCTAGAGATTGATTCTGACACAGCCTTTATAATTTGGCCATCTTTATAACACACACACATTTTAATTTACCTGCTTTTTGATTTTTCAATTTTGATTTCTCATTATTTATTTTTTATTTGTTTTCTGTTTTATCACCTTTTATTTATTACCTTTTATTTATATTTAAGTTGAGATTGGTTATAATACACACACATTTTATTTGATGATCCTATTTCGTTTCGTTCGTTTACCATCTTGTTCCTCCTACCAATCTATCCAACATATTTCTGACCTTGAGATTGGTTATAGCACACACACATTTTATCTTATTTTATTCGAATCTTCATTTTATTGTTCACTTTTCATTTTCATTTTTCATTTTTCATTTTCATTTTTTCATTTTTCATTTTCATTTTTCAATTTTTCATTTATTCTCTATCTATTATTTATTTTCTGCTTACTTCATTTTATTGCCTTCTATTTCTTCATATACATGGCATAACCCCCCACCCCCACCCCACCCACCACCACCAAAACCACCACGGCATATGGTGGCAGAAGGGATGAAGAAACACACACACAGATACTTCTAAATTGTCAGCAGCAGCAAGACATAAGTTGACCACAACACCAACAACACTACCAAAATAAGGGTAGAAGTCTGATGTACTTAACAATAGCAAACACAAACACTACAGGGAGCCTCATCCCAGAAACAATTTCTATAGACTTTGGACTGAGGAATGCTCTCAAAACTGACCAATGGGAAGTTTGACCTTACAAATCTTTATAAAATTTAGATGGATATAACACACACACACATTTTATTCGATTATTTTATTTTATTTTGTTCCTTTACCATCTTATTCCTTCTACCACTTTATCATTTTTTTTAGCTGACTCCAACAATAACACCACTACCAACACAAGAATAGAGGTCAGATGTACCTAACAATATATATAGCAGTAATAAACGAATCCAAATTTTAAACATTTGACTAATTTATTTCATTTTATTTTTTATATATATATATATATATATATATATATATATATATATATATATATACACACATTAAAGAAGTTATAGGAAGTATATTCGTTATAATAATCGATGGCTCACAATTATTCACTGAATGAGATATGGTTTTAACGTAAACCAATTAAACCTGTCATTCAGCGCTAACAAAGTATATAGTTGTAATGGGGTGGCTGCAAGCGGTTGTCCAAACCCCAGGGTTTCTGTAAATGCAGCAGTAAGCTTCGATATGTGCAATTTGTACCTTTCCGAATACAGTGGGTGCACAATGTAAGCCGTATACTACAAGAACTTTGTCAGCATATATTATAATTACAGAGAGAGAATAAAGCCATATATTCAAAATAAAACATAGATATCTGATAATTACTTTGTTTCAATATAACAGTCATATTAATGTTTTATTTCCTTCGCCAAGGCGGATACACATTATTATTTGATTTTAAATTATTTTTAATTAACATTTTGAAAATCAAAATAAATAAAAACGGTAAATTTGTTAAAGAACACACAACCACTTATATTTCAGTGGGAACATTTATTTATGGCTTCGAATTTTTACGTATGCTATCAATCAATCTGACCTCCAAGATGATGACGTTCAACTTTTTTCCGGAGACCTGAGAGGGTTAAGTGGACCCCCTACCAATATAACCCCTCTTCGATATTTTTATTCATGTGTTATCAACGAATATGGCCCCCAAACCAGTAGGAGACGACTAGAATTGTTAAAATGAAAAAGGTCATATTCGTTGATAACAAAAACAAAACAAATGTAGCGAAAACTCCGAGGAGAGAGAGTTATCGTGAGGGAGGGATAACCCAGGAAATTATTAATTACGAACACATTGGAGACCAGATAAGTTGATAACATACACACAAAAAGAAAGAAAAAAAAAACGAAGAAAAAAATTGTTTTCAATTAAAATCAAGGGTGGGCGGTTTCTCTATAATAATTGTTTCTACTTTTGGCACAAGGCCAGCAATTAACCCAGTGCATTGCTGGTACTTTATTTTATCGACCCCATAAGGATGAAAGGTAAAGTTAACCTCGGCGGGATTTGAACATAGATCGTAAAGGGCTGTAACTCTATGCCACAAAGCATGGCCTTCTACCCTCCACCGATACTGCCAAATAATGCTTACTCGTACAGAAATTAAAATAAATCAAAGAAAAATATGATTTGAAATTTTGAAATGAAAATATTCTTAATTTGTCAGGTTGTTTTTTTCCAATATTCAATTATGTTTTAACTACCACTTTTGTAAACATAATTAACATTTTTTTTTAATATAATGTCGATACATGGAAATATAGTTTGGCCAGGAATTAGAACTCCGTGTAAATGAATAAATGATTAGTAATGTCAACCAAAGAAATGCATTAGTGTACATGGGAATGACACCACACACTTTATAGAATTAAACAATATTTCAATTTAAGGTGTACAATTGATAAATTGAAAGCAAACAATTGAATAAGCGACATTCCTCATGACCAGGCATATTTTCCTGTATCAAACGTTGATTGTAGTCAATCTTAACAAGCCATTTCATAAAGGAGTCAAAATAATATTATGATTACATTACACAATATATCTCATAACAAAGTCTTTGAATTTAAAGTCTGAACTAAGACTCCCTAGATAGTGCGATCCTAAATTCATATCGGGAGACTTAAAACATTATCTAGCTTATATTTCAGAGGAATCTCTCGTTTCTTCATTTCCCAACACTAACCAGGGGAACATATATGAAAGAAGCAGAGAGTGAAAGGGTCAAGACTAAAATCAAAATATAGGAAAACAAAGTTGGATGAGAGGAAAGGTAAAACTACATACCATATACTGCTTGTATTTTCGTCTGTACAACTCTGTCAATGTAAGTACAGGTAAATACAGGTAATGCTGTGCAATACTGTCAAAGTAGCTACTCGATTCAAAAGAAGAGAAGACAAGATGTTTCAGTAGAAACCGACTATCTTTATAAACATCAAATAAGAATTAACATATTGATTAAGCAATAGAGAACAATATAGATATACAATATATCGACTGTCACAATAACTAGCAATAGATCCATTGTTATATTATTATTGATATTGTTATACTTTGGGAGGGTATATCAGGTAACATTTATTGTATAATATTTTATGGAATATATCATGTAAATACAGTTTAATAGAAAAAGATAAAAAGATAAAACGGAAAACGGAGGGAATGGTAAAAACACTAGTATCACATAAGAAAGCTGATGGGAAATGATTGGGCTCTGGGCCTAGGGCGTGGCGGTAAAGGGGTTGCGGCCCGCAGACAATGGCCAGCGACACCCGTTGCAACAGCCACCCCACTTCGTGGGGCACCTTCCCCATAATTACAATTTATGTCATAACCACCCGATTTTGTTTGCTCTAATCTTTCACAATAATGCATATTCTATAAGGTTTTGTAGAGATTCGTTAGGGAGGGCGTAGATCACAATTATACTGATAAATTATTGTTTATATTAGATAAAAGTAAACCAAACCCAGATACTTTTACATCAATACTTCCAGTTTCTTGTTCAATCTGAATATTATAATAGATTTTCTACAGGAACAAAATGTCATTTTATCAACTATGAATTGAGAAATAAATGTATATGTAGTTAAGAAAAGAAATGAGATTCCAATTAAAACGTTTATTAAATTTTGAAATCTGGCTAAACCTTTCATTACTACTACTACTACTACTACTACTACTACTACTACTACTACTACTACTACTACTACTACTACTACTACTACGACGACGACGACGACGACGACGACGAAGACTACTACTACTATTACTACTACTACTGTTGCTGATAGCCCTCTATCTCTTCTCCACCTCTGCCTGTGTCATTTTCCTGTTCATTTTGATCCCCCAAATGGAATGCCAACGTAATTGGTATAGCAACAAGGAAATGGGTAGTGAAAAATAGAAGGAAGAACATATGAAGAGAAAAAGAGAAAACTTTGAAGAATTTGTCAAAGATACCGCTTTCTCTCTTTCCAGCTCTCTTACATGCACGATATCTCCATCATTCTCTCTGACTATCTCTCTATATCTCTTCATTCAACCTTTCGGATTTTTTCCATCAACCTTGAATAACTTATTATAAACCTTATGAATTATCGAAGCGCAAGGAGTCTTTAACATTTGGAGATGTGAGAGTCCCAAATAATTCTCTGCTCAATTTTGTTCGTCTCTATATACGAGGGAGCTTCAAAAAGTTTGTGGAAAAAGGACAGTTGGAAAAACTGGTTTAAGTCGTGATGTTTATTTTGCAACATATGCTCCATCTAGGTCAATACATTTCTGCAAGCATTGATACCAGCCTTTAAGTCCATGTATGTAAAACTGAGGGCCGTACGATTTAAACCATGTCAAAGCAGCTGTTTTTACATATTCAACTGATGGAAAATAGGTACCTTTCAATTATTTTTTCAGGTTTGAAAACAAAAAGTCGGATGGGGCTAAATCAGGACAGTAAGGTGGATTGTCGTATTGGAAGACAACGCGCCGATGCGTCTTCCCCGTTCATTTATCCGTGATTTTCTTGGCCAGTTTAGTCAAAACGCCTTCATAATATGCAACTGTAATTGCTCCGATTTTATCTTGACTAACCCACTTCACACCTGGGCAGCCACTACCTCGATTGAGTTTTGTCCTCGGGATCGTGCTAGTAGAGCCAGGTTTCATCCCGGTAACAATTCTCTGGAGAAAGGCTTGTTCAAATATTTATTCGAAAGATCTGCCCTTGTTCGCTGCTGATCTGAGCTCAACAGCTTTGGGACCCGTCGAGAGGAAATTTTGTTACTCCCCACACTCTCCACCATAATTGCATGTTCGGAACCAACGGAGATGTGTCGACTACAGAATCAAACACATATACACAAGCCATAGAAGAATAGAAAACTCACAACTTTTCTAAAGTAGCGCTTTACCAAAGGCAATTTTTCAAGACTAAAAATTAAACATTTTTAGCAATAGTTTTTATTTTATTATTTATTCATATATATAATTTTGGATTTCTACGGTTCTACTCTAAAAAGACAGTACTATACGACCATTCGAGGTCACAGCTTTGAGCAATATAGTTTGCAGTAAGAATCGGATGCCATGTTTTCCAGCATAGTTACATACCTTTTATGGTCTGAGTTCAAATCCTGCCGAGGATAACTTTGCCTTTCATCCTTACTGGGTCGATAAAATAAAGTACCAGCAATGTACTAGGTATTTGCTGGCCTTGTGCCAAATGTAGAAATAATTATTAGTCGGGGAACGAGATGAAGATACCAAAAAGGACGCAAATATGATTGATAAACTAAACATAACAAACATAGTTATATGTGTGTATATTTATATATATATATATATATATACATATATATATGTGTGTGTGTGTGTCTCTATGTGCGTGTGTATGTGTGCATGTGTGTATGTATGTGTGTATCACTTGATATATGGATATGTATTGATATATATATATGAGAAATAATATGCACCTATTAAGAGTAATGTTACTGTAGACTAGTAAATAAAAATCGTTAAACCTGTTCAACGTACTGGAAATATCATTTAGAAATCGTTATTATTATGAAATAAAAAGACGTTGTGGTCAATTATGTCTTTTCACCACCAATAATTGATAATCTATCTGCCAGTAAAGTAACTATACCTCAACACTTATTATGGTTCCTCTTGATGTTTTATATATTGATGTTGTGGTGGTGGTGATGATTGATCCCGGTAACATTTGTTATTCTTATTATTTTTGTTGTTATTGTTCATAATTATATGACTATTTGACACTATCATCTCATGGGTCACAATTTTCAATATTTCCTTTCACAAAATATTCATGCTGTGCAGTTTTTCATATTGCTTATAAACTATTTTATATTGATAAACTAAAGCAATTGTCTTCGGATCTTTAACCATTGTTAACATGTTTATGGACAACAATGAATATTAGCTAGTTGAAAGGAAGTATAAATTGATTTGTTTCAGCAAGTCAGATCTTTATCTAATAGTTCAATTCCAATCGATAACAGAAAATTTCATCTCCGTTTTCTGTTGAGATAAGCATGTTGAGAAACTGAGAAATACCAGAGCTTATTTCTATCAGACATTTCCTCAGAAGAGTAACTATCACCAGAATACCAATGTCAACGCAAATAATTTTGAGATGTGTAGTTTGTTTTGTATATGTATATTTATGGATATCTCTGTGCTGAAAGAAGATGTTCATATTAGAGAATCCATTGCTAGAACAGAATTCTAATAATGCCTTTCCATTCGTATTTAGATCGGGATCGCTGATCCTTCCAATCACTCCTATCCATGTCAGGTGGTCAGTGCCAACATGTGCATTGCAGGCTCCCATCAGAATATAGGAATCTGTGTTAACTACAACTAACGTTGCAGTGATGTTATAGAATAAGGATCTGTATTGGGGCTCCTTGTTTAGCGCATAAATTTCCACCACCCACAGAGACCTATCTTTCTGCTTAAGCTTCAAGAGACAAATCTTCTCTCCTAATGGGATCCAGTACATAAGACATTCTGACTGTTGGGGGCTTGTGAATATCCCCACACCCACTAGTACAGTCAATTCTGATATCAAACCTGAATAGTGGAGTTTCCATCCTCCGTCCAAATCTACAGTATCAGAGCCACAGAACTTTGTTGAGGAAACCCCGACTATATCTAGCTGATAACATCTAGCATCCTCTACTAGATCCTTCTCTGTACCAGTAATGGTTGTGATTTTCCATGTTACAATTGTCAAGGTTTCCTGCCTTCTTAACCCTCTTTGGGGCCTCGGGATACGCAATCTTTGTACGTTCATCCCACACATCCAATGGCAAGTTGCAAGCCCATCACCAGTTTTTGCTATATGACATAGGGACAGCAATATATATTTTTCGAACAGGCCACTATTCCTAATGCCTGAACTCGTCCCTTGTAAAACTGCACAAAGAATGATGCGGTATGGTTCTCTTTCGTACCTCTCACCATATTGCAGTTTTTGGTGCTACACGCCTCGCCATAGCTACATCACTGGGTTGTGTGAGTTTTCTTGAGAGCTACTGATGTTATCCATTACTCCATCTCCTTTAGTTGTTTCCCGCTGCTGATCTGAAGTTGCTTTATATCTCCGGAGCTGCCCGCTTATATCGCAACTAACCATCATCTCTGGTGGCCATATCGCCTTCCGCCGCGTGTGACACGTTCTCTATTAGAACAATGAAATCAGGGACACAGATCAATAATCGATTTTGTTATCTTCTCTGATGCCTTCGATTCTGTGCTGGATATTCGTGTTAAGAGAGAGGATGAGCTATCTACTAATCTACATCTCGTTATCGAAATCTTGGGAACACCGAAACCAAAGATGAGATGGGAAGCGTTGGTGAAACAAAGTATAAAATACTATACAATAAAATGTTTATTTAATACTAGACGAACGGATCATGTTCACTTCAAAATATTTTTTTAAATGTATGTTCACTTAAACATAATTTTTAAATAAAAACAGACATGTACATATTGTGAAATGAAACTGGAAGGCCCATATATATACGTGTGATATGTGTATATATGAAATGTGTGTGTGTATATATATATATGCATGTGTGTGTGTATACATATATGTGAGTGTCTCTTATCTCTATACACTGGTCATAGACACACACACACATATACACATATATATATATATATATATATATATATATACACACACACATATTTATACACAACAACACCATCAGCTCTCTCCCTCTCTCTCTCTCTCTCTCTCTTCCATTCTCCTCTGTCTCCCCTCCCTCTCGCTATGTCTCTTTTAATCTACTCTGTCACAAGCACTATCTCTTTCTTTTCCCACTCTCTCTCTCTGTCTCTCCCCCCCCCATCTCTCTCTCTCTCTCTGTTTATGAACGTACCCGAAGAACCCCGTATCCCGGAACTCGTGCTCCGATTTACGCGAAACTTGTTTTATTCCATTTGTATTTCCATTTCAAGGTTAACTTCCTTTCACAGTATTTCCCATTATGCGCCCTTTTGACTGTATTACATTACAGACAAGCAAGCAAGCAATCACAGACTTTTAGTATTATATAGATAGATAGATGAATCAGAAAGCTGTATATAATACTTTATAGGTGCTGGATATACGGGGTCGTTAGAGCGTCGAACAAATGTTTAACTGTAGATGTACCTTCTCATTACTTTCTCAGTTCAAATCCCAACGGAGTTAAATTTGCTTTTCATTCTTCCAGTTAAGGAATCAATTGTGTTATGTATTTCTTATATAAATTTCAGGTGTGGGACAAAAGGTTTTATCAACCACCTAGGAAGTCCTATCGATATAGTCAACTTTGGAGGATCTTGTCCTAGAGTAACGGTCCTCAATCTGAGGCTCCGTGAGCTAAGTTCAAAGTTTCAATAAATTTATTAAAACCATAACATACTAACACTCAAAGGTATAGATTCATCTCTAAATATAAACAATTTTCTCATTTGGTTATTATTATCTGTGTATAACAATCAACGACGAAAGTAATTAAAGTCACTTAAGTAAAGGGGGTGTTTAGGATAGAAGATATTGGGAATCAATAAGATAAATATCGGCCTCAGAAGTTACATGGCCCTGTGGTTAGGGTGTTGGACTCACCGTTATGTGATCGTGGTTCCTGCACCGAGAGGCGTGTTGAAGTTTGGGACGTAATATTGCATTATATATTATTCCTTCTGCCAGAAGCAGCAACAAGCTGATAGTATCAGCAATTGAATGATTAATGGAAGTATTGTTTACTTGGTCCGATTTAGAGATCGAAACCATTCCTTTGGGGGACAGTGAAATGGTTTGGTACCACCGGTACTAATAATGCTGTGTAGTGGTTTCCTGTGAAGATTTAATGGACTGTTTGCTAAACACATTGTGTTTGCTAAAATGTCCAAGTTTCTGGATTATTTGACATTGGTGCTGTGTGTCGTTTAGGTTGATATTATATAAATTATTAATTAAATGGTTCCAAGTAAATCCTGTTTTTTGTGCGTGTGCCTGTGCGTGTGAGTGGTGTGTGTGCGCGCGCACGCGCGCGTGTCTGTGTGTGTGTGTGTGTCAGTGTATATTTCATCCCAGTCGAAACATTCCCAAATATGGAGATTACTCTTGCTAAACTCAACAGGCATATATTAATGGTTTACGAAATTATGTTCAACACAGTTTCTATTTAGACAAAGACTGAAACTATCAAAAGACTAAAATAATATTATTATGGCTGATATTCTACAGAATGCTTTAAATACGAAATTGTTTTATCAACACCAAATAATTTAAAACAATAATAGAGAAATGTATTTAATGATATTTATTGAAACTGTAGCCAAGATATAATAGGTACCACTGAGATAGGTGTTACATAATAACAATATTCTCTAAAGTATTTTAATTAACAGTTACACACAGAATTATTCAATTATTTTAATTAATAGTTACACACAGAAAATAAATATATATGTGGTGTTGGAGTTGTACCAGTTTCCTCTAATATAATATAATGTAAATGAAAGTCATGTAGATCTATGAGGTCATTTTTCTCGTTCTCTATAGTCTTCTACTTTAAATACTGTGGTATAATCTTGTCAAGGTTTTATGTCAACTCTACATAAATTGACAAAGAATCAGCTGTTGAATAAGACTCTGTAAAATTAAAGAAAAATAGTTTTATTATATATCAATTGATTGGAAGAATGTTTAGAAAGGTAAACAAAATATCAGGTGATGATTAACTGTATTTAAAGACATGTCAGGTTCGAATCTGCCTTCATCTACGGTGGATTGGCAGTATCGGTAGAGGGTCGGACGCCATGCTTTCCAGCATAGTTACGTCCCTTTACGATCTGAGTTCAAATCCCGCCGAGGTTGACTTTGCCTTTCATCCTTACGGGGTCGATAAAATAAAGTACCAGTAATGCACTGGGTAATTTGCTGGCCTTGTGCCTAAAGTAGAAACAATTATTATTATTATTATTATAGTTGCATTTATCTTGCTTTGTGTTCATACGAGTTATCACCAAGTCACAACCAGTGACCTCAAGAGACAACAAGGTCCGCCATGTTCAAGAAAGAACATACACACACATGCATCTTTAGGTGTTTAAACTTGTGATGTACTTATATGGACAGAATCTTCCTTAATATATGGGAAGTTCCCATTAGTACTATCTTTTGTATTTCTCCTATACGCGGCTTCCTGGGATTTGCGATAAGTAATCATTAGGCCCCTTAGGTATCATTCCTAGAGCGCCTACAACCACTGGTATTGTTTTAGTTCTCAATTTCCACATTTTTCCAATTTCTATCTCCAGGTCCTTATACTTGCTCAATTTTTCAAATGTTTTTATAGATACATTCTTGTCTATTGGAACGGACATATCAATTAGCAGGCATACCCTCTTTTGAAAGTCCTTCAATATTATATCAGGTCTATTTGCATCTATTTTTCGGTCTGTTTGGATGCTAAAGTTCCACAAGATTGAGATGTGATCTTTTTCAAGTATGGGAGGTGGTTGATACTTCCACCAATTCTTTTGATGGGACAGGTGAAAATGCTTACACATTATCCAATGTATGTATTGTGCATCTCTGTCATGCCTGCTTAGGTATTCGGTTGGAGCTATGGGGCTGCACATTGAAATTATATGATTAATGGTCTCTGGTTGTTTTTTACATACACGGCATAATGGGTTGCATCCATTTTTTATTATGTTGGCTTGGTCATTTTTTTGTTGGCAGACACTGATCTTGTGCTGATATAATCTGTCTTTCAGTCTCCAATTTCAGTCCAGAGGATGCCAACCACTGATGGGTTAAAGTTTTGTCAACATCAGGATTGTTAGCTCTTTCTGGATATTTTCCATACAGAGGCTTTTCTTGCCATTTCTTAGCCAGTTTCTGTAGCAGTTCTTTCTTTGCAGTTGCTTTTACCTGCTTTGCTTTTTCTGTGTTTTCCATTTCAGCAGTAAATGGGACTTCTGAAATTTGTAGTCCGTTACTGTATCTTTGCGCATCTTTTGTAATGGAGTATGATCTTTTGATGCTTTCGTGTTTCAAAACGAGTTTGATCATCCAATCATGTGATTCCCTTAGATATGTAGATAATCCAATTGTTGCAGTTTTCAACGCAATATCTAACTGGATTAACCCACGTCCTCCTTCTTTCCTAGGGAGATATATTCTATCAGTATCTGCCTTAGGGTGATGCATTCTGTGCATGATTAAGAATTTTCTCTGTACTTGACCAGTTGATGACACTGTAACTGTAGGTTATTACTGGTATGGCAAGCGTGTTTATGGCATCGATCCTATTCCTTGCATTCAATTCCGTTCTTAAGATTGCTCTGACTCTTCGGTAACATTCCTTCCTTATCCTTTCCCTCATTGTCGAGTGCTTGATTCCGTCTCCTTCACAAACACCTAGATATTTGTAAGTTTTTTCTTGATCAAGTTCTCTTATCACATTCCCCCAATCAAGATTAATGTCTGAACTTTTCTGCAACTTTCTTCTGGTGAACGTTGCTTTGGCGCATTTATCTAGTCCCAACTCCAATTTAATGTCATCACTGAACTGCTCCACAGTGGATAATAGCCCTTGCAATTGTTCATCATTTTTGCAAATAGTTTCAGGTCATCCATGTAGAAAAAGGGATTAACTATTCAAAAGGAGTGTCGTTTTCCATGTCTTCATACTGAATGACAGGAACCTCCTGACAATGGGAAATATTTTGAAAATCTCTAAACATTTTTCAATCCAACTGTGTGGCAAGCTATCGAATGCTTTTTTATAATCTATCCAAGCAATTGATAGATTTTTGTGTCTATTATGACAATCTTCCAGTATCATTTTGTTAACCAAAAGTTGATGCTTACAGCCTCGTTTACACCCTTTCTGCTCAATGGGAAATAGATCATTTGTTATCAGGTGGTCATATGTATATTCAGTTAGGTCTGATGTTAAAATTGTATACATTGTGGTCAAGCAAGTTATCGCTCTGTAATTCTTCGGAAGCAGGAATGTAATGCCGTTAACTAGCCATGATCGTATCTTTTCTGGCTCCTTAACTATTTCATTGTAAAGTTGGGCTAACAGCTCATGAGACTCTGTGAAGGCATTTATCCAAAAATTTGGTATTTTGTCTTTTCCTAGGGATTTCCATTTGCTGGTTTTTCTAAGAGCCAAACGCAACTGTTCAACCGTTATATTTTCCCATATTTGTTCCTCAAGGTGAACTGTATCTTTCATTTGTCTGTCTATCCATGGGGCATGTATATTATGAACTTTTTCTTCGGCCCAGATCTTTTACCAGAATTCTTGCACTTCCTCCTTGGGTGGTATTGATTTAGCAGTTATTGTTGACTTGCCAATTTTTCTGTAGAAGTTTCTTTGGTTGTTTTTGAACATATTGTCCTTATAGAATCTAGATCGTTTTTCAAAACGCCTTATACGAGCAGCTTTGGCCGACACTTTTTTCTTTATTATTTCTATCAGCATGTCTATGTCACTTGTTGATTTTATACTGTATTTTCTTTTCAATTTTCTAAGTTTAGTTTGTTTAACATGTTCACCTACTTTATAGTTTGTTAAAATTTCTATGTCAGATCGGAGAAGGTTTATTTGGCGATTGATGTTCTCTTGCCAAGTAGATTTCTTGTGGGAATTCCTTTGTTTTTTCATTTTCACTCCACATATGTGAGTGGTGCCTTTAGCCGATGCATAATAGAGATGATTTAAATCAGTAATGTTTAGTTTGTTTGTGATGATAATGTTTTTGAGAATTATGTTAGTGTTGTGTATTATCTTTTGGTTCTGTTTGGAGTTCTGGATCTTAGGGAGAGTGTCTCGTTCCCCCATGTCAGATTCTTTCATTTTCATCCATTCGATCATAATTTCATCCTTCAAGTTGGCAAGTTCATTCTCATTCATTTCTTTATCATTTACGATCACATTGTTTTCATTTTGAACATGCACTCCCTCCACTTTTTCGATCCTTTCTTTAATTTGTTCTGTTGTCAGTGATTCCGCCCCAACCCTGGGATTCGAAGTGTTACAATTTACCTTGTTTTCACTGACACATGTTTCATTTACCCTTCGCTGACTTTGTGCTAACAGCTTGATCTGATCAATTTCTATATCTGTTAGTAATTTTTTTTAACAATATTTCTTCGTATATTGGCTAGTTTGTTACTGTCAATATAGCCTCTGTTTTCGGGATGTTTCTTTTCCAGTTGATATATGTCTGTTCTGTATTCGATCTATTTGATGGGTAGTACATAGCAGTGTTGAAAGACTCAAGGACTTCTTTATTGTCTTCCCTTGGCCATTTTTCTCTCTTTTTCTTTGGATTTCTTGGTGGTGAGCATGGACGGCCAACAGTAGGAGTATTCCGGTTATGGGAGGTCTCCAGCTCCGAAGTGATGGGAAGGTTTGAACCATTAGCTGATTTTTCGACCCCAGTCTGGTTCCTCTCTGAGGGATGCGGCCCTTTTTGACCTGGGTGAGGGCCGATCCGGTATGAGATTTTATCATTTGAAATTTACTTTATTTTGTCGCGTTTATCCTTAACCGCCAAGGGGTAATCATTTCGTGTTACCACTTCTAAGACAAGTGTCAACCAAGACTAGAGGGGTCGTCCTCTCCTAGAGACACGGCTATTTCCCGCTGGCCGTCATCCCGGTATTTCTTGGTCATGGGGTTTTCTTTTTTGATGTTTTTAAAATTGTTATTATCATGAGTGGTTCCTTAATGTGAGCATTGCGTGGCTTAAGAATGAAATTATCATTAATAATATAATATACTTTTTGTTGAAGTTGCCTGTTATTGTTGTTGGCTATGTCGGTGGTGGTGCTGGGGCTTTTTCTATTGTTGGTGGGGAAGGGGGGAGCCAGCAGTGCCATAGTCGTTGACGTTTGACCGGGTCACTAAGTCAGTCTATTTATATCTTTTGCTAGCCTCTCCCTTGTCTAGTAATATTATTATTATTATTCTTTGAGTCTCAGTCATTGATGTTAGTTAATTGGAAAGTTTGTTGAAATGAATTTCAAGCCACTACCTGGAGCCTCAGATATTCAGGACGTATCGGAGGGTGTATGCTGTTCCCAGCAAGCATGGCTTTTGAAGTGTTCCAAAAAACTGGGGCGGGCCAATTTTCTTTAACCATCCCTGGAAACCTTTTGAGATAGTACCTAGTGCGCCTATGACAATCGGAACCACTTTGACTTCATGGCAGTTCCAAATCCTTTTTACCTCCCACTTTAAGGCCTGGTATCGGTTAATTTTCTCCTTCTCCTTCTCTTGCACTCTCGTGTCGAATGAGCAGGCCACATCCACAATCAGGCACGATCTTTTTTTCCTTGTCCAAAACCACCAGGTCAGGTCTATTGTGTTCCAGTTTCTTGTCCGTCTGTATCTTAAAATCCCACAGCACATTCACCTGATCGTTTTCGTTTATTATTATTATTATTATTATTATTATTATTATTATTATTACAGTTGCATTCATCTTGCTTTATGTTCATACGAGTTATCACCAAGTCACAACCAGTGACCTCAAGAGACAACAAGGTCCGCCATGTCCAAGAAAGAACATACATACTCACACATGCATCTTTAGTGTTTAGACTTGTGATGTACTTATATTGACAGAATCTTCCTTAGTATATGGGCAGTTCCCATTAGTACTATCTTTTGTATTTCTCCTATACGCGGGTTTCCTGGGATTTGCGATAAGTAATCATTAGACCCCTTAGGTATCATTCCCAGAGCGCCTACGACCATTGGTATTGTTTTAGTTCTCAATTTCCACATTTTTCCAATTTCTATCTCCAGGTCCTTATACTTGCTCAATTTTTCAAATGTTTTTATAGATACATTCTTGTCTATTGTAACAGACATATCAATTAGAAGGCATACCCTCTTTTGAAAGTCCTTCAATATTATATCAGGTCTATTTGCATCTATTTTTCGGTCTGTTTGGATGCTAAAGTTCCACAAGATTGAGATGTGATCTTTTTCAAGTATGGGAGGTGGTTGATGCTCCCACCAATTCTTTTTATGGGGCAAGTCAAAATGCTTACACATTATCCAATGTATGTATTGTGCAGCTCTGTCATGCCTGTTTAGGTATTCGGTTGGAGCTATAGGACTGCACATTGAAATTATATGGTCAATGGTCTCTGGTTGTTTTTTGCATACACGGCATAATGGGCTGCATCCATTTTTTATTATGTTGGCTTGGTAATTTTTTGTTGGCAGACACTTATCTTGTGCTGATATAATCAGTCCTTCAGTCTCCGATTTCAGTCCAGAGGATGCCAACCATTGATGGGTTAAAGTTTTGTCAACATCAGGATTGTTAGCTCGCTCTGGGTATTTTCCATACAGAGGCTTTTCTTGCCATTTCTTAGCCAGTTTCTGTAGCAGTTCTTTCTTTGCAGTTACTTTTACCTGCTTTGCTTTTTCTGTGTTTTCCATTTCAGCAGTAAATGGGACTTCTGAAATTTGTAGTCCATTACTGTATCTTTGTGCATCTTTTGTAATGGAATATGATCTTTTGATGCTTTCGTGTTTCAAAACGAGTTTGATCATCCAATCATGTGATTCCCTTAGATATGTAGATAATCCAATTGTTGCAGTTTTCAACGCAATGTCTAACTGGATTAACCCACGTCCTCCTTCTTTCTTAGGGAGATATATTCTATCTATATCTGCCTTAGGGTGATGCATTCTGTGCATGGTTAAGAATTTTCGAATTTTTGTATCGAGCCTACGGATCTCTGTGCTTGACCAGTTGATGACATTGTAACTGTAGGTTACTACTGGTATGGCAAGCGTGTTTATGGCATCGATCCTATTCCTTGCATTCAATTCCGTTCTTAAGATTGCTCTGACTCTTCGGTAACATTCCTTCCTTATCCTTTCCCTCATTGTCGAGTGCTTGATTCCGTCTCCTTCACAAACACCTAGATATTTGTAAGTTTTTTCTTGATCAAATTCTCTTATCACGTTCCCCCGATCAAGATTAATGTCTGAACTCTTCAGCAGCTTTCCTCTGGTGAACGTTTCTTTGGCGCATTTATCTAGTCCAAACTCCATTTTAATGTCATCACTGAACTGCTCCACAGTGGATAATAGCCCTTGCAATTGTTCATCATTTTTTGCAAATAGTTTCAGGTCATCCATGTAGAACAAGTGATTAATGGTTTTGTCGTAGACTTTATATCCATGTTTTGTTTCATTGAGCATTTTACTTAATGGTATAAGTGCGATGCAGAATAAAAGCGGTGATAAAGAGTCACCCTGAAAAATTCCACAATTAATATTAACTTCTCCAGCTTCCAGTGATTTTGTTTCACTATTCAAAAGGAGTGTCGTTTTCCATGTCTTCATACTGAATGACAAAAACCTCCTGACAACGGGGTATATTTTGAAAATCTCTAAACATTTTTCAATCCAACTGTGTGGCAAACTATCGAATGTTTTTTTATAATCTATCCAAGCAATCGATAGATTTTTGTGTCTATTATGACAATCTTCCAGTATCATTTTGTTAACCAGAAGCTGATCCTTACAGCCATATGAGCCTCGTTTACACCCTTTCTGATCAATGGGAAATAGGTCATTTGTTATCAGGTGGTCATATGTGTATTCAGTTAGGACTGATGTTAAAATTTTATACAATGTGGTCAAGCAAGTTATCGGTCTGTAATTTTTGGGATTGTTTGTCTCATCATTCTTCGGAAGCAGGAATGTAATGCCGTTAACTAACCATGGTGGTATCTTTTCTGGCTCCTTAACTGGTCAGGTCTATTGTGTTCCAGTTTCTTGTCCGTCTGTATCTTAAAATCCCACAGCACATTCTATTGGAACAGACATATCAATTAGCAGGCATACCCTCTTTTGAAAGTCCTTCAATATTATATCAGGTCTATTTGCATCTATTTTTCGGTCTGTTTGGATGCTAAAGTTCCACAAGATTGAGATGTGATCTTTTTCAAGTATGGGAGGTGGTTGATGCTCCCACCAATTCTTTTGATGGGGCAGTTCAAAATGCTTATTATTATTATTATTATTATTATTATTATTATTGTTATTGTTATTCCTTGAATCTCAGTCATTGATGTTGGTTAACTGGAAAGTCCGTTGGATTGAATATCAAGCCACTACCTGCAGCCTCAGATATTCAGGACGTATCGGAGGGTTCTTGCCGTTCCAAGCAAGCATGCCTTTTGAAGCGTTCCAAAAAGCGTGAAGGGGCCGATTTTCTTTAACCATCCCTGGAAACCTTTGGAGATAGTCCCCAGTGCGCCTATGACAATCGGGATCACTTTGACTTCATGGCAGTTCCAAATCCTTTTCACCTCCCACTTTAGGTCCTGGTATCGGTTAATTTTCTCCCTCTCCTTCTCTTGCACTCTCGTGTCGAACGGGCAGGCCACATCCACAATCAGGCACGATCTTTTTTCTTTGTCCACAACCACCAGGTCAGGTCTATTGTGTTCCAGTTTTTTGTCCGTCTGTATCCTAAAATCCCACAGCACCTTCACCTGACTGTTCTCCATCACCGCCTCTGGCCTATGCTCATACCATTTCTCAGAATGTGGTAGATTGTTTACTTTGCACAGGTGCCAGTGGATCACCCTGCCCATCACATCGTGTCTCCAGCCCTTATAGTGGGTCTGGGCTAGGTGTTTACACTCGGACACAATGTGAGCCACAGTCTCCTCTCTCTCTCCACAGATCCTGCACAGTGGGCTAGCCTCCTCCTTGTAGATATGGTGCTTCAACCACTTCGTTTTGAGGGCCTGCTCCTGCGCAGCCATTAGCATTCCTTCTGTAGCCTTTTTGAGGTCTCCTCTTCTCAACCAGTTCCATGTCTGTGGATCTCTAAATTCAGTTTTCTCAAAGAAGGTACTATGAAGGGATTTTCCCTTAAGGCTGCTCTTCCTCCTTGATGTTATTTCCTCCTTGGGTATCCCCTGGCCTACTCTCCCCTCCTTCAGTACAGCTCTGAGCATTGGCTCCTTACTATAGGTCACGTATTTGTATAGGTTGTTTTTCTCCATCTGAACACAGTCCTCTATGCTGATAAGACCTCTTCCACCCTCAGATCTCCTTAGGTAGAGTCTATCGACATCACTCCTCTTGTGGAACATGTTGTAGATAGTCAATAGCTTCCTAGTCTTCCTATCCATTTCTTTTTGTTCAGCAACATTCCATCTCAGAATTCCCGCACTGTATCTAATAATAGACACAGCTCGGGAATTTACTGCGCTTATGGCATTTCTGCTGTTCAGATGTGACTTCAATACGCTCCTTACTCTCCGAATGTATTCAGTTCTTAACAATTCCTTCATTTTTTTGTTCTTTATGCCATCAGCCTCCAGAACGCCCAAATACTTGTATCCTTCCTCAGAGTCAATTTCCTTTATCATCTCACCTGTTGGTATCTGGATCCCGTTACTTCTGCTCAACCTACCCCTCCTCATCACAATGACTCCACATTTACCAATACCAAACTGCATACATATATCACTGCTGAAAATACGGACAGTGTCAACAAGCACATCCAACTCCTTCTCACTTTTCCCGAAGAGCTTAAGATCGTCCATGAAGAGGAGGTGATTGATGGTAAGCTCTCCCCTTCCCAACTTGTATCCTGCTCTCACTTTTCGCAGCATAATGGTCAAGGGCATCAGGGCAAGGACAAACAACAGAGGGGACAGGCTATCTCCCTGGAAGATACCTCTCTTGATCTTCACGCTTCCCAAGGATACTCCAGTTGATGTCAACTCTGTCTCCCAGGACCCCATACTCCTGCCCAGCAACTCTCTGATGTTATCTGCCACCCTGAAGATCTCCAGGCTTTTGGTGATCCAGGAATGAGGCACCATGTCAAATGCCTTTCTGTAGTCTATCCATCCCATGGCAAGATCAGTGTGTCTCCTCCTGCAATTCCCCATTACCATCTTATCAATAAGCAACTGGTCCTTTGTACCACGTGACTTCTTTCGGCATCCTTTCTGTTCGTCCGGCAACAAGTTGTTTGTGTGGAGGTGATGGTAGATTTCCTCAGACACAATGCTCGTCAACAGTTTCCACATTACGGGCAGACATGTGATAGGTCTATAGTTGGTAACATCATTACCCTTGATTCGGTCTTTCATTATCAGAACTGTGGTACCTTTTGTCAACCACTCTGGCACCTCACCCGACACCAATTATTATTATTATTATTATTATTATTATTATTATTATTATTATTATTATTGGCGACCTACGTAGTAAATCGTATCATCGTGAGCTCCGCTAAGGTTTGTTATTTTCACTTGTTTAAAATTGCCATTCATGGAAAAATTTTATTGTTAACTGTATATAAGTGCACATACATTGTTATCTGAAAAGGTCACCCAAAAAGATTGGGGCCTTGAGCCCAAAATTTAAACTTTTATAATTATCAAACAAAAATTTTCCTTTGGAAAATCATGGCTGACTCAGAGCCACTCCTTTCTCACAAACTAACACCTTACACCGACACCACCATTGTAAATATTACTACGTTTGCCAACACTAAAAATATAAGCAGTAGCAATATTTTAAATTTGTCTCAGGCAGACATTCATTTCCCGCCATTACCAATGACTGCAGGTGTTAAAGCCGCCACCACCACCACCACCGCGACAACCACCACCCCCACCACCACCGCGACAACAGCAACAAAAGAAAAAAATAAATTAACTCGTGATATCGAAATGAATTCAACCAAAATGATCTCTTCCACACCGAACACCAATGACGCCACCACCACCACAACTGAAACTAAAATTAATAATAACAAAAATAACGATAACAACAACAGCAACAATGACATTAAAAAAACCACCCTGAGTTTTGCCAGAGTAGCAAAACAGTGCGAAGCATTTCAGGTAACTCAGGAGGAATTAGAAGTAGCCAAAAAAATGGTAAAGAAAGATAGGTACAGGGTCAGCCTCACCCACCTAATAAAATGGAGCATCGGCGCCTATGCACCGTGTCTCATCGAACAATTAATAGAAAATCGCGCCGACTGGAACGGGCATCCGAGTCCCAAATCCAAAAAACTTTGGGACATGTGTGGGCAAAAAAACCCACATCAGACGTGGGCAGAAATATGGAACCGTCGACGGGTCCTTTGAAACACCAGAGGAGGCTAGAGAACACTCCATGGCCCCATTAAGAAGTGATGACTTCACACTCGTCCCAAGCTATTGTGCCAGAGACTCGTAAAGATCAGGGTCACCCACGTTCCACCGGCCATCGAAATTCCATGGCTAATAGCTGCCGTCCTCGCCGGCATTGAAGCTAACACCAAGATAATCGAAATAGCGAAAGAAAAGCAGGAGAACTGGTCCGGATCTGGGATGGAGCTCCTGATCCAAGCGGACTAAAAAAGCATTGAGGATATCCCAGCGGGTAATAGACCTCACTGACGGCAGCCACCTCACCATAATCGTCGAGGGCAGAAGGCCTAGGTGTGTCGTTTGTGGTGAAAGAACCCACCTGAGGCCTTTCTGCCCTCAGGCTAAAAGGTTGAGGCCACCTCTCCTACCCACCCCAGTGACTCAACCATCAACACCACCAGCAGCAGAGATAGCAGCAACAACTGTAGCAGCAACAACAGAAGCAACTGTAACAGCAACAACCCCAGCAACAGTAGCAAAACTAGCACCACCACCACCCAACGCGCCAGAACTAGCACCAGCGCCTACACCATCCACCACGCCACAACCAAAACGAACACCTGTGGAGCAAAGAGGTTGGCGCTTGTCGTTGGTGGTCTGGTGGGAGAGGCGCAGACGTGCGCCATTCCCGACAGATCCATCCACGACAACCTCCACCTCATGCGATACATCGTAGAGAGGCTCGCTAGGGAACCTGGCATGGGTGGGTCCATGATCAATTTAGATCAGTCGAAAGATTTCGATAGGGTCGACCATCGTTACCTAGCGGCACTCCTGAGGGCGGCTGGCTTTGGGCCCGTCTTCAGAGGCTGGATCGCTGCCATGCACAGCGACATCTGCTCTGTGGTGAGAGTGAACGATCACCTTTCGGAACCGTTCAACATCATGCGCTCTGTCCGCCAAGGTTGTCCCTCTCGTCCCCCTTGTACGTATTGACTCTCGAGCCATTACTGCAGAAACTGGAGACGTTGAGGAGGGTCCCGCGCGAACTAGGATGCGGAAGATCCGTGTCAGCATATGCGGACGATGTCACCGTAGTGGTGTCGAACGCCAAACACATCGAGGCGATCGGCACTATACTAAGAGAATATGAAGCGGTGACAGGAGCAATGATCAACCAGGAAAAGTCAGTGGGCCTGCAGCTCGGCACCTGGAGAGGCAGGTCCATGCCGTCCAACAGCGTCGTCGGGCGCTGGACGGACCGGTTAAATTGCTAGTGGTCTGGTTCGGTCCGGACCTCCAGACTGACAAAACTGGGACGAGGTGACGAGCATGGTGGTTTCTCTCACCCAGAAATGGGCGGAGAGGAAGCTATCGCTGAAAGGTCGAGCGGAGGTGGCTAACGCGTACATCGCGTCCGTCATCTACTACCGCCTGACCCTCGTACCTTGTCCTAAGCCCCGCCTGACTGCGCTGGAGCGTTTGCTCTTTCGCTTTTTGTGGGAGGGACGCGCTCCGATGGTCGGGCGGTCCATCTGCTGTCAACACCCGCTACGTGGAGGGCTGGGCATGCCGTGGCTGATGATGCGCAGACACGCGCTCAGGCTACGACATCTCCACCTCTTCCTCGACGGTGATCAGGTGTGGTCGGCATTTGCTAGACACCTCTTTCCCCAGCTCGTCTCCTTGACGGAGCTGCAGTCCTGGGTCAAGCGAAGACCGAGAGGGAGCGCTTGGAAACTGGAATGTCTTCAGGCGCTCGCAGCCCTCGACCCAATCGGGCAATGTGATCGGTGGAAATTCCACCTTGGCGTTCTATAGAGGATTAGTGGAGGGGAAGAGCGACGACGTACTTGGAGAATCTCTAGGCGTCGACGAAAATCAACTAGCCAATCTCTTCGGAAGGACTTTCGGGCCGGGGCTTATGGACAACTTCCAGAAATCCCTGGCCTGGCAGTGCTACCGAGGAGCTTTGCCAGTTCGGGATAAACTCTAGAGGCATGGAGGTGCCGTCAGCCGGGAATGTCCGAGATGCGTGCAGGGCGACGAAACCGTCCTGCACGCACTCGTCCAGTGTCCGAGCATTGCTGACTTGTGGGTTTATGTCGAACACCTGCTGTCACGTGTAGGACGGATCCAGCTATCAGCTGAGTCCATTGTGAGGATTGCCCCGCCCTCTTCCTTTAGCCGAGAAGGGCAGGCAGTTTTTATCTGTCTGGTGGTCATGGCGAAAGAGATAGTATGGTGGACACGTTTGAAAGGGCTGAAGACGAACTGAAGGGCATCATCTTCGGTGATGCCCTGATTAACTTTTTCAAATTTCATTTGAAAAGGAAAATCAGGGTACAGAGGGAAGTGCTCTCTTCCCAGCATTTTGTTGAAAGATGGGTGAGAGAAGCAAGTATGACCCGAGTGAATGGGCCTACTCTGAGTATGTGTCCGTAAATTAAAGGTGGAAAACTGGGAGAGGGCACTTGCCCTGGTGGTCAGGGTCACTGTGGCCTTTTAATGGGCTTTCTCCACAAATATCCCTCGGAAGTCTCCCCCCTATTGGGGAATTTTTCATTGTCATTTTTTATTACATCCTCTGTTTTTTTTACACGCAGAAATGCCCATTTGTACCGTCCTGTATTGTCCTGTACTGTCCTTAATGTCTACTTTATGTAAACCCTTGTGGTTAATAAAGAAAGCATTATTATTATTATTATTGGCGACCTACGTAGGAAATCGTATAATCGTGAGCTCCGCAAAGGTTTGTTGTTTTCAGTTGTTTCAAATTGCCAGTTATGGAAATTTTTTGTTTTTAAGTGTTTTAAGTTCACATATATTGTTTTCTGAAAAGGACACAAACAAATATTGGGGCCTTGTGCCCAAAACTTACACATTTTATTTATCAAACAAAATATTTCTTTGAAAAAAAAAAACATGGACGACAAATTTACTGTTTTTAACAGACCCCCCCCCCCCCCACACACACACACCCTACCCCACCACCACCAACACCAAAACCATTGTAAGCCTTGCTACGGTTCCCAACACTGAAAATATAATTAATAGCAGTTTCAATTATTTAGAATTGCCGCATAAAGATATAGATTTCCCGCCATTACCAATAACTGCAGGTGTTAAAGCCGCCACCCCCACCACCATAATGTCAAAAAGAACAACGAACACCACTGATACCACAACCACCACCACCACCACCACGGCAACAACAGAAACCCCCAAAAAATAAATTATTATCTCGTGACATCGAAATGGATTCACCCAGAATCGACTCTTCCACGCCGAACACCACTGACACCACCACCACCTCCACCACAACTGAAACTAAAAATAACAACAACAACAATGAGAATAACAACATCAATACCACCGCAAAGCAAAATGCGTCGTTTGCCAAAGCAGCCAAGAAAAGCGAAACAATCGAGGTAAGCCAGTATAAATTAAATGAAGCGAAGAGAATGGTAAATAAAGATGGGTACAAGGACAGCCCACACACACACACACACAAACACCTAATAAAATGGAGCGTCGGTGCCTATGCACCGTGTCTTATCCGACGATAAACACAAAATCACCCCGAGTGGAAAAGGCATCCGAGTCCCAAATACAAAAGGCTTTGGGACATGTGTGGGCGAAAAAAAACCACCTCAGACGTGGGCAGAATTATGGAACCGTGGACGTGTTCTTTGAAACACCACAGGAAGCCAGAGAGCACTCCATTAAGAAGCGACGACTTCATACTCGTCCCAAGCTATTGTGGTCAGAGACTCGTAAAGATCAGGGTCACCCACGTTCCACCGGCCATCGAAATTCACTGTCTAATAGCTGCCGTCCTCGCCGGCATCGAAGCTAACACCAAGATAATCGAAATAGCGAAAGAAAAGCAGGAGAACTGGTCCGGATCTGGGATGGAGCTCCTGATCCAAGCGGACCAAAAAAGCATTGAGGAGATCCCAGAGCTAGTAGACCTTACTGACGGCAGCCACCTCACTGTAATCGTCGAACGCAGAAGGCCTAGGTGTGTCGTTTGTGGTGAAAGAACCCACCTAAAGGCTTTCTGCCCTCAGGCTAAAAGGTTGAGGCCACCTCTCCTACCCACCCCAGTGACTCAACCATCAACACCACCAGCAGCAGAGATGGCAGCAACAACAGCAGCAACTGTAACAGCAACAACCCCAGCAACAGTAGCAAAACCAACACCACCACCACCCAACGCGCCAGAACTAGCACCAGCGCCTACACCATCCACCACACCACAACCAAAACTAACACCTGCGGAGGATTTTCCACTCCCCGGCCTATCACAACTGGACACAGATTGTGACGACGAGGAGTGGGAAACGGTATCAGGAAAAAAGAAAAAAAGAAACCAAAAAAGAAAAAATTCTCTTCCCTCCCCCTCCAAAAACAAAATACAGGAGGAAACAAATAAACTATCAAACAAAAAAGTTAAGACAGATATGCCACCATCCACACCAGCATCACCAACCCCATCACCACAAACACCAACACCATCACCATCATTAACCCCAACACCACCATCACCAACACCACAAAAGTCACCAAAAAGCGAAACAGAAACAAACCCACAACAAACGCAAACAAAACAAAACAACCAAAACGATACACACTACACAGCATTAAATTTGAACAACAACCAATTATTACACTACATCCAACACAACACCAGCATCACAGAAAAAGACTACTCAACACCCCAAAAGTTCACACCACCTCCACACATACAAATCACTAGCATCACACAGAAAACGTACATGACACTAAAACAAAAATTCCCCAAGTACATCGGAGACTTCCGACAAGGACTCTCCAGGAGGATTTATAAGGACATCCTTCCGGAGGAGGCCACAAGCAGTGAGAAGGATGGAGAGACCATCCTTCCTCTACGAGAAGTAAGGTAAGTGGTCTTTCCCATCTTTTCCACTCCTTTTCAACATGACCTCACTCAGAATAGGCAGCATAAATGCGCGTGGCTTTGGTTCGTCATGGAAGCAGGGCCACCTGCTCAACGACCTCAGGTCACTAAACATAGATGTGGTGGCCATCAGCGAGACCAGAATTTCCGAAGCACGGGCCTTCGCACCGATCTTCGGCGGCTACGATCTCCCAGCCCGCCTGGATCGGGGGAGGAGTTGCTGTGCTTTTTCGGAGAGGTTTGGATCTCGCCATACGGGCCATCTTCCTGGACCCAGAAGGTAAGTTGGTGGTGCTGGACGTGACCAGCGGACTCGGGCAAGCTTTCAGGCTAGTAGCCGTCTATGCCCCGACAGGAGTAGGGCGGCCTGATTTCTTTGGGCGCCTGGAGACCTTTCTTGGAACGTCCCGCTCTTTAGTGTTAGTGGGCGACTGGAACGGGATCTTAGATGCACGCTGGAACTGTGTGGTATTAGCGGATAGGGGAGAAGGGTGCAAGAGCCTCACCAACCTGCTCAGGCGTTTTGAACTGTCTGACAGGTACCGATTAGATTTCCCGAATGTGCCAATGTGGACTTGGACAAACCGCATAGGATCATCCAGATCATATCTAGATAGAGTATTTTGTAGGGAAATAGATAGGTCTAGCATAGGCTGTCCACATTTGAAGATAGTCAGCTACACAGACCACAAATTCCTGATCTGTGTGATTGACTTGAAGCTAAACGCGTCATTAACAGCGCGCAAGGCCTACAGAGACCTGATTAGCAAACTAGTTAAGCGGGCGTTGACGGGGGCCGTCGTCAACAACAAGTGGTGGTTTGCTCTGAAAAGAGCGATTAGAATAGAGGTCATTAGGTTTAGTAAGGCTTTAGCAATAGAGAAAAATAGAGCAGAGAGAGAACTAGTTAAAAAATTAGACCAGGCGCTTAGCAAAGGCATCGCGACCGACGTACTTGCGGCGAAATTGGCCCTTGACCAATTCTTCAATGCAAAGCACGAAGGCTGCGTTGTCAGAGCTAGGGTGCGTGCTCTCAGACATGAGGGAATGAAAGCCGTTCAATGTGCCCGAGTGGCGGAGGCGCGTCGTGGCAACAAAGCAACGATCCGGTCTTTGGTGGACCACGACGGGTGCATGCTACCCAATCCCGGGCATATGTGTGAAGCTTTTCAGAAGACACTTCGCTGTTCGGGGGAAGCGGCGGGCCGGATCGAGGGATGGACTTTAGTGTCTACCTCGATGGACTGCCGCAGCTCTCGGCCACTGAGGCGGAGTGTTACGAAAAGCCGATATCAGCAGCTCAAGTACGGGAGGCAATGACTGGCTGCACAAGGGGTAAATCGCCTGGTTTGGATGGTCTGGCCTATGAATTTTACGTACAGATTCCAGACTTGTTCCGAGGCCTCTTGGCGGACGTCTACTGCAACTGGCAACAGAACGGGAGAATTCCCAGCTCTGTGAGCCGAGAAGCGGTGGCACTGCTGAGAAAGGATCCGAACAAGGAGGATAACATAGATAATTTCAGGCCCATAACTCTGCTAAACACAGAGTTCAAGATTTTGGCCAAGGTGCTAGCAAAGAGGTTGGCGCTTGTCGTTGATGGTCTGGTGGGAGAGGCGCAGACGTGCGCCATATCCGACCGATCCATCCACGACAACCTCCACCTCATGCGATACATCGTGGCGTGGGTAGCAAGGGAACTTGGCACGGGTGGGTCCCTGATCAATTTAGATCAGTCGAGAGCTTTCGATAGGGTCGACCACCGTTATCTGGCGGAAGTCCTGAGGGCGGGTGGCTTTGGGCTCGTCTTCAGAGGCTAGATCGCTGCCATGCACAGCGACATCTGCTCTGTGGTGAGAGTGAACGGTCATATTTCGGAACCGTTCAACATCATGCGCTCGGTCCGCCAAGGTTGTACCCTCTCGTCCCTCTTGTACGTATTGACTCCCGAGCCATTACTGCAGAAACTGGAGACGTTGAGGGGGCTCCCGCGCGAACTAGGGTGCGGGAGATCCGTGTCAGCATATGCGGACGATGTCACCGTAGTGGTGTCGAACGCCAAACACATCGACGCGATCGGCACTATACTAAGAGAATACGAAGCGGTGACAGGAGCAATGATCAACCAGGAAAAGTCGGTGGGCCTGCAGCTCGGCACCTGGAGAAGCAGGTCCATGCCGTCCAACAGTGTCGTCGACCGCTGGACGGACAGACCGGTTAAATTGCTAGCGGTCCATCTGCTGTCAACACTCTCTGATTTCCCCGTTATGCACTCTATCGAGTAACGTTACTCTGAAGACACTTTGGAGAAACATTATTTCGGCAAATTGTATTTGTGATCGTATTCTTTCGGTCACAATCCTAGATTCATGACCATATGTAACTGTTGGCATCCTGCCTTCCAATACTGCATGCTGCAAATCCTTGAGGTTCTTTATCATTTTTGTCATGAGATTCAGCTTCACTACTTCATTCCTTCTCTCTCTTAAAGGGTCTAACTTTTCCATGAGATCCATTCACTTAGGTTCTTTGCACTTTCTTTTATACAGTTGTCATCCTCCATAAGCACCAAATATTCATACCAATACAGTATTCTCCATTGTACAATACATCGATTTTCTCTTTTTCTCTGACTACAGCAGCTCCCATTGACATTCAGCCGTAAACTCCTTTGTTATGGCCTGAATAACAGATAAGTAATGATAAACAGAAGTGGACTGAGTACAAAGAACTGATTGATACCCACCTTCACTTCGAATTCATCACTACTCTTTGCCAAACAATGGGTGACTGCAGTCTCAACCATTAGCTGACTAAAAATCTAAAGACATGTTGTATAGTACAGTATGATGGTGAACTAGCTTGAAATAAGTTACAGAGATAAAAACATACCTTGTGTCATATTTGTTCGTGTCATTTTGTTTGAGTATAGGATTTCTGGCCACTTACTAGAGTCTTTCAAGCAAGAACTCTTCTTAATATAAACCATCATCCAACCAATGGAATGATTACATCCTTCTGTTTTGTGGGAAATTTTGAATTTTGTATCCCTGAAACAGACACAAACATATATATGTGAAACACACAGCTAAGCAACTTTATAGACATACTACTAAATGCAATTCTCAAACATATGCCAAGTCTTGTAAGAGACGATCTGGACCTCTTAAACCACTTCCCCAAACATGTCAACAATGACACTATTATTGTGTCTTTCGATGTAGTGAATCTCTACACAACGATCCCACACCAATACGGATTCTGGCTAGAGAAATATCCGAATGAGATACCTGACAGAATAGAAAAAAGCTTCATCACCGAGGGATAAACATTTATTTTACAGAACAACTTTTTGATTTCGATGGCAGTACTTACAAGCAAATATCGGGGACTGCGATGGGTACAAAAGTCGCTCCAACTTATGCTAACTTAGTCATAGGATACTTGGAAGTCCAGATATATGAACACTCCAAATCAAAATACGGATTGAACTTCCACAAATATTTATCAGAGAATTGGAAACGCTACTTGGATGATTGTCTCACTCGACCAACTAAATGATTTCAAAAATTTAAATAACGGCATCAATAACCACATCCAATTCACAATGGAATACAGCCAAGATCAACTCCCATTTCTGGACATCTTAATCATGAAAAAGACACAAATATTGAAACTGACATACACAACAAACCAACAGATTCCAAACAATACCTGCTAAACACCTTTAAACATCCAAAGCACACGAAGACGAACAACCTTTTTAACCTAGCAAGAAGAATTTGCACAATTGTTTCTAATTATGAAACGCGAAATAAAAGACTTCAAGAATTAAAGGAAATTCTGCTCGAAAGACAGTACCCACCATTACTAATAAATAATGGAATAGAAAGAGCTAAAGCAATAGACATTAATGTATTACGAAAACTGAAAGAAATTCAAGGTACGTCCAATATTCTATCATATATCTCAACACACAACCCCAGAAATGTGGAAGCATACAGTATTATTCACCAAAAAATCCCACTATAGAAAAAAGACCCAAGAATGAAAAAAGCACTTGAAACACACGAAATAATCAAAAGCAAAAGACAACCGAAATCACTAAAACATTACTCACCAATGCCAAATTACCCACCACAAACCGACAACCAACTGTCAACAAATGTGGTCTCTCTAATTGTGGAACCTGCACTCACCTCATTGAAGGCAACCTGTATACATTTCAATCAGGACAAAATTATGTTGTAAAAAATCACCTCACTTGTTCATCAAAAAATTTACTCTATGCCATTAAATGTAAAGGATGCAATGAAGATTATATAGGACAAACTAAACTGACACTCAGAAACAAAATGACAATTTATCGCCAACAATTACGAGACCCTACCACAAGACAGATACCACTCAATGCATATCTAGACATATGCGAAAGTGATAAGACACCCAAATTCCAAGTCTTCCCATTTTATCTTTGCGCCGACAATACAACAGAACAAATACGAATAAATAAGGAAAATATGTTTATTCAAAAATATAGACCAGCATTAAATATAGTTTAATATACATTGTTAACACCATAACATGCTAACCATCCAAACAGGCACATACATACACACATAACACCTTCTACATCCGAAAATAAAAACCAGAGCTAAATAAAACTTAACATACGTTAATACGCTAACACCTTAATATGCTAACCTTACCCCCCACACACACACATAACTCCCTTTCCCATTTCTACTAACGGAATCATTTTTCTACACACAACACACACACACACACACACACACAAATATATATTCTCTCCATCTTAACGTGCTAACCATACTCCCACACACACATACACACACATAACTTCATCCCCCATTTCTACTAATAGAATCATTTTCCTACACACACAAACACACACACACAAACACACACACACACACACACACACACACACACACACACACACACACACACACACACACACACACATACACACCAGCACACAAATAAAAATACATATCTCTACTTTCTTTATTTCAATAGAAAGTCTGAATTTTCACACCTCAGCACATCAGCCATACTCACTGAACCAGAACAATTCTCCCCATCCCTTTTTTCTTGACAATTATCTTTTTTTGGCACAAAATTTTCTAAATGGCTACAAAAAAATTCCCAAATACGGGCGCGAAATTTAATGTACTTGTTCACGTGACAGTCATAATTTCATTTATAACCAATCAAATTACATTTATAAAAAAAAAACTTTTCTGAGCCAGGTAACGCGAACTGGCGCGAAATTTATTATATTTATTCACATAACAGTCATCAACCAACCAAATTACTTTTCTAAAAACCTAGCATTTCGAGCAACTTTATTCCATGGAAAACAGAAGTAACATTCGAACACCAACCAGATGCGAGAAAAACCACAAACCCTTCATCTCAATTCTACTTTTGAAAAGCACAAGAACTGTGAAACCGGTAGAGGAACCAAATAAATATTCTTAAAAAGACTCCAGTTGCATTTTCGACTTCATCTTTATTCCTTATACTTTCACTCGTGTAGGACATCGCGTTTTTTTTTCATTTTGTAAAAAGCCTCATTCTCTAATGTACACACACATATATATATGTATATATATATATATGTGTGTGTGTGTGTGTGTGTGTGTGTGTGTGTGTGTGTGTGTGTGTGTGTGTGTGTGTGTGTGTGTGTGTTGTACATATAAAGTTTCATACACTTAACATGTATGAGCGACCATCAGTATCGGGATCCAATTATGGCCACCACTGTATATTGGAGGAGATACTTTTAAACGTGCCTTCTTCGGGTAATAGCCTCACATACATGGTAAGTGTATGAAGATTAAGCTTCTTTTTCCTTGATCTTTCTTTTACAAATTCTACATAGACACACAGACACATAGACACAAGGACACATAGACACACACACACACACACACACACACACACACACATATATATATATATATATATATATATATATATAGTAATAATATTAAATTTGAAGACTAAAATCCAAAGAGGGCTCGATAAGGATAAATATATTTCAAATATATAAGAACCGTAGAGCAAATATTTATTAAAATAACAGATGAAAGTTTAAGTAAAGAATCGCTGCTTTCACCCTTAACGGGATCTTCTGAAACTAACAAAGTCAATCTGTAAACGCAGAAGTGGATATTTCAAAAATCGTTGCAACCGGAGGAAGACAGGAAGACGATACTTTGGTTCGTGAAAACGTTCCCTGGCAAAGAACGGGAAAAAACGAATATAATACGTCATTAATAGGAGCGGTGAAAATCAATTACGCGCAAAGACAGACCCACGTTTATGGTATAAAAGAGGTCGTAGACTAATGTTCTCTTAGGTGGTTCATAGAGACGTTCTCTGGCAGTGAACGAAAAAAACGAAGATAATACGTCATATGTGGAGCGTGAAGAACAAATTCACGCAAAGACAAAACCACCTAAGTGGTATAGCAGAAGTCGTAGACTAAAATTATAACTAGGAGACCGAATGAATCTCCGCTTCAGAGTTAAGAATAAAGTAAATAAATACAATACAGAGGAAATAGAAATTAAATATATACATACACGCATACAAATACGTACATACACAAGCATGAGCGAAAACACTTACCATAGGTATACAAAACCACGCACATATAAATATGTGTGTGTGTGTGTGCGTGTATACAAATAAATAAATAAATAAACGTATATAAATAAATAAATAAGTATATAACAGGCGCACACACATACCGACATGTAAATACACAAATGTTCGGAGACGTAAGTCAACCAAAACATGAAGTACACATATACACACACCCTACATACGTACGAACCTACATACTCTCACAGACGCAAAATTCCCGTACACACAAAACCAAACCATGTGTACCAGAATATATGAAATTATACGCCATAACATATACAATCAAATATACGTATGAGAAAGTATACGTACCTTCACAAAACATACAGGTAATATATACTTACCTCTGCAAATAAGTAATGGTATAAACAAAACGTATACTTAGCTACCACATCAAGACGTAAAATATCCACGTATAGATCGTACTATCCGTTAGGGTATAACGTGGGGCTGTAATACAGGAAAGTTTTGTGCAATTTATGTTTACAAGCCGAAATTGCCTCAGATTTTTTGTTTAAGATGTGGTCTGTGGCGTAGAGTATTTCCAGGGCCTCAGCGGCTCAGAGGTCACATGGTCTTTTATTCCTTTATACGATGTAGCCCTAGCTAGGATCTCCCAGTGTAACTTATATTGGGTGTAGTTGTCTTTTAGACTCCAGATATAAGCTGAAAGTGACGTCATATTCCTTCTTAGAGGTTAACGAAAAGAATGGGTATGCATGTAAAGACGCTGCTTGAATCTATTGGCGGTTAACCCTATGTAGGCCCTACGGGACGTGGGTGTTTCAATCTTACATTTGTAGACAATGTTACTAGAGAGGCATTCCCCGGATAGGCGGCAATCAACCCGATTCCTACAATTACAGTTAGTACTAACTACAGGGTTGAACGTGTTCCTACGGCTAAGTAGTTTAGCTAAATTTGAAGCTGTGATGTTATGTGCAAGGTTAGAAGTCGTAGAGTAAGAAATTTTAATAGTATTTCTATTAAAAATTTTACTATATTTATGTGTAGTGGGAAAATGCTTCGTAATAAGGGAAAGAAAGATCTTAGCTAATGGTGTGGCCACCTCCATATTATATGGTGGGTTATACCAACAAATTCGACGGGATCTATTTCTTCTAGGTCTATTTTCGTACTCTGTATATGCTACCTTATCGACAAATCCACTCCGAGCAACAGCTTCATTGTAATAAGTGGAATAGTAGTTGAAAATATGCTCGTTAGTAGATAGACGGGAAAGCCTCGACGAAACGTTTCTTACCAGGTTCTTGGTTATGCTGGCAGGATGGTTGGAATGCTTACTTATGTAATTAAGCGTATCATTCTGCTTTCTATACGGGTAATACAACCCATTCGATAAATTGAGGGTAACGTCGAGGTAATTAACGACCGAGAGATTGGCTTCAACCTGTATAGAGAGGTTGAAGCCTTTAAAGAAGGCTGTGAGTTCTTTTCTGAACCTGTCACAAGCACGAGGTCCGCACTTAGTCATGGTCAAAAGACCATCATCACGGTACAAACCACCGCCCGTGTTGGGGAATTCGTCCTTGATAGAGAAAAGAAGGAAAAGGCCGATAAGATCAGTAACCTCCCCAGAATCGCTGGCGCCCATACTCACGTCGAATGGGGTACTATTGGATTTTTTAATCCAAATAGAGTCGTCGAAATTAATCACCGACTTACGGGCATTGAGGATGATATCAACTTCGAAATCTTTAACCACTGTGAGTGTTTTAGTGAAATTGATAGCTCTAAGGAGAAGTGGTAAAGTGATGGAGGAGTAGTAATTGTTGATGTCGAATTGGATAAAACGGCAATGTTCCTTGTTACATGTGCCGTTGAACCAATCAATCACCGCGAAAGAATTGTTCCACAGTGCAAGAGGGGCCAAACTTCTAATTTCAGGTATAATTCTATCAAGAATCCTTTTACTAAGTCTACCTAAATCAGACTTCGTAGGGTTAATAAGCCGAATAGAGGGGTTGTTCGGAAAATTGTATTTGTGATCCATCAGGGTAAAGTGGGGAGAAATAGGGTCCAGAGGTTTGGTCCGGTCCAGGATGTTGAGATAAGATGTGATTTTAAACCCAGCATCGTTGATTTCATTGATGACGCACCGATTAGTTTTACGGTAATCCTTAGTTACAGCATTATGTAGTAGTTGATGGTAAGTACTGCGCTCCACTTGATATAGGTTGCCAGTTTTGTCAGAATGGACGTGCACGGCATTAGAATCCTTAATAGAACGAATTCTATTCTTCAGGTCCTGCTGGAAGGAATTGCTCCTATTCCGAAATTTGATAGTCCGTATTAGTTCCAAGACATCATTTTCGAAGAGTAGCAATGCTGGGTTACACGGGGGGTTATTATAGGTTTTAAACCCAAATTTATCCTGTTTGTTGTCTGCTTTTCGCGGATTATCGAAATAAAAGGCACGCCAACGCAACCTTTTAATGAACACGTCTGTTTTCTGCATCAGGATTTCAGGTATGTTTTCCTGCTTGGTACGGGTATGTTCTTTGTAGAAATATTCAGACGTTGTTTCTGCATGATGAATATAAGTCAATAGAGTGCTCAACCGAGGGAGCCAAATAGTAATAATAATAAATTTGAAGACTAAAATCCAAAGAGGGCTCGATAAGGATAAATATCAAATATATAAGAACCGTAGAGCAAATATTTATTAAAATAACAGATTAAAGTTTAAGCAAAGAATCGCTGCTTTCACCCTAAACGGGATCTTCTGAAACTAACAAATTCAATCTGTAGCTGCTGGTCCTTGAAAAAATGGGTGGAGGTTTCAGGGAGACTCTATTGTCATTTCTCGTCATCATGGTCCTTGCGACTGCCATCTCCTCCTCCGTGACTAGCACTGTTTCTATATTTCGGGCCACACCTGCGAAAGAAGTGGCCCCCTTTTCAGCTGCACCATTATTGCTGCTACTGTTCTTGTTGTTGGTTCTGAGATCGTTGTTACTTGTATTGATGTCATTGTTGTTGTTTTCGTTGATATTGTTGCTGCTGCTATTGTCATTGTTGTGGTTGTCACTATTGTTGATATTGTTGTCTTTGGTGTCGTTCTTTCTGTTGTTGGTGTTGTTGTGATTATTGCAGTTGTTCTTGGTTTTGCTGTCATTGTTGCTGGTGCTGTTGTCGTTCTTGTTCACGACTGTTTTTTTTACTGTTTTTGGAAATGTAACTGTTGCTGCTGTTGTCATTTTTGTTTATATTAGTGTTCTCGCTGTTGTTGTTGTTGGTGCTGGTGTTGACGATATTGCCTGATGTGTTGTTACATTTTAAAATTGCTGCGGAGAGGGGAAGCGTTATTAGCCTTAACGTTTGACTCGCTGTCACACGACAGCAAACACAAAATTGGAGGGGTTGCTTCACCATATATTTTTTTTTTCGATAAAATCTTTCTTTTAAACACACAAAAGGTAAATATTATGGGGAGTCCTTTCTTGGGGCAAAGACAAAAGTCTTATTCCTCGTTTGAAACAAAAATATTATAGACCTGGTTGTGATTGCGCAAGTTTGCGCTTCCCCAACCAAATCCTCGACGACTAGCACCAACTTCTTCGCTAACACCTCGGCCAAAATCTTAAACTTTGTGTTGAACAGAGTTATGGGCCTGAAATTGTCTGATGTGTCCCTTTTGTTCTCGTCTTTCCTTATCAGCGTCACTACGCCCCGGCTCACAGAACTGGGAATACTCCTGTTCTGCTGCCAGTTGTAGTAGACCGCTTCGAGGAGATTGGAGAACAAGTCTGGCATATTTACGTAAACCTCGTAGGGCAGACCATCCAAACCGAGTGACTTGCGCCTCATGCAGCCGCCAAGGGCATCTTGAATCTCGGCTGAGGTAATCGGCCTTTCGCAGCGCTCAGCGTCGGCTGTCGAGAGTTGCGACAAGCCATCGAGGTAGGGACTGAAGTCCGCCACCGTCTCTGACCCGCCACTTTTCCCGAACAACCGAGGAAACTGTTGGCGAATGGCCTCACACATCCGCTTGGAATCGCTCAGCTCGTGTCCGTCTCGGTCCGTCAAAGACCAAATCGTCGTTTTATTACCAAGCTACGCCTCTTCCACGTGGGCCCATCGAACAGCTCTGGTTCCTTCGTTTCTCAGGGCACGCGCCTTAGCTCTGACAGCATTCGTGTTTCGGATTGAAGAAATGATCTAATGCCATTCTCAAAGCTAGCACATCAGTTGCAATGCCACTACAAATAGCCTCGGCTAACTTATCTACCAGATCCCCCTCCTTTCTATTTTTCTCTAACGCTACTTTTTGCTAAACCCTATTGACATTACTCTAATCTCTCTTTTGAGAGCCCCCCACCATCTATTGTTGACGGCTCCCCTGTCAACTTTTTCTTAACTAAATTGTTAACCTGGTCCCTGTAAACTTTACCTGCCGGAAACGACACGTTCAGCTTCCAGTAACCAGGTCCTAACCTACGCGTCCTATATAGGTCAACCATACAGATCACAAACCTTTGATCTGAATAGGGGACCTATGTAATTGTGGACACCCTATACTATCCTTATCCAATAATCTAATTAGAAACCTATCTAAGTACGATCAAGATGTCCCTAATCCCTTTGTCCAGGTCCATACTGGCGCATTAGAGAAATCTAGTCGATACGTGTCAGACAGTTGGAACTGGCTGATCAGGTACTTGAGGCTTTTGCACCCCCTGCTCCTATCGGATACTCCCACACAGTCCCAGCGTGCGTTTAAGATGCCGTTCCAGTACCCCGCTAACACTAAAGGGTGAGACGTACCCAGAAAGGCTTCCAGGCGTCTAAATAAATCCGGCCGTCTTGCCCCGGTAGTGGCGTAGACGCCCACCAGTGTAAAGGCACCACATTCGCTATTGTTCACGTCCAGGACCACCAAAATACCGTCCAGGTCCCGGAAGATCGACCTTACCTCGAGATCCAGGCCTTTCCTAAACATCACTGCCACCCCACCTCCTATTCCCGGCTGACTAACAGATGCGAAGATCTGATAGTCGTTGAAAATAGGGACTAGTGCGCGCGTGTCGGAAATAGTGGTCTCGCTGACGGCAATTAGATCCATTTCTAGAGATCTGAGGTCGTTGAACAGGTGGCCCTGCTTCCAGGACGATCCCAGGCCTCTAACATTTAAACATCCTACTCTTAATATGGCCATGTTAGCAGGCTAAAAAAGAGAGGAAAGGTTTACTTATTTTCTTTTAGATGTTTGTGTTAGTGGTAGTGTTGTTGGTGGAGATGGTGTTTGTGTTGACGGTTGTGTTGTTGCGGGGGTGGGTGTTGTAGTATGTGTGTCTGTGTTTGGCGCCAGTAATAATTTTGATAATGGGAATAAAAGTACAGTTATTAAAAACAACAACAATCGCCCTTATTGGGCATAATCGCAATTGCAGAAATCCAAATAATTGCCCCTTTGGAGGTAAATGCCTTAAAGTGAATGTTATATATAGATGTGGGGTGGTATATAGGGATAATAGCTTTAACTATATAGGTGCCATGGCCAATAAATTTAAAACTAGATTCTATGCTCATACTGGCTCATTTAAAATAGGAAACTGTGAACGTTAATTTGGACTCTTAAGGAAGATAAGGTTAGATATAATATTAAATGGTCTCTAATTAATACAACAAGGCCTTAAGCAGAAAATAGATCTAAATGTAATATTTTCTTAACGGAAGCGTTTGAAATACTGACCTCCAATTTCAGCTTATTAAATGTAAAAAAAAAAAAAAATGAGGTAATTCCATCTTCTCAACATAAATCACTTTA